>OX411306.1:128232165-128777165 GCA_948150685.1 Rhaphigaster nebulosa
TAAAATCACATTGATAGTCTTGTAAAATTTTTTGGGAGTGTGCTTTGAGCCTTCTTAATATCAGACCTGATAGGATCTTGAATAGAGTCCCAAGCAAAGTTATGCCTCTATATTTGAACATTGTTCTTTATGGTCTTCTTTAAATATAGGAAATATCAAGCTCACCTTCCAGTCTGCAGGCAACTGCTCGCTATTTCATATAGTGCAAAGAAGATCATATATGTGAGTGATAGCATGATCTGAACAATTTTTAATTAATTAGGCGACTACTTTATCATTATGAAGTATCATAATAAAATGAGTGGTTTATTCACCACGAACAATACTCTGATAACCATTTCTTTGTTTTGTTATTATTGCAAACTATTAATGCTGCTTGTTAAAGCATATTTACTTGTAATAATTGACTTTGATATATTAAATTTTTTATTTCCATTACAATTTAATTAATTAATATCTTGTTATTTAAATTTAATTTTTCAATATTCTTTATTAACCATTTTAATTTTAAATATTTTTAAATATAGGAGAAAAACTAAATAAAATAAAATAAAAATACCTGACGACTATTAGAATACTGAGAATTGACTAGTGACTTATTTTTTCTAAAAAATGACTTCCCTGCTGTTTCAGAAGCGTTCTTTGGTAACGAATAGGCAGTGAAACCAATCACCTATAAGTATAATAAATCAAATTAGTATAATGGTATAATAAAATTTTACAATCTCCATTTTATCATAAACTACTCAATAAATTATTAATACTTTTTTTTTAAAGGAATTAATATGAAAATTAAACCAAAATGAAACAAATAAAATCTAGGGGTAACATTCCCCAATACTCGCTCCTCCTACCCCTTCACAAAACACTCACTATTTGTTGTTCCTTCTGGACTGCTATTTAAGATATTTCAATGTGCTCCTGAGATAAACCAACATATTAACCATCATTAAAACTTAATTTTTAAACTCATTAATGATCCATAATTACTACTGAATTCAGTTCCCACCATTTCCTGTCCATTCTGTCATTCATGCTGATTTTAGTAATATATTTGGGCCGGTCCTGTGGTATTTCTTTATTACCTTTTAGGTACTAAGTTGCTCTTTTAATCATTACTATGCCATTGGCTTGTTATTATAGATGGTTATGAATGTTTTTAATAGAAATATTGTAGAGATGGTTGCTATCTGTCTGAACTAAACTGGCACCATTAGGGATTTCTGCATCTCTTGAGTGAGTGTAGATTAACAGCTATGATCTGTCTAAAGTTATTAAAATGATAATAATGATAAATTCAGTATTTTTACATTATATAAGCCATATATGCTAATTTCAAATATTAAGAAACCACCAAGGAGGCCATTGTTGCAAAGGTAAGTGTGTAATGATGCAGATGTTAGTTGGAAAGTGGGTAACAAAACCTGTAAAAAATGCAGCAAGGCCTCTCAGTCTTTTCAACATAGCAGCTACACAATACATTAACAGAAAATCAAAATTAAGATTAGAGGAATTACATATCTATAACTTCAAAACAATTCTTTTTGGAAACTACTGATATAAACTAACATTATTTTTATCATTGGAGTTCTCGATCTCTGTATTTTTCCTTTACTTCGTACAAGGAAGTATTGTATTCGCGAAAATTTTCGGTTTTCAGATTTCAACGGAAATATCCATTTTGACCATCCCTGAATCCATTTTGACTAGTTTCATCGTGGCGTCTGTACGTACATACGTTCGTATCTCGCATAACTCAAATACCGTTAGTCATAGAAAGTTGAAATTTCGTATTTAGGATTGCTGTAAAGTCTAGTAGTGAACCTTCCTTTTTGGTCACTGCTTGATCACCGGAAGTGGTACTTTACTTGAAGTTCATAATTGATTTTCATCAAAAATTATATTAAAATACTATGCAAAACTTCTCAAGTTTAGTATTTATAACTTATATATTGATTTAAATAACATACTAGATTTTGGTTTAAATTGAAAAACTGGAAACGGTACTTTACTTGAAGGTCATATTAGACTTTCATAAAAAATTATATTAAAATATAATGTAAAATATCGTAAATTTGGTAAATAGAACTTTTATATCGATATGAATATATTTACTATATTTTGGTTAAAATTGGTGAGCTGAACAGGGTACTTTACTTGAAGGTCATAATAAGATTACATTCAACATTATATTTAAATTAAATACATAAATCATATGGTTCCGTAAAAAAGGTTACAAACGTGATTTTTTTCCACTCCAATAAAACATTTTTATTACTGGTTTTAAGTGTTAAAATTGAATGTAAAATACTGCTTATCCTCCCTATTTGTGAGATGAACAAGTCTGCTGCAGGAGAATAAGATATAAATTGATTGGGTTCTTCTGTTTAAAATGTCGAAACCGTTGATTTCAGTGACATCAACAGTTCTAACATTGTTACGGAACACGAAGAAATCTCTTGGAAACTAGTTACATACTGAAAGAAAACGACATAATAACGGAATAAGATCTTCAGAAACAAGAGTATTTGTGTGTGTCAATAGATCGATATCGCGATGTCGAGTGTAGTTTTTGAGATACTGCAATCTTCGGAAACTAGTAACCAAATTTAGGATCACTTTTTGAGCCACCGATTTATAGTTTAATAGGCGTACAAGAAAGTCCTGTGTTATCCACATCAGATATTTTTACAATGGATTCATGTAAATTTTCATATAAATCATGAAATCAAAATTAAGACCTGTGAAGCCATATTTAAATTATGTATTTAGTATTAATTCCTGATAATTACCTTTGGTTCCATTATACTGTGCTGGTTTAGAGAGATAATTACTTCTTCCATTTCACTTAATATAAGATGAAGCTGAGGATTAATATGAAACGTTTCTGAAAATTAAAAATTATAATTTATTTAAAAAATATATTATTTATTTAAACAAGTATTACATTTCATTTTAAATACCTGGATTATTCCTACACCCGCCAGCAGTGACACCTTTAATCCACGCCCCTTGGTAAAGTTTCATTTGCCACATTTGTTTATTGTGTAATGATGGTTCATCTTTAGCTGTCTCACTATCTAAATGCACAGCTTCAATGTGAGTAAAGGTTTTGACAAACTCATTGTATGACATCCTAAAAAAGTAAATTCAATTTAATACAGCCTCGATGCAGTAGGTTAAATATTATAATAATTAACAATTATTAATTAACCATTATCAAATACTATAATGTAGGTTGGAGAAATCCATACAAAATTAAATTTGTAATATATTATATTTATAATAGAAGTTAATACAGGTCAATAGTCAGTTAATGCAATGGAATATTATGAAAGAATAAATTCATAAAATATTTGGTAATATGATTCAAACATTCAAAACATAAAATTGTACATATTTTTCGAATATTACAAAATATATTTTTAAACTATTGATTAATAATTAAGGAAAACTAGGCTTCAAAGGAACGCCTCCCTTCTTTTAACAGTGAAGGGATAAAAAAGCTTCCTATTCAGTGAGAAAAATTTCTCATTAAGGAGGGTGATTATTTAGAAACATGATATATTTTTGGTTAACCACTAACTTCTGTTAATTTAATTTTTAAAAACAAATTCTTGTTTATATTACAATGACCCTTGTATATTAACAAGTTGCGTGCGAATGTCAAACATGCTTCAAAAATATGGTTTCGGTTTGATCCCACCTCAAGCAATCCGTAACACAATGCCAAAAGCAAAGATATTGGCTCTGCTGGTCAATGTCTAAACAGTTTTTAGATTTCCTATTTGGACTTTGTCCTTTTAAGTAACTTACTTATTATTAGTCACATTCCTTCATTTACTCACCACCATAATATTTCTTTAATAGAATTTTTAACTTAGTTGAAATTTTTTTTTGCCAATTTTCAGTTAAATTTTTTAAATTAATTATTATTGTAATTGTTATTATCGACTGTAATAAAATTATTTCATATTGATGTCAAATAAAATACAAAGTACTAATAATAAGGCTTAGCCAACCCAGTGGCTCAATGCCAATACTACCAAAATTGTTGCTTAATAACTATCGTTTGCAGTAAATCAGCACCATTTTGGTCTAACAACCGAACAAACAAAAGTATAGTTTAAAAATATTACTGTTTTTAATATAAAGAAAAATAAAATGAAAATTTTATAAAAAAAACAACAACATAATTTTAAAATACTGATGTAAGATAAAATATATAATATAACAATTATGAGACGTAGCAAACCCAGTGGTTTGTTGCTGAGATAATCAAAAACCATTTTGCCTATATACCTACCTCCAATGAATCCCATTAACAACTTGATCCACAAGATTAGTTCTAATACAATCTTCCTATTTAGATCTTAATCCAACCTTTGGAAATCTATCCATCAATTCAGCATTTATTTATTATGTACATTATCTAGCTTAACAACACTTTACACCCTTTTCGATTGTTACATGTGAAAGAGCTTAGTTACATGTGAGTTGTTACAGATAGAGCTCTATCTGAAAACAACTTCCTTAAAACAACTTGACTGGCCAGTTCATAAGATAGGAGGATGAGGCTCATGAAGATTACATTGAGATTGGTGTGTACAAGTTCGAAAGAGTGCATCACTTCATCTATTGGGGCTTGGAAATAGATTTATGAAATTAAATATAACGGGATGTAAGTTGCAGATTAGTAGCAGCTAATAGATGCTACTTTGGGCTAATTAAACTTTTCAAAAGCAAGTTATTTCACATGAGACCAAAGTGAAACTTCACAAAATGCTAATATGCCCAGTTATCACTTAAGAATCTGAAGCTTGGTCCTAGACTAAGGCTGTCGCAAATAGATTACTCATTTTTCAGAGAAAAATATTGCAAAGAATCTTCGCTCCAATCAAGGAAGCTAATACTTGGCGAAGAAGAAAAAATCAGGAGATTTATTATCTTTTTAAGGACACGGATATTGAAAGATTCACAAAGATCATAAGGCTAAGATGGGCAAATCATGTCACAAGAACAGATGACAGACCAATCCCGGGGAAGTTGGCTAGGGAGGTACTTCATCAATAGTGGATGATGTCATAATTGGAATGTCACTATCTAGCATAGAGGAAAGTCAGCAAAACCTTGAGATGGAAGCAGGTAAGATAAGACTGAAAATAAATGAAATTAAGACCAAACTGTTGATAATGAGAAGAGAAAAGTGAATACACTAACAGCAACACTACGTTATCGAGATGCATACTTTTTAGGTGGCTCACAGCTTCTAATATCTCGCCTCAATCATCAATGATAGTCAGAACGAAAGAGATGAAATCAGAAGAAGAACTATAACTGGAAAACATGCATATTTCGCCAATGCCTAATTGTTTAAAAGTAATGTAGTCAGCCGTTTTGTCCTTTATTAAACCCTGATTTGGCCTGTTGTGACGTATGCCTGTTAGTCTTGGACACTAAACAAGAACGATTCATAACTGATGGATTAATTTGAAAGACGCATCCTCAGGAGTATCATAGGGCCAGTCAAGGAAAACTGCATATGGAGAAGAAGAAAGAATGCAGAATTATATGAACCATATGGTGATGTGAGTATATTTTCTTTTGCCAGAATACAGAGGTTGAAGTAGCTAGGTCACTTGTTTAGAATGTATGAAGGAAGGATGGCAAGAAGAGTTTACGAAAACTGATGTAGTTTGGCCTAGAGGACGGCCAAAGGGCAGATGGAGGGTAACATCCTTGAAGATCTCAGGAAACTCAGAATGTGTTACGCATGCAAAGGACCGGAATAGATGGGACATGGAAATTGAGGAAGCCAAGGATCGCTTCAGGTATCTGTTGCAACATTAAAAGAAGAAGAAGATATTTCATCAAACAAGAAGAGTAGAGACTTGCCTTAGTAGTGCCCATACAGATGCAAAAAAACTTGAATTGAATAAACCTGATTCGATGGCTTCTGCAAAAGATAGAGAAGAATTGCAGAAGCTTTAGGAGGAGGCCCTGATTCAATGATGATTCGTTGAGGCATATATGTAAGTGTGTAATTAATTTTAAATTATTATACATCAAGTGATTTTCCTAATCAACTATTTCATAATGTAGTTTGCTTTTAAAAAAGGTTTGTTGTGTCAAAGCTACTTAATGTAACTATTAGTACTATGACCAGTATTATCATAAATGGATTTAATGGACACCTGACCAAGCTGGTTTTGTAACAACCTCTTAACATGATACCTATGCCAATTAACATGCAAATTAAGCCACTACCTTGATATAACACAATGTATTTTAATAAAAAAGACTTAAGTTTTTAAATTGATTAAAAGCACCATTTAGCATAATACTTTTGCAATAAGGAGAGCTTGTTTGAAGATCAAATTCGTTTTCCTAAATTACTAACAGTTGAGTTTTCATTGTTTTGTCATTACAATGGTAGGTCTCATTCATCTGAGTAATTTTCTATATTTTTTAAAATTGGGAATAACGCATATATTTTAATCATGACTAATAATCTCTGAAACAGAAACTTTAGGTAGAAGCCTCATATTTTGAATAAAATGATTAAAGTAATTCTTGATAAATTCAAATTGATAAACCTAAACATCTATTATAAAAAAATTAATAGAAATGAATCAGTATTAAACACAATCAGGAATAATAAAAGTAAAATTTTATTTATTTTGATCATAAGAATAAAAAAAAAATATTTTCTGAAATATTAAAGAAAGAATAATTATTTATATCTTAATTTTCGAATTATAACATGACAAATGAATCTTGTAATGTGGAATGGATCTTTTAGATTTTAAGGCATTTAATACTTCTTTCTAAATCCTTAATCCTCATTACATATTACAAAAAATATTACTTAACAATGTTCTTAATTTGTGAATTTTGACACCAAATAAGTATTTCAAATCAATATTGACTTATTTTCAGTCCTCCAGAGAAGGAATATAAGAAAATCATACCAAAATTCTTGTTCAGGACTATGTGACAAGCCTAGTCTTTCCTTTTCTTGATGAGGAACTTGGACCAGTTAGTACAACCTCTCGACCAAGTACCAACATATTCGCCTCCTCCTGTACCAAGAGGATTTCGTAATCTCACAAGCTGTACACCTTCTCCACTTATAGTTTCCACCTGTTGAAAGAGCAACATGTACAAACAATTAAATCCCTTTCTTGAAGCCCATTGTAAAAGAAAAATAATTGCAACATACACACACCAGCAGAAGAATGGTGAGGTTCAAAATGTCACAATTTTGGGAACATTACTTTTAAATATATATTGTTTTTCAAAACTTTGCAATAAAGTTAAAATTGCCTTCTATTTTTTTTTTCCATTTGTAACACTGGCGTACCAGGTGTGTAATATATTAATCAATATCAATAATCAATAGACTAAATATATAAATACAAAAACTTTATATCTGTTCATTTATTTATATAAATATATACATGTCTTTTTTATTTATTTATTGAAATTTAAAACTTGGAAAATTTAAAACTCAGTTTTCAATTTTGGAGCTCCTGATTTCTTCAGTATATGGGTATTCTTCAAAAGCTTCTAACAAACTGACCATCCACATTTCTGGCTGTTTCTTTTTACCATCTTGTTCTACTGCACGGTATGAATATATTGATATGTATAACTCCATTTCGGAAGAAATATGACTCACCCTCTTTCTTCTGTGGTGTCTTCAAGTACAATAAGTAAATATGATATCTGAATTATAAAAAATGATAATAGCTTGCGAAGGAACTACCTACTGATGACTTCAAGTATTTTAATTGCCAATAGGCATGGGATTTCGCAAGCTCATGGTGAACTATTGGTAAAAGTTTTCAATTAGGGAAAATCGCACCTTTGGAGACCACCATTAGTTACGATAATACCTCTGCACAAGATTTAAAATATCTTTTAAAACAAAATTATCTTGCTTAAATAAATCTGTTTTTTAACAAAATAACTTAGCAATTAATTTCATCAGTTTTAAATGATTTCATAGTTATCGTTTAATCTATGATGTGTTTGTTAATAGTCTCTTTTATACTATCTAAATATAAATTAAATATCAGACACATACCCTTTCAACAGCATATAATCGATAGTTAATCCCAATCTGTATCCCATTTGCCAACTTTTCAATATTATTTCTAATCTGAAATCATAGTTTTCAATGTTTTATTCAGTTTATACTTTATACTTATTATCACAATTGTTAATAGTTTTATTAAGGAAAATTAATTCCATGTTATTCAATAATAGTTATAATCATTCTTATATATGTACGAGTATATAAAGAAAAATTTCTAATTTTAATTCTGGAAAATAATACACAATTAATCTTAAAACCTTGGGGTAACAAACATTATTGTGAGGGAAGGATTTATATATGTATGCTGCTATCTCACAAAGATTAAATTGATAAAAAGTTAATTTTCTATTAATAGTCTAACTTTATATAACTATTATCTTTTAAGCACTCTTTAAAGATACAGCAGTGGTCAGCAGGGTCTCCCCTACAAGGCCGAGGTGGCAACCATGAATGTTGACCACAAAAAAGAATCAAGTAGTTAAAGTTATGCTGTAACACTTTTTTTTTTTTTTTAATTTTGCATGACTGTGCCTTATTTGGTTTTTGACATAAGTTATAACTAAATTAAAATCTAGTGTCATTTTTAATCTTTATCATCAATTAAATAAATTAGTTAACTTTTATGAAATTTGAAGATGGAAATATTAAAAATTATATCTTGACTTATTTATTCTGAACAATGAGCTATTTTTTTTTCTTCAAAAAAAGGAATTATCAACTGGATCTTTCAATTAAATAAACATTTCTCACCACTCAAAACATAGATGTTAAAATGCCTGGCATGGAAAGGTTTTATATGTAAATTTCAAAAAAATTCTAAAAATAAGGTTCATAAGATTGAATTAATAGACAATTTATTTATTATAGGGCATCAATTATTGATCCTAAGACAAACTCACAGGTTGATTAGGTGGTTGGACAGTACAGGTTACTATAGTTGTCATATCTAGGAGGTTATTTAAAAGACGACCACAGGTAGTAGGGTCATGTCTCAGACTAATGCTTTCAGCGATTCCACCTGTAAGATCTGAAAGACCATCAAGCATTGTGCCATACTTGAGAGCTTCATAGGAACCATGCAGCCTGAAAAAAAAAAATATATATTTTTTTGTTTGTAATTTTTATAATTTCACTCACAGTTTTTTCAAAACTTATAACAGCAATTTGATCTTATAAAGATCTTTTAGTTTTATCAGTAGTGGTTAAACGCACCTAAGGTTTTCGATTTTTTCCTACCATTAAACAAATCTTGTAGCTTATAAGAAAAAAGCCACTTATAAGTCAATTGATGAAATGATAGAATAATCTAACATTAAAGCTAATTTTCACTAAGCCTATTGATAGATAATATCAATATATTATAAAAAAAAAATTATTGGAAATATGAGTTTAACAATAATCATATAATAATAATCAATCATACCCGCAATAAATTTTATAGAAAGGAGTCCATGCTACTCATGAATATAGGTTACTTAGACTTGCCTGAAACATCTTAAAAAGAGGGCAAGCATAAACAGAATTCCTTCATAAAATTCATGTTGAAACATTGGTAAATATTTGTATTAAAAATACAAAGGATTTTAGAAACTAAAAAATTAAAAATTTGTTTTCTAACTTGATATATTTATAATTTTTTGAATAGCTAAGAGTTTTATTTATCTTTCCAAAATAACTTTGCTAAAAACCTTTTAGTTTTTTTGTTGGGGTTCAAGTTACTCCCCATAGGACTAATTAATTCCTAATTAAGGTACTTTAATTTGTTAAGTCTGTAAGTTATAGATATAATAAAATAAGACAACTTTTTTTTTTAATCAATAGAACAGCATTCCTAAATGTCATTAAAATTCAAAGGTAATTCTGCATTATCAAAAGAAAAAGTGTGTATTACATTCAAATCTCTTTGAGTGTGAAAATAGCTTTGATATATTAAATAACAATTTCAGAAAGGGGAGTTATGTAGCTTGCCTCAGGAGTACTAGTAGTCAACACTGGTTTGCCAAAATTTATTATTTAGGTAATTCAGATCAGTTATCAGACATAAAGACTAGAAGTTAGTACAAAAATAGCTACTTCATAATAGGCAAAATGTTTAGCTTTTGATACAATAATTGTGAATGAAGTAACAGAATTGCAGATTCTGACCCAGAAAAGCAAATCCTGACACTCGATAAGGCACTTTATTGATGTTTAGCAGAGGCAAATTAAAAAAAAAAAATAATGAGATATAATAATAGCATGATAACTATGCAATCTGGAATATATCCCATCTATTTAGATTTTATTCAGAATGGAAAATGCCATTTTTTGATTGTTTCAAATTCAAATTGATATGCAACAGAAAAGTAATAAAATATTCAAAATGTACATAGCCATAATTAGAAACTGTTGAAGTTTATAGATCCTATTTCTCCAGTGTTCGTTTTAAAGCAGCTACATTGTTGCTTAAATCTTAATCAAGATTTATAAGTTGTAAATAAATCAAGTAATTACAAAATATACAGGAGTTTAAAAGGCTTTATGAAGTTTTAATAATATCTCTTGGGATTTAACAATTTTTCTAAATTAACAGAAGAAATAAAAGTAAATTGATTATATATCATTTGTTGGTGCAATATAGCTGTCGACAAGTTAGTTCAGATGAAAATTAAAGAATTGAGTAACCTTTATATTTATGATTATTTTTAGATGCTAAAAAGCTAAAAAAACAACTTTAAGATAACTACTTTAATATTTAAGGAATGGGTTAGAAAATGGGCTGAGAAATGGGTTAAACAAAAAATTTAACCATTAGAGACTCACTATTGAGTCTACAAAGTTTTCTTTTCACAAGCAAACCAAAAAAAAAAAAATTAAAATAGCATATATTTCCTGATTACATAATTATTTAATATTTTGATATGCATGGAT
Organism: Rhaphigaster nebulosa; assembly: GCA_948150685.1. Taxonomy (NCBI): domain Eukaryota; kingdom Metazoa; phylum Arthropoda; class Insecta; order Hemiptera; family Pentatomidae; genus Rhaphigaster; species Rhaphigaster nebulosa. The sequence goes on from OX411306.1 coordinate 128,243,177, forward strand.
GAATTTATTTTTATATGTTAGGAAACCAGGTCAAGTTTTAAAAATATTTTCTTAATTCATTTTGTAAAAATTTTCAAACTGTTAAATGTTTGGTATTCATTTTGAAATATATTTTTTTTAAACTCACTTGGCATAAGCTTTTTCAAGAAGTGCTGGCCAAAACTGGTCGCTGTGTATGGTCTGAATGAATGCTAACCGCCCATTAATAGTTGGTAACCTGTCATCTACCAAGACTTCGACCCACTGGCCCGACCACCACAACCTGAACCTGAAGACCCCTGCGTAGTCTGTGCTGTAGCTCTGGTCTGCTGGCACTACTCGGTAAAACAGACCCTTACTGAGGTGAAGGACTCCAAGGCACGAAACCAACCACCTGTCACCTAAACAGAAAATATATATTTAACATTTCACAATAAAGAAATAATTTTCTAATCACAAACTTGCAATTTTTTGATAAAGATGTTTCGACAAGGAGAGATTATGACTAGTCAAATCCCCAAAATTGCATTCTGTTATATTAATTATTATGCAATTCATTCTAAGCTAATTTTTGGTGTTAACAGAGAAAACTGAAGCTCTTTTAAGGTAAACCAACCAATTAAGCAGAGCAGGATTTGCTAATTAATGGAGTACATTTAAGCAATAGTGTACTTTATTGTTGAGCCCAGTCAGCCACACTAAACTGAGCCCAGACCCGCTAAGAAATACAGCCGGCCACCTCATGTGCTTTATTTTTGCCAATAATATTAATATAAGGGTTGGATCTATGAAATGAAATTTACTACTATATTATATAACAAGACTTTATTTTTTTATATAAAATACAGTTTTTTTTTTCTTTTCAAAATTACTTAATAATGATAGTACAATTTAACAATAATTACTAAAGTAAAGTGTTCATAATAATACTCGTAGAGCTTGAACTATTTTTAATGTGCAACAATAATTATTCACAACACTCTTCTTGCCTTCTTTTCCGCGAAAGTTTGAATAATCGAGTCAAAATTCAATGTTCTTCCTAACTTAGATTCAATAGAAAACAATTCCTTTTCTCTTTAAACTGTAAACAACATACACATTTCTAAATTAGGGTACACTATCAGAGTATGATAAAAGTACCTGCATGATTTTATTTATTATAGATCGAAATGATTTGTTTTATTAGCATATATTTGTTCAACAAACTTTAAAGCCATATTTGTTGAACAAATATAAGTTCTTAGCCATCAGGCCTGCACCCATGTTGATCCATGTACTTGAACCAAAATAAGATATAGTTAAATTCTATATTTAATTGGGGAATTAATTGCGGGTCTTAGCTAAGCTAATGGGCTGCTTGCAACTGGAGAGCTGTTCCCACCAAACAGGGCTCCAGTAATTTCCTACCCACATCTAGTAGGTCTACTACAATCAGCCTTTAGACAAAACTATTAAACTAATTATGAAACTGAAACTATAATAACTATTGAAAAAAAAACTTGATTTAAAAGAATTCAATTCAATAAAATTTTACTGATGTAAACGAATAAAAATATTAATTCATTACAAGTTTGTCCAAAGACGGAGGAAGCCATTCCAATAAAGAAAACTCGCCTGTTGAAGCTAGTCTTAGCGCAAGTCAACATGTAAAAACATCGGACAGTCCAATATGTAAAAAACAGCCCCACAGCTACAATATGGATTTTCCCTTCTATAGAAAAGTTTAATTTTGAGCTAATATCCCCATGGCCTGTAAGTTGCTATCTGGTCCAGAAATCTGTCTCTAACCAATCATTTTTAGTTCTCTTACTGACATCTGGAAGGAACTCAGGAGTCAGTCTGCCAGTTTCGCAGATATCCCACTACTGTCATTCAGAAAGAACAATTTCATTAATCTTTCCAGCTACATCCTCGTATTTCTTGCTGGGACAGGTAAAGCAACTTGTCTCTACACTCGCTGACAATCCTCTGTCAACTCGGTATTTGGCTATGGCAATCTCCATCTGGAGGTCTATTGGCAGTTGACTGATAATTACCTGCAAGGCCAAAGTTGGTACCATCATGTAGGTCGCAGTCACTAGTAACAACGCTCTTCTTTGTGCTTCTTCTAGCAATTTCAGATTTGAATATCTCAGATTTTCTCCGAGGCTGGTACAGCATATAGAACAACATAAGAAAGCAACCCTATACAGCGTTTCTCTGCACCTGCACTTGAGGCCCCATGTCATTCCTTGTGACAGCTGAAGCGAAAACAGTTCTGCTCTTTATTTCTTTCAAGTGATTAGCAAAGTTGCATCTCTCACCCATAAACACCCCAAAGGAACTCCACCTTCTGAGATGGTTTTATTACTATATCCTCTCATTACTCTGGGGAGGAAACTAATTGATCATCTTCTCCTTTTAAAACAGGAAGCGGAACTTCTCGCAGTTGGGGAAAATTTCGGTACAACTTTACAATCAGGAATCATTATTAGTGCCTGCTGCGGAGGTTACTCAAAAGTTGCCAAACTAGCACTCTCTAGTGCCATTTATGATAACTAACTGCTTTGCATTCAATTGTATCATTTGTATTCATTATAATTATTAAAATTATTATTGCTTTAATTAAATATTATTTAAAATTATTAGTGCTGTCGACCTCTGGTGGTCTGGGAAAGCTGTACCTAAAGGAGTAATAATTTAAATTACGGATAGAGCCCAACCTCAATTGAAAGGGATTTTTTGGGGGTGTGAGAAATAAAATAATGACAGAAGTTATGAATCTACGAAATAGATAGAATCAATATAAGGATCCAAGCAAAGAAAAAAAACGCTGTAAGACATGATCGGGACAAGGCCAAGTTATCAAAGGACGTCACCATGTCGGCCGCGGCTCATCGAGCAAAGGTCGCTTCCTGGCTACAAAGACTGGAACAATAACTACCCTTAGTGTCACTGAGTTTATAATCCAGGCCTGTGGTACTTTCACCTGGACATATCTGGAAATTTGCTCATTTGTATTTTTTGAGGTCCAATTACCAATTTCAGTCTTTATTTTAAATTTTTACCGAAAAAAAAATGGAAACACGCTAAAAAAATTAATGTATGTTCGTATTTTCTCACATAGCATGAAAACCATGCATGCTTTTTTGCAACATCAACCTATATTAAACAAACAAGTGTAAATTTCTTATATTTTCGTAATCTATAATTTTTTTTATCCGGGGCATTGTTTAGGAGCAACTGATCTTAGTCTAATGGGGTCCACTTAAATGGAGTCTAGAAAGGGATCTCGGTGGGAATTTATGGAGATCTGAAACTTTGTACATTGATCTTTTTTAGGGAGTTAATCGAAATGAAAAACAAATGATTTTTCTTTTATATCACCGGTAAAAATTTGAGGTAACAAAGTTGAAATTCTTAATCCCCAACCCAAATAACATAAATGAGTAAATTTTGATAACTTCTACCAAAACTTTCCACCGAGACCTCTAGCTCAAAAAATTAATTTCGGCATTCCTTCTCATAATTTCGCATCGCGCTCGCTTAAAAACGGAGCTGCCAAGCAAACAAATCAATGGAATTGAAGCTGCAGGTAAATTGCTCTTCTTTAATTTATTATAAAATGAATAATAGAATTTATTCGAATAATACATGGTTTTCAAGTTATAAGAAAAAATTTTTTTTTCTTTTTTAAAAGAAATATTTCTGAGAAAAAAATTAGGTAACAAAATTGAAATTTGTAATCAACATTCCCAAAAACACAAATGAGCAAATTTGCATAATTCTCATTAAATATATATTAAAAAACAAACACTGACTAACCGAAATTTATATCATCATTTATGTCATTATTATTACTAGTAATAATTTCCAGCGTAAATATTTACCTGCCTTTAATCATATCTAACCCAATTAAACGATTGAGTCTACTTCTGAGTCCACGGAAGAAAGGGAGAGAGCCACCCGTAATTCATTTCGAGATAATCAAGTTTTAAAGATTTGAGCTTCTATTTTCTTCAGTCAATGGGTATTCTTCCAACGCTTCTAATAAAACGACTTTACTCGTTTTCTCTATTTCTTTTCACCATCTTATTCTACTGAACGATATGAATATATTGATTTCTATGACTACATTTTGGAAAAAATATTACTATATCTCTTTCTTCAGTGGACTCTTCAAATAGGGACAATAAATAAACGTGATATACGAATTATAAAAAATTATAATAGCTTGTGATGGAACTACCTATTGATAGCATCCTTCTTATTTTAATTGCCAATAGTCTAGGAATTTGGTTTAATTCAATTTCAGAAAAAATGTGACTCTCTCGCTTTCTTCCGTGGACTCTTCATACAAATAGATCTGATAGCCTTTAAAAATCTGGATTGGCTTAAGTTAACAGAACATTAAAATAGGTTAAAGCATGCTTTTATTATACCCATTTGTTGAATAATTTTTATTTTTATAGCAGTGCTTGAGTTAGTTTTTAAATTGAAAGCTACTAATTGGAAGTTTTAAAATTTAAAATTATATCTGTTTCCGTAATTTAAAAAAATATATTTAATTTTTTACAAAAAAAAAAATAACGGGAAGTAATTCTTGTAATGCGTGATCGTACATACCATTTTTTCAAGTTCTAAAATAACTTAGGAGTTTTAAGGGAAATATTTACCTTTACTGTTTATATTTTCCAAGAAATAGCCTTCCATTTAATTTACGATAATCCTCCGAGTATTTTTCAATAGAGTGTTACCAATGTGTAGTTTTTTTCATAAATCACTACAATGTAATTTTAATCAGATAGCATGCTATAGTTATATAAATATTTTTCAAAAATTAATTATTGTAGCTGTGCTTGTAACTACAACAAGATATTTTTTTTCGGTTTTCAATTTCAATTTAAAGGTTCCAACGAGAAATAGAAGTCTCCTATAGAAACTGTACCATTTGAGACTGTGAAGCATTCTCATACACGTAATGAAATCGCTTTGAGATCTTACAACGAATTCAGATCGGTCCTCATTGGCAATCTCATTTCCGATTCATAAATATGAATATTTTAACAGCTTTGTGGCGGTATGCTCGGAGAATTTCAAGTTGGCACCTATTGTTCAGCGACTATTGAGAGCATTCGTCCTTCCGCTTCCCTTCAGGAATAGGATGTATGAATATCAAATAGAATTTTAACACAAAAATACGACATTTCTTGACGGACACGTGAGAAGAAGAATAAACCCTTCTTGTAACTCACAGCTTTAGTGGAAAAATGGGTGGAAGGATCACGCAAGATGTAGTGAACCGTATTAAAATGCTTGAGGCAATCATTTAAGAGAGAGCGGATGATTTCTACAGTTTTTGTTTACTTCATGCAAAAAATCTAGATTAAAACTCATTTAACTCAGATTTTACACCAATTTAAGCAAAAACATGAAGATATATCCTTACAAGAATGTGTAACGAAATTTGAAATATTTCCGTAAATAAAAATTCAACCTTTATGGAAACTGCTTCAAATGTCTCACATACAATACAGAGTATTCCCACCAATCCAATGAAGAACTTGGTAGTTGACATAGAATGGTTATAGCCTCGGAGGATTACCCGACCTTTTCGAGGAACCACAGCCAATCCACGGTTGATATAAAAGGAGATAAATTTTCTTCCATAGCCATACTCCAACCTGGGCACATGAGTTTTATGAGCCCAGCAATTTCCTCCACTAAATAACTTGTAATAGGCTTAGAAGAAAACTTTTAATAACCATTGATCGAGATGTAAACGAACAAAAGAAAGCATAATAATAGTTAAACCATTAGTATTAGCAATAATAGCAGTAATTAGTGTTTAGCATAACAAGATAATGAATGCAGACAGGAGCAAAATTAAGTGTAATTAATACGTCATCCAGCTAACCGCAGGTCTGTGCTCACCTTAAACACAGTTCCATTTTTATGCCAAAGAACTATTATTAGTGATATGATACATGAAACACTAATTACCCGGGTCCAAAGAAAAAAATAATTAATAACTATCTAAAATAACTATAATTTGTTCGAGACAACATACCTGTCTCGAAGGAATTATAGTTAAGGTTATTTCGTGGTAATGCTTTTGAGTAAACATTAATGCTGAAATTGTAAAATAGTTTTTTTATTGGTCGATTATTTAATTCTTTACCTACCAAATATAGAGAAAACTCAGAAATCGATTGAAAAACAAAACAAAAAACTTTAGGTTTGTTCAGTTCAAAAATGTGGTTATGTCGTTTCATTCTTCAGGAGAACTTTCCTCTTACCGTTCTCCTAAATTAGAAAATAGATTTAGAGAAAACTTTAAGGAAAGGTACCTGTTCCTTCAGAAAGGAAATGAGGTCCCAGAAAAAAATTTGTGATGTGGATATATAGGTCAAATCAGTCTCAAAACACCATATTTCAAATTACTAAATTGAAATCCTAAAAAATATTAAGGGTAGAAGCTGTTTAAGGTGAAGAGTTAGTTAATTAAACAGGACTATTAGTTAATTAAACAGGGCTGGTTTTGCGTCACCCATTAGTTAAATTTGTACACAATACAACAACAATGGCCCGCATCAATACAAAGAAAAATAAATTTTTCTGATAAACATACCTAAGTGCAGAAGTTACATGTCTCCACGGTCTGATCATATATCAGACCCATCGGTGTAAATAAATTTCCATTCTTGATGAATGCTTTTGAAGCGGTTGAAGTCTCTTTATGATTGGGGAACAGTTTTTGATTTTATGCACTTTAGGAATAGGAAGTAGCCATCGCTCTATTTCTACCATATGAGGTTTGGGAACGGAAGGAAATATTAGGTTCAAGTCCGTGATGTATGTTTTACATCTTACATCAGGGAACGAAGGCTGTTTGAAGCAAGAAAATTGTCTTGAGCACCCTATTTACCCTCTCAGTAGGGTTGGCCTGGGGGTGATATGCTGGGTTAATTCGACAAGCAGTGCAATATTTTCTCTGCATATTCTTAAATTTTTCGCTAGTGTACTAAGTGCCATTGTCACAGTATACTACTTCAGGTAAACCAAACATTAGGAACACGTCGCTCTCTACGTGTTTTGTTACTGCCTGTGCAGTCGCCTATCTTAAAGGGAAAAGCAGGATAAATTTGGTTAGGTAATCAGTTACCATTAGTAAATACCGATTCTGCTTCGAAGAAAGTGGAAATGGTCCCATGAGGTCTGTGGAAATTGTCTGCCAGGGTTTTGAAGGCACAGGAGTCATTCCCATCAAGCCTGCAGGCGCTTTTTATTCCGGCTTCATAATTTGGCACGTCTGACAATTTTTCACAAACCTGGTGACGTCTCGGATTAGGCTCGGCTAGAAATAATAAAGAGCGATCCTCTTATACGCCCCCGTAAAATCTGGGTATGCCAATACAGGTGCTTCCACCAACTTCGTTTTAATGTCTAAGAAGGCGTCTTCTTGTTCCTGACTCCAGCTCAACTTCTGACCCTTACGCAGAAGATGCGTTAATGGCGCCATCCTAGAGGTAAAATCTGGAATAAATCTTCTGTACCTAGAAGCTAACCCTGTGAACGCCCGAATTTGACGTATTGTCTTCGGGCGGGAGTAGTAAAGGATATTGGCTACTTTTTCCGGATCAACGCTTAATCCATTTCGATCTATTAGGTACACAAGATACCTCAGCTCCTCTCGAGCGAACATACATTTTTCTCGATTCAAAGTTAGACCAGCGTTGTTGATACGTTGATACGAAGACCTTTTTAAGGGTCTCGATGTGCAAAGAAAAGTCTTGTGTCACCACGACAACATCGTCCAAATAAACAAAAAAATATGGTTCCAGCTCAGGCACAAGCACCTGATCTTTGCCAAGTTGCGGGTGCGTTGTGTAGGCCAAAGGGCATCCTGTTGAATTGGAACAGTCCCCGACCAGGTACAGTGAACACTGTCTTTTCTTTGCTCTCTTCCGACAGATCTGCCAATACGCTGATTTCAAATCTAGAGTACTTAGATACTTCGCATTTCTCAGTGGACTATATTTCTCAATATAGTGGACAAATAGGTATGGGATACGCGTCTTTATTTGATACCGCATTGAGGCGCCTGAAGTCTACACAGAACCTGTATGATTTGTCCGGTTTCCTAACCATCACAACAGGTAATGACCATGGACTGCTACTTTTCTCGACGACACCCATCGCAATCATCTAATCCAATTGTTGATGCCTTTCCCTGAGAACTGCAGGTGAAACTGGATAATATCGTTGTTTTATTAGTGGGTGGTCTTCTGGTTCGATTTTATGGATATAGTTCTTGACAAATCCAATCTTCGGTCCTTCCTGATCGAGTTACTGATGGAGAAATTGTTGAAGCTGTTCCCTTTCGACCACCATCAGAGACTCCTCTGAAACTAGAGAACTTGCAACAAGACACTTTCCGTAATCAGCAAGATCGTTGAACATCCAAACATTGTTGCTTAAATTGGGAACGACACCCATCGACTTCCAAAAATCTACTCCCAGGATCAAGGGGACAGTGAGATCAGAGGCCACTAACGTTGTAATTACTCTAATTCTATTTTCTAACTTAAAGGTTACGGTTACCTCACCTAAGACAGAGCATCCTAGACCATTCGGCACCACAATCTCACTAACATCAGATTTTCTCATCTATAGTCGGCCTTTGATAAGTTCCCATCCAGGTCCACCCACAATCGTTCGGGAAGCGCCTGAATCTAATAATCTCATCATAGAACGGTCAAAGATTTTTACAAGCAGATACGGTCGCTGATCCTGAGAACCAGGTATGCTAAGTTTGTAGTTCCTAGCGCCTGGCTTAAATATAGCCATATAGCCATCTCTTCTTTGTCGTCATCAGAATACCCCAGATGTGGTGGGAGAGAGGTGCGGGGCAAGACTAATTCTCCTCTGGCTCGCCGTTTCCCTTCCTCATGGACTTATTAGCCCTTCGAGTCCTGCATTGTTTACATTCATAAATTTTGACAACTTTTTCGCCGCAGCCATTACAAAATATACGCCGAGAGTCTTTACAATCACGGAAACGGTGACCTCGTTCATTGCAATTCCAACAGATAGCATAGCAAACTTTTACTGGATTATTTGAACGTTTCTGTTGTTTGATTGCATTTACTTCTTCAGCCGAGGGCTCCTCCAAAAAAGTATCTGCATCGAGAGCAGCTATATCTTTGTGCCGATTCCCACAGTATCCTAAATTAGGGTCTAATAGTCCCCGGGATGGCGGTTCTCTGAATCTAATGGCGAGCACTCTTCCCAAAGACAACTTTTCAAGTGTTATTTCGAGCTCATCTAAATTTTCGTACCGCGTTAGGCCAAGAAGTGCCAGGTACTCAGGTCTTAAATTCCTTTCTATTATGACGTTTCTGTTGTTTGATTGCATTTACTTCTTCAGCCGAGTGCTCCTCCAAAAAAGTATCTGCATCGAGAGCAGCTATATCTTTGTGCCGATTCCCACAGTATCCTAAATTAGGGTCTAATAGTCCCCGGGATGGCGGTTCTCTGAATCTAATGGCGAGCACTCTTCCCAAAGACAACTTTTCAAGTGTTATTTCGAGCTCATCTAAATTTTCGTATCGCGTTAGGCCAAGAAGTGCCAGGTACTCAGGTCTTAAATTCCTTTCTATTATGACCATCTGCTCCCTCTCGGTCATTGGTGTTGACAGCCGTCCCGTCAGCGATCTTTGCAATAAATACTGCTGGTGGCTCACAAACTTACTGCGTACGCCGGAGGATCTCGTTCATCAATATGCGGTCGTAATTAGGGTCCCTGAATGCCTGCTTAAGCCTTACTCCAATCAGAAAACCTATGTCGGTTCGTACGGAACCAAATCAGTGCCGAGCCGATTAAAAGATCTTCTGCCACTTGAAATAACTCTTCTTGGTTGATCTCTCTTGCCAATTTTTGTTCCTCTACTTCTTCCAAAAAAGCACTTAAAGTGGGGCCCGAAGAATCGCCTGAAAATCGTAAATACCATTTATAAGCCTTTATATCTCTTACTGTAGACTTGGGATCTTCGTTCCGAGACATAACAGTAGAATCGATTGTGGTAACGGTTTCTAGTGTGATCGTCGGTTTTTTCTCCCACAGTTCCGCAAACAAAAACGTAACCCGATCCCTCTGCCTTTTCCAACGCTCTTCTAATTCTGATGGGACAATCGACCGTTCTAAACGACCATGTAGATGCCAAAGCCGTGGGTCCAAACGCCTAAACTCCATGAAGTCATTTACTGAGAGCTCACCTATCCGTTCGGCCAATGCTGCATATTTTCCTCATGCAATTAGCTAGTTCTTAACGACTTTAATATTTCTAGGAGCGGTTGAACATTCTCAGTGAAAGCTTTTGAGAGCTTCTTTCGTAAATCAGCGGCGTCGCCTAAATTGGACACCCCTCGAATACGAAGCTCATAAGCCAATTCATCTTTTAATAACTTTGTAGCATCTGTTTTAAAGTCTCAGTTTTTTCCCATTATATACTCTCTTGTCCCACGTTGGGCGCCACTATAACGTACTACTTTTTGGTTAGATATCTGATTTTTTGCGTTAGCACAGATGTATGGGATGGAATATACTTGCAAAGGGCTGTAACATAAAGTGAAAGGCACCCTTCTACTGCACCAAGGTTCAATATTCATGGGCGTCAACTTCACTAATAACCCACCAATGCGCTTAAATAGATATGTAAGTACATTGCGTCTTATAAAAAGTACTTAAAAAATGTACTTAGTAAGTACATAAGATATAAAAGATATCCCCCATAATTGGGGTTTTTATTTTTTAATAAATTAAATTTTAACGTGCTTGGCTTTTCATGTATTGGCTATTCATAATTGTTTACCATATGGCCATAAACTTACAAATGATATAATAAGAAACATGTCTAAAAGGCCGAAAATATTTAAAATATAATGAAATATTTTTTCAGGATTTTGAGCTCACAATGTTTCAAAATTCACTGAGTAATTTGAGCCATCAAATTTGAAAGTCGGTCATGCAGTTAAAACATACACTCTTGTTTGCAGAATAAAAGTAATCTTTATTTTGTGTTGTTATGGAAATCTTATGCTGTTGTATCAATATGTAGAGAAAGCCAAAAAAAGATGGTCAATCATTTTATCAAAAGATTGATGCGCCGCGCTTCAGGCAACCCGACAGTCAATTAACCTAATATCAGGTTCTAAAAGAATTATTTTTTATTTTATGAATCATGTAGGCTGGTTTTAACTCTTTTAAAGCCCCTACAATTCTTTCCATTGCCGCACTTCTTTTATTTTCCAAATGCCAGAGAAATCCTGGTACAAATCGATTAAAAGGCTTATAAATATGCGAGAGGAAGAATCCTCCATAGTTGGTACCGAGAGGGTGGTTGCGGGAAAGCTTGATCAAAACGGCCTTTCCAAGCACTCATGTCAATCTTAGAGACCTTGGTGGCAGAGTGTTAAGACGTCACCTTAGCATCCTCGATACTATTACGGCGCCGGTTCAAATCCGGCCTGGGCGGACTAAAATATATTTCGTGGCGGCCCCACGCAATGCATCTCGACTTTCCCGCTCTGGTTAGAATAGGTTGCTAATCTGCAGGATAACCCGTCCTATTTGCCTTAAAAGGATATTAAAGGACGTTAAATCCCAATAAAAAAACTAAAAAAACTCGAGTCAATCAATATTCCCCTAAATCATCGTCAAAGCTTGGCTCAAGCGTCAAACATGCTCCTAGATGCTCAATCATGCTCGACTCAATCGATTGACTCAATATTTTGCTTAAATGATTGACCGACTGGGGACTACATAACTGTCGCTGTTGCTATGTGAAATCGATATACTTTTGGTTATAGATTTGTGAACGTTATTTTCAAACTAATATAATGAGATCAGGAAGTGGCACGTCCAGTCATCTAAGATGTCGAAGTGGCATACAGTGACATGCAAGTCTGGGAGCCTCAACCATTGATTGATAAATTTTTTGTAGGAAATTGGAAAATTAGGAATAAATGAATAATCCTATTCTAAAAAAAAAAAGAAGATTGTTGTTTTATCAAAAAGTACAATAAAAACTAGGGATAATTGACTTTTATGGTAGGGATGTTAATATTGGGAGTGTGGAGCTAGTGATCCGCTAGCCACCAGGAGGAATCCCCGTGAGGACCTGAGCATACTTTCCCCGCTCCGCTGGCCCACATCCTCCAGGACTTTCAGCTTCGGCTTCAGACCACCTTAGCGGTCTCTCCGTCATAGCGATCTCTCTCAGGAGTCGGTGGCTTCTGCTTAAACTGAAATTGCGTTTAGGCAAGCGCAATTTCCTTTTTTCGGTGGTTTCCTGAACCACAATCGGAAATATGTATTAGAATTTTCACACAGTTTCAATTTCAACACATTTCAATCAGTTTATAATATCATCGTATAACTACCATCAAATTTTCTTTTCAAGAACTGGATATATTTAAACTCTTAAATCATATGAATATGTAAATATAATTGTGGAAAAGTGGGAACAGTACATGACCCAATATCTCTTTCGCAACTTATGAACTGAACCTCACAATAGCTGCCTCCTTTCATAACTATGACAAAGTCAGTTAACTGGAACCTTCCAACCACAAAGGGGAACTTCATCGCTTTGTACTTCCGAGTTCCTATCTAGTTCCAGTAGTATGCAACGTAATCAAAACCGTGATCACAGAGTTGAAGTTATTAAATGAAACATTGCATCATTATTATTAAAGTATTGAAATTTATTAATGTGGATATATCGAATAAAATTCCATCAAAGCTCTTGCGTGAGAGATTGAAACTAAAAGCTATCGCTATGAGTACAAAGTTAAAATAGAAAAGGTTGTATAAGAAAGCAAGCTTATTACATTAGGAATATTCATCTATATAAAGCCAAATATGTAACAAAACCATTTTAAAGTAGGTATTTATTAAACTTCGTAAGATTTATAAAGTGCTCTCAAATTCTGATAGGATAAAGTGAATCTAAAACTACTAAAAATCAAACCCTGTGATTTGTTGACAGAAAATTCATTGCTAACCAGGTAACTACTACTTGACATGAATATTAATACAACTTAACTACACGCCAGGGATAATGACTATAATAAAATTTGCTACATCATGACTTAAAAAATAAATATGGGACATGCCCACTCAGACGTCTATCCTTAGCGTTTTGGATGCCAAGTCTCACACAAAAATTGTTTCCTTCACTAATATTGGTCCAATAGGTATTTTTTAAATATTTAGCTTTCGAATTATTCCGAGAACTGGTTTCCATAGGAACATGCGCAGAATACTTTTAAAACGACTCCACTTGTTCAAGAGATAATAATGGCGCAGAACAATGGCTCAAAATGCGTTTTTGAACTCAGGAGGTTCTGAAAGACATAGATCCGTTGAATACCGAAAATCGAAAAGTTGATCCGATTACAATACCTTTTGCATTAATCTCTCCCCTTTCCCCCCTCCTCCCTTCTCCAATAAAACTTAACAGTGTTAAATACAAAATATACTATCAGGTAGATCAAGGACATAAAAATAAACGATATCGAATTTGCTAGATGTCGTGAAACGCAGTTTCAATATTTAATTTTCCATATTATACGATTGTCTTCACAAATTTGCCTCAAGGTCAATTTGTGTTTTTGTTTTTTTTATAAATATACATATATAGTTGTATTTTCAAAATTATCATAAATAATTGATAAGCAGCCACAATTATAAATTAAGATCCGAAGGGAAACCGAGAACTGTACAGCTATTTCTTTTTCACAGAACTTTTCTTTTTCTTTTTTATCTTTTTTCAAGGCTGTTTTGCCATCTTCTCTACGCTTTTATTGTCATGGTTTAAATGAGAAAACATTATCAGAAGGGGGTCACGGTTAAGTAAGTAAGGTTCAACCACTTGGCAAGATCTTTTATGATTCTGAATTACTTTTTTTGACTAAAAACATTGAAGTTCGAAGGATTTATTGATCAGACGCTGTCTTGAATGTTACTGTAGAAAAAAGAAGAGAGAGGAGGAAAAAAAAAAGAAAAATAATAGTACACAAATCAATAATATAAAATGAAATTATTATAAAAATGGCGAAATAAACAATTTGGCTGGAAACAAGTGATCACTAAGCAAAATTTGTTTAAATTTAATTGAGGTTGTATTTATGTTTATTTTTTAAATTCGTGACCGCACTTCAGAAGATACTAATAAATCAGCTGACTATGAAACTGGCTTCCATATGACTATTGTATTTAATCCATTTTATTTTCATTGTCAATTTGTAGGTTTACTGGAAATCGCTTACGAAGAAATGTGACGGATTAGGGAATAGAAAGTTCTTTTTTATATCGACCGAATTCGAACCGATGCCACAAAATTGTAAGACCACCATAGCTTCCCATATTTTGGAGATAATTTATCAACAATAATAATATTAAGAATGAATCTAAAAGAAATAACACTACAACTTCTCCTATAAAAACGAATATATATATATATATATATATATATATATATATATATATATATATATATATATATATAATAAATACATTTTCTTAACTAATGTATTGTTAAGGTAAAATGAAATAAATCGTAAGTCAGTAGATGAATAAATAATCGTCACTGGGTTCCTTTCTGAATACAGAATTGTACATAATGTTAAGAATGTTGCTAGTGTAATTTCTTTATCGGATAATAGGAAATGAAATTCATGCTTGAATATTGTGGCATATTTTTTCATATGCCACAATATTCAAGCATTCCATATTTTTTCATAAGTGTGATCGCAGTTACTGATCTTGATCGCCTGCTTTACTACTGATTTTAGATTCTGCGCTTGTCGTATGTCTTACAGACCTGTTAAGGCTGCTGTGTTCAAATATTTCCTCAACGTGAATCAGCGGTTTCTGATTCAATCGCATCCTGGGATAGCTTGGTGGACAATGCACTAAACTCTAAACTCCTCCAAATTCAGCGGTGAGCAGAAAATTTATTTTCTGTGGATAGTTTTTGTTGTGAAACCTCCTGCACCCAACCTCAATAAAGTGGGAACATGGCCCTTCATGGGTTTTAATCGCACATGTTTATGATGCCCAGTGGGGTTCGGTATGGGTGCAGCTGCTAATTGAGGCTTGATGCTTTCTAAACAATGTTAACGAAACGGTCAGCCCAACTTTCTTCAGATCCCCCAACCTCTCACTAGGACTCTCTCACGCTAGTCATCAGCGAAAAGCACGAGAAATGTCCCTTCGACTGCTGCGTGTGATCGCAGCCTGTAACGCGCCTTTTACAATGCGTGCAGAGGCTGATAAAGATTCTGAGCACTATAGTAATTATATTAAATCTTCACCATTAATTAACCTAATCAGTGACAACAATGTTACCGCTAAAAAGAACCCAAAATTATAAGTTCTTCTGCATATTAAAACATTAAACAATACAAAAGTTGTTTAAGACCAGTTTATTTATAACAGACTTCGTTATATAATCGATTGAATTTAGGGTACTCATATCTCCGCAATGAAAGATTTTTTTTTTGTAACATTCCGTGAATTACCAACTAAATAACCCTTAAGTTTTATCTCATAGCGAAATGTCCTTAGAAATCCTTAAGGGATGCCATGGATCAACGGCAGATCTTTTTTAAAATCAGCTTTTTGGATTCGAGAGACCCTAAAAAGTTTCATAATGCATATTTTCTCCAATTTTCTAGGAAGTCCTGCAATAATTGTTAATGGTATAAATCAGTCCAGCCCTCCTCCGTTAAATCATTTATTTATTCTTTGAATATACTGAACCTTCAGAAATTGAGACAAGAGGTGACAAACGTGATATGTTCCTAGCAGTGTCGTAATATAATAGTTTATTATATTATAAATATGACTAATAGGAACACGGAAAAATAAGGAACAATGAGGTCTGAACACGATGAATAACCCCGAAACTTCAGAAGATAGCAAAGAATAAATAAATAAACAGAGGAATCCTAGATTGCTTTAAAGTTTAAATTATATCTAATAGAACACTTCCTTTATCATTGGTAAAATTAATAAAAAAGAAAAGAGTATTATTTGAACCTTATAAAGGTTGTTACATTTCCAATTATTTGAACGATTCAGATATCGTACCGATAGTCCTTTCGCTAATTTCTGCTGATGCTGTCTACTACTTATGGAAATAAAATTAAACTCGTAACTTGAAAATTTGTACTGAATACAATATTCGTGACATGCAAGATCATTCATTCTGCAGAATGGCAACACTATATACGGTACATAAGAGTCTTACATTGACAGCAACATTACAAGAAGTTTATGAAAAGGCGTGGGAATCATCTATTTCTAATCACGAAGTAGACTTCTGGAACGAAGAGTATGAAGACCAAAATGGACTGACCATATGACCTATTGAAGCTCTTGGAAGCTAGCTGAGTGCGAAGAATGCGATAATCTTTGAAGGAGGACTCGGGTCAGGCCTTGACGAATCAGAGAGATTCAAACAGCATTTTCTGATCAAAGAACACGACTCAACTTTGGAAGGAGAAGAGATTTGTGCTTGAAATCAAAAGCAAAATTCACTATCAATAAATGTATACATAAGACAGAGTATGCATTTATATATCTTGGACTCTATACTTGGTAAGAAAATACTTTTTTTGATCAATGGGTATAGTGTAGTCAACTGCTAATTATCTTCTTCAACCCCAGCCAGCGTTATCCCAAATAAATGACCAGGCACCCATTTTATAAATGCTGGGCGAGGAGGATTCCCCAGAAGGATTTTACAACTGAATCACAATAAAGCACAAATGTTTTGGTAAAAATAAAAAATCTGAGTTGCAAAACGGAATTTCAGGCTTATAAGGGAGCATAAACGGTTGTAGGAATGTTTCTATTTCAGCATTGTCTTCAACCATGCTTCCGATGATTTCTAACACCCAGCTTTTGATGATTAACATGTAACACAAATAAGTCTTATTAGATAGATTTTTTTAATATTTATTTTATTCTTAATGATAACAAGATATTGATATATATATTTTAACAAGATCTAGATAAATAAAAACTCCTCAGCTATAGAGGCGATAATTGATATTCCGTCGAATCAGGCTTCAGATTCAATTCAATTCTAATGAAGACTACTAGCAATGATTACTAAGTTGGAATAACGGCTGCCCTGATTCAATTGATTCTCTTTTTCTGTGAGTCCGATCGTTAACACACCTGAAGCTTTGCACCAATAAATCGAAACCTTAATGCGAAGTAGTTCCAAGCCCATTTTGTACAATTTTGACAATTTGATTTTATTCCTTGTGAAATTCTGTTTCCTATACATAATGTTCCAAGTCCATTTATCGGCCTATTTACACATGAAAAGTTTATAACATCCACACAAAAATAGTTGTATCGAAAAACGTATTTGTTTTGGAAGGGCTTCCCAAAACTTTGAAAACGAACTTGTAGCTATTGCGCAATAAAGTATCGAAATGTTTTATATTTTAGTTCTAATGTATTTTAGAGTTTTCACTATAGTGCGCCCTGTATATTCCTAAAATTTTTTTGAAAGTCACACAAAAAGTTTACTTGAAAGTTACCATACTCTATAAACAGATAGGAAAAATGTTTTTATTTTTATTTAGGCTATTTATTCATACACGAAACATTACAACTGTTTCTTAGAGGCTCGAACATAGACTGAGATCTAGACGAAAACATTGGATTAAGTGATAAATGTAAACAGTAAATGTGCCTATTATTTACATTCTCCAGTTTTATATATGGTCTAGTTCCGTTAAATACGATTATTTTGTAAAAATAACAATAAATCTAAAATAAGGTTTTGAGCAACTATACGCATATACGCCTACGCGCATATACGAGACACAACTGTGCGACGTCTACTACCCGGGTCTCTCAGTCGGTCCAGCGTTGAATACTTTTTATGACTTATATACTGTGTGTGTGTCAATAGAGAGATGTCACGACGTTAAGTGTCGTTTTTGAGATTCTGCAATCTTCGGAAACCAATAACCAAATTCAGGATCACTTTTTGACCCACCGATTTATAGTTGAATAGGCGTATAAGGATGTCATACGGTGTCCACATCAGATATTTTAGTAAGTGATCTGTATTAATGTTTTTTAATCAAAACAGATAGACTTACAGTAATTGGGATTTTACTGAAGAAAGCTGATTAGTCTAATTAACTCCAGCATAAGTCGTGCTATAGCGAGTGAAGTTCAAAAACAATTAAATAATTTTTTTATTTGTTTTTATGTATATAAATATTTAAAAATAATAAACTGCAGTGTAATAATTTGTAGCATTTTTTTCTCCCTTGTATGCAGTAAAAGTATTGTAGTCGCGAAAATGTTCGGTTTTCTGATTCCAACGGAAATATCCATTTTGACCATCCCTGAATCCATTTTTGCTGGTTTCGTTGTGACGTCTGGATGTACGTTCGTTCGTATCTCGCAAGTTATCAGACGACTATTATATTAAACAATTTTTATAACGATATAGTTATATTCCCATAGGGCACCCTAATTAGTACATCCGCCCTACATCTTAGACCTACTGGTCTAGAGTTATTTATGGTGTCCACATGCTTGACCAGCCACCACCTATGACCATTTCCCGTGGGAAAACACTTGGTATGAATTGCCGCCCGCATGGGATCCGCTGCCACATCTTTGAATCTGACACGCCATATCTGCATCCTGCATTTTGTGTGTTCCTCACTTATTTCTGTCCGTCTCCTGTCAATCGAACGACTTTATGGCCCTTTTTGCCAAACCCTAAGGAATAGCTTCCACCAAGCTTTCCTCAACCAAAAACTATCCCCTCTTCTTGCAACTTCATCCCCTCTCTATTCTCATCCCTATAAAGCCTTCTCTAAGATTCTATATTGGACATTCCATATCAGAGTAAGCTATGATGTAAGATAGCTAAGATATTGTAACTTAGTTTGTAAGAAGCATTTTAAATGTCATTGTAACATTTTGTTTAGACAATAAAAGTATATCTTAAAGTCTTCACTGTTGTGTGTTCGTTAATTGGCGTCCAAAGAAGGAACAGTAAGCATCGGGAACTCACTAATCCTAGGTATTCTCGTGTAATCTTCACTGTCCGAACCGAAATCTGAAGAACTTTGGCTGGCAGACCCACTCTTACGAGGTATCTGTTTGTCATCGATTGGCCCACTCACCCGAGGTACCAAGATTCTTCAGCTACATCCAGTTTAAGAAAATCACTCATCCGAGGTATTCTAAACTGACGTCTTCTGTTGGCCCACTGATCCCAGGTACTAACAAAGAAGACACCGACCTACTTCAGTAAGCTTAAGATTTTACTTTTATTTATGATTATTTTATAATATATTTTATTATTACATCTTATAAAATTTATTAATTTATTGATTGGAATTTTTAGTGAAAGAACTAAAATTGTCAAGTATGGCATCATTCCAATTAAATAGTATGGATTTAGATCATATACCAAACTATGACGGTAATCCGGATAAACTTTTAAGATTTTTAAATATAATAAGACGAGAGAAAAAAATCGTATGCGAAAACAATAATATATTTAGAGAGATCAATGAAAAAACATTATTAATAGAAGTCTTAGATCGTCTCACTGCAAAAGCAAAATTTATAAAATCAACATATAATTTCGAAACAATCGAAGATTTATTAAATTGTCTTGAAAATACATTTAAAGATAAACGGTCAATCGAACAATTGAAGTTTGAATTATTTGAAACAAAAATTAAAAATAATGAACACGCCTTAGATTTTCTTCAACGGTTGGATAAAATTCGCAATTTATTAATATCCCGACATTATTTTGATAAAATAATTAATAGAGAAATGGTGATAGCTAAATTAGATCGCCAATTGCTCTATCATTTTTTCTCAAACATACCAATGCAAATTAGTATGAAATTGATGTCAAAAGCTGATCAATTAAGAAGTTTAGATGATTTGAGGATTGTATTAAAATATGAAAATGATCTGATTTCTTCAAAACCTGTACTAAGGATACAAAATAACGACAAAGATCGGAAAATTCGAGAACTAGAGGAAAAAATAAATTGGTTCTATCAATTAGAACATTTTCTCGGCGAAGATTTTGAAGAAGAACCGGAAATAGAACAATCAAAACTAGAAAATAACGATTTTCAACAATTTTCGGACATTAACAACCGGGAAACTCACATTGATTATCAAAACGATATAATAATTACTAACAATACAGCATTTCCGTTAAAGCTCAATGAAAATAAAATTATAGAAACGTTAATATCAGACGAAGAACCGGATAAAATTACTAATGAAATTAATGAAGAGGAGACAAATATTAAAAAAAATGTGGAAGTTGATATTGAACCCGAAACAATAAAACTTATATTAAAAGCCGAAGCAATCCAAAATAAACATTTAAATAGTCAATTATTTATAAATGAACAAAACAAACAAATCAAAGAGTTAGAAGCCGAAAATATTGAATTAAACTCTAAAGAAATTTTAATAAAAAAGAATGATATAAAACCGCGAAATTTTAAAACATTAATAAATGATCATAAATGTTCCCGAAAAGTTGTAAAAACCGTGGAAAAGGGTATAATAAATGAACATACTGATTACATAAATCAGGCTAAACTTGACGTAACGTTTAATAAGAAAAAATATCTAAAAGATAAAGAAATAAAACCGCCGACTAAATTAAATACTTTAAAATCAATTAAAATAGAAGATGATTTGAAGAAAGCGGTGTCTATTGAATCTTTACATGAGAAAGATTTAAAGAAGCAGTTAAAAACAAATCAAGAATGTTTAATTTCGAATAAAGATTTACAAGTAAAATGTAAAATCAAACATGAGAATTTTACTATAATTCATAATTTCTCGAAACAAAACCTTGAAATAAATAATTTTTCAATGTTTCATGAAATAATATCTCAAGATCCTGCAGCAATTATTGGAGGTAATGTGGATATAAAAAAAGGTGGTAACATTCAATATTTATTAACTTTTAGCTCAAAGTTAACTAAAAAATATGCAGAAATTAAAAGAAAGCGGTTAACAGATTATTGTAAATTTAATAAAATGATTAAACGAATAGGAAATAAGGCTGGCGTAGGAGATATATTAAACAAATTAAAAACAAGAATAAAAAATAAAATTCGCTATTTGAGTAAATGGCCTACTGGCAAGAATAAAATTTATCTGTGGATGCTAAAACCGGACCAAAACTTAATAACAGGAGCTGTGTATTGAGATATCCATTATTATACAATTTCAAAGTCCATATTAGCCCCTAAATTAACATAAAAAAAACCTTAATACTCAACTTTAATAAAATAAAATAATAATAATAAAATAAACAAACACATTAGTAATAGTAAAATACATTTAACACACACACACAAAAAGGTTTATATATATACCGAAATAAAATTGGTTAAATCATATATTATTTTATTCAGTTTCCGTTAAGCGTTACAGGATTTTTATATTATTATGATGAGATATAAAAATATTACTAAAGAGCTTGTAAAAAAAAAAAAAAAAAGTAATAAACTCACTTTTGTGTGTAAATAAAAAAAATATATAATAATAATAATAATTATTATTTAGAATAAGATCCTAGCAATTGTGTATAACTAGTGAATATTTTTAAACAAGAATTTTTAGTAGATGATACAATAAACACATCTCTATATAGTGGAATAGATAAATGTATGAATTTATTAACTTCAAAAATTAAACTAAAAAATTGTGAAAAATACTGCACTTGATGAAAAAGTATAAAAGTAAAGCTACATATGAATAAAATCATAATTGTTTAAAATAACAATATAACAATCCTACTTTAATAATGTATACATTTTCAGCAAGAATCTTTATTGTACATTTTACACAAATATAAAAAAAGGGAAATGTATAAATATATTAACTTCTAAACCGCAAATATTAATTAGGCAATAAGCCGCAAAAATTGGTATCAAGATATCCAGTTATTTCCAAAAGATACATCTGACGTTTATAAGTGTCACAAAGAATTACATATAAACAAAACTTGAGTGGTTGATACAATTAAATTCTCAATTTGAAAAACCGTTTGTTATAAGTTTTAACTCCTTAAAAACAAAACAAAGTATCCCATAGCCTCAAAATTCAGAATCAAATCGGTTAAAGTGCTAAAATAATTTTCTTTATATTAAAGAACGTTAATAGATACTAATCATTTATCATTTATTCAGGTATATTCATTAAATATAACAGGAATGATGACGTATTTCAACATTTCACACCAATATGTAAATAGTTACTACTATTTTATTTTATTGATGTTTTCCATCAACATTTAGCCAATTACGTCATATTATGACAGAATAAAATTTTAATGCTCAAAATTGCATTTATTGCTGTATTACTGAAAAAGAAAAGAAAAACAGTGTTACTTCCTGATTCCGATAGTTATATGAATACAATGTATTTTCTCTTATTGTGTTAGAAAAAATTAATATTGTATATAAAATTTATCAATATTGATTTTATTTTCGAAAATGAAGAAACAATAATAGTTAGATACTTTATAAATTGTATAATTATATGATTGGTTTAGCTAATAAATTATATCAACATATATTTAGTAATATGACATATTGATTGAGAATATTATGTATGAGAAACGATAAAATATTATTTAGCGATTAATCACTATTGTATTTAAAATCAAATATATTAATAAAAGAAAAATATTAACTAAATGTATAAATGAAAAGAAAATTATAATTGAAAATAGGCAAGGTTTGATTAAATAATGTATTATTGTTTATTTTCTGATAAGTAATACAAGTATCTTTATAGAAATATCGTTACTAAACATATTATTTAACTTTGTACCAATTATAGGTATTATTATTATTAAATGCAATGAAAATTAAAAATGAGAAAGTTAGATTAAAATATTTATTGATAATATTTATTAAATAAGCTATAAAAGTGTTATTTTATAATAGAATATCGTTTCAAAACGAGTGTACAGTTTGTACAATTATAATAATAATTTGTGTAAAACAAAAAAGGCATTATTATTCATATTATATTAGGCAATAAGCAACTTACTTAAAAATATAAACTAGGATTATAACTTTATAGTACTTCTGCAGGTATAAAAATTATGACTAATTGTTTGGGATTATAATATTAAACTATATCATTTTAATATGCTAGAAGCTTCGTAAAGTCAAAAAAACAACACTATTATTAATAAGAAAGGGAACTAGATACTATTTTTCCGATAAAGCAACAAACATAGAAATGAAACTAAGTTAATATATATTATATATTAGTAGTGTATAAACATATGTTAAATATTAGAATACTAAGTTAATAAGAAGGTATAATTGTTTATTGTATTTATATATTTATTGTATTAAGTTATCCTATTTCATTTGTGTTTATCTACCACTCGTATGTTATAATGATGTTTATCCACTATAAAGGATGATAAAGTTAAACAATTAATATCCTCTAGAATAATTATAAATATAAGTAAAATATTATTTGTATAGTATATAAAACATAATAATAATATATAAAACATCAGTATGTTAGTAAAATACTATACCTGTATCATAAAATAGAAACTGATGACTATAACTTATAAAGAAAGGATTCATGGATGTAAAGAGTAACCATTATTGTAATCTATCTTTAAGGAATTCTATTTCACAAAAGTTATAATCTATATCCAATGTAAACATAGTTATAGACAAAAATGTAAACTACATGCCCATAGATATCTTCCTTTAAATCCTGATATTTTCCCACATATTGATGACAAATAAGCTTGGACCCTATTAATAGATGTGAAATTTTTGGGGGATTTAATATATTATTAATAGCTTCGGTGGACCTTGCTTTTGAGGGGAGGGACGAGTTATCAGACGACTATTATATTAAACAATTTTTATAACGATATAGTTATATTCCCATAGGGCACCCTAATTAGTACATCCGCCCTACATCTTAGACCTACTGGTCTAGAGTTATTTATGGTGTCCACATGCTTGACCAGCCACCACCTATGACCATTTCCCGTGGGAAAACACTTGGTATGAATTGCCGCCCGCATGGGATCCGCTGCCACATCTTTGAATCTGACACGCCATATCTGCATCCTGCATTTTGTGTGTTCCTCACTTATTTCTGTCCGTCTCCTGTCAATCGAACGACTTTATGGCCCTTTTTGCCAAACCCTAAGGAATAGCTTCCACCAAGCTTTCCTCAACCAAAAACTATCCCCTCTTCTTGCAACTTCATCCCCTCTCTATTCTCATCCCTATAAAGCCTTCTCTAAGATTCTATATTGGACATTCCATATCAGAGTAAGCTATGATGTAAGATAGCTAAGATATTGTAACTTAGTTTGTAAGAAGCATTTTAAATGTCATTGTAACATTTTGTTTAGACAATAAAAGTATATCTTAAAGTCTTCACTGTTGTGTGTTCGTTAATTCGCATAACTCAAAAACGGTTAGCTATAGAAAGTTAAAATTTTGTATTTAAGATTTTTGTAACATTTAGTTGTGAACCTTCCTTTTTGGTTACTTTTTGATTACTGGAAGTGTACTTTGCAGGAAGGTCATAAAAACTTTGCAGATTTTCATAAAAAATTATATTAACTTTTCGAATTTGATATTTATGATTTATATATTCATTTAAATGTCATACTAGATTTTGGTCTAAATCAGCAAATTGGAAGCGGTACTTTCATATAACAAAGGAAAGAACCTCGAAATCAAGAGTTTGTGTGTGTGTGTTTGTTAATACATGCACGTCGGGGCGCAAAGTGTCGTTTTTGAGATACTGCTATCTTCGGAGACTAGTAATTCAGGAAATCCAGGATCACTTTTTGAATAACCAATTTATATTTAAATTACAAGGAAGTCATGCGGTGTGCACATCAGATATTTTTTATTTGATGTTTGGATTCATTATTGAATAGACAATGAATTAAAGCTCAAAGAAATTACACAGTCAAATACTTGAGAAGTTACAAAATGAAATACATGCTCGCGTATGGAGCACGCACTCCGAATAAGGGTTAATTATCGACTCGGAGTATCTGCTCACTTTCCAATTGAATAGAACTGAGAATGTGCTCCCTTATCACCAGCACATTCTATCACTCTCAGTTCTATTAAAAATATTTTTTAAATTTTTTATTGGTTTTGCAGTTATAATCCTCTCCAAACATTTTTTTAAAATCTTTTTAAATTTTTTAAATTAAACTGATGAATATTAGAATGAACAATAATTTGTAGATAGAATAATTTATGGTGAAAAATATTCAGGGATACTTTTTGAACATTGATTGATTGATTAGGGTTTCTGATAATTTAAATACATTTGTTAAAATGTGAAATAGGATTAAAATAAATCATTAATTCAGTTGATGTAGTTGAGGAAGCATGTTTCAAGGACCAAGATTTTTCATATTCAATTTATAACAACTTAAATCAAGATGAGATGAGAAAATAAACAGAAAAGTGATTCCTAAATAAAAAATAATACACAAAAGAAAATTTATGTACAAAAAGCAGCGCGCTAGGGGCTCCCTATATATAATACGAGCGAAAGTGTAAAAACGAAACCATTATTCGCCCAGACAACAGAAACACACAAAAGCATGACAGAATATTTCACCACCAGAATAACCGTGAATGACAAAATGCCCTGACGCCATGCAGTCTGGTTTCATCGAAGTATATCCGTCCATTGCAGTCCTTGGGGGCGTGTTGTGCAACTGCTGCAATAACCAGTAGGAATTATAAGTCGTCGTGATGCTTTGAGCTCGGCGCAAGTTTCATCAGAATCATTTTAGCATTATAAATTATATATAATAGATGGGATAAAAAAAACAATAACTTTTTTTCTCAGGATAACAATTAAAGAATAACAATTTATTGCCCAAAGAATTTCCATTCAATGAAATACACATAAATAACAATTTATTAGTTTACTGGAGTTTGTCGTTTCTGCGTAGGTATTCCAAGTAGGGTTTGAAGTGGGGAATTTAACAATTTCAATTCAGCATGAGCTACAATGTATTGTTGCATACTTATTGTATACTATGAATTATTGTATAAATGCTAATATATTAAGTGCTCTTAAATTTTATATTCATGTCAAGGAAGTTCCTCATAAAATCTTCTGTAAATAGTACGCAGAGGCGTACGCCCCCTTTTTTTATCAAGGGGATTTAAATTTTTGGAGGGGAGGATTTAAATTTTTTAGAGGGAGATAGGAATTTTTTCGGGGAAGGAGATTTAAAAAGAAAAAGGCAAATGATCACCTAAATGTCTATAATCGCTAAATTTCGCTTACGTTATAAGGTTAAGCATGAAATCGGAATAAATAACTATTGTTAATTACCAAAAATATTACTCAAAATACAAATCTTATAATGAAAATTATAAGAATATGAATATGAAAATTATATTTGTTCGTACATTTCGGAGGGGGAGGAGGAGATCCCCTGCGTACACCATTGATGGTACGCATATATTTATTAACTGTGAATGCATGCTATCTATAAAGAGGCCCGCTGTCAGGAGAGAGGAGGACAAAATGCCGAAGGCACGAGCTTCCGGGGGCTCGCTAAAAATTACTTTTTTATTTTCTAATGTGTACAAAGCATTCCATATATTTTGCATCCTGCCCGTTTCGGTAGCACACGTAGAATGCTTGTTTAGTTGAATAAGAAATTGTAAGAAATTGAATAAGGGATAGCCAAGATTATCCGATTTGCGAGTGTCGTCTACTAGGTATGGGTTAGAAAATTGGAATTTTGACTCGACTATTCAAACTTTCGCAGAAAAAAGAGCAAGAAGAGTATTGTAGATAAAAAAAATGTTAAAACTCTACTGGTAGATTATACTATCATTATTTAAATTACTATCATTGTAAAAAAAATGTGTTGTATTTTACATGAAACAATAAACTCTTGTAATTATAATGTAATAGTAAGTTTCGTTTTCATAACATGAAATATTGAGAGGAAGGGGGCCCACTGTATTATTTTACCCAGCTGACGACGGCCTGATGCTATATCTGTGTTTGGTTTGTATTTTCGATGTACCACGGATATTTTTTAATTTGAATCCAACTTAAATGAATTCAATATTCTACGAAATTATTAAATATTATGTTAAGTATGCATAAACGATAATCTATAAATCTGAATCAAGAGGAGAAAAGAAAAATAGTCGTTTTTAAACGGACATAATTTTTTTGTCAGAGCCATTCTTATCTCAATGCGATGTAGCAATGACTTATCTTTGAACCCTCAGCAAATTCCCACCATAGGCATGAATCGTTTCATCAAAATTTCAAGTTAAAACCTAATTAATTAATCAACGAATATTATTTTTAGGCTAAAAAATCCAGAATAATGTTAATTTTTCGCTTTCTCTGCCGGGAGATCCAGCGAAATTATGCGAATCCTATATAATGCTTGAGATCCTGCTAAATGTTGTTAAGTGAAGGAGAAGGAGAAAGGTTTAAAACAGCATAACTGTATATAGGTAATGACGAAATAGCGATATGTATTGATTGGTGATCAATTAGGAGTAGACCAATTGAAATGAGTTAAATTCTGAAGATAGGTCAAAACCTCGGAACGTTGGGTTTAATAAAACCATAATAAAAAAGAAGAGGAATTTTCAAATGTTTTATTACTCTTCTATTTTTAAAAATATATTATTATTTTTAGATTAAAAAAAGCTCCTGAATTAAGTTAATTTTTCGCTTCCTCTGTTTTTCCTAGCGGACTGGCTAAAACAAAGGACCACACAAATGTCACTTAATTTTCTTCTCATCTTTTTTTCTTCCTTTCTCTTCCTCTATTTCCTTCATTCTTTCTCTCATTCCTTCTTCAGGGTGTTGCGGCTTATTATTTCCTGCTCTTTCTTCTCCTCTTTGCTCTCTATTTTCTTCCCCAAGAACCTTTATAATAGAAAGTCTTGGTTGGTTTCTATCTTGACAGTCTTAACATGCGGTTCCCAGCTTGCTGAGTCCTTCCTTCTGCTTGATGTACTCCCTCTGCTCCTCTCATGGCTCTTCAGGTTGTATATTTTATCAAACATTTGTTATTCACCCTTGCTGGATGCAGACCAAGTGCTCATAAAATCTCAGCCGTCTTTTCCTGAATGTTATTTCTAGGTCTTCCATTCTTTCGTATATAAACTTAGTCTGTTGTCATTCAGAGCCCGTAAATTTTTACAGTTTTCTCCATTCAATCCTCGGGAGCTTTTCAACGTTCGTCAGATCTGCCGTTTCCACACCATATAGGATCAATGATTGTACCACAGCGTTGTAGTGCCTTATTTTGGCGATAATGAATAGGTTCCAATTATTGCATATCTTTTTGGTTGTAAAGTTTAGTTTTTCAAGTTCTTCTGTATTCTATTGCCTCTTTGTCTGGCTGGTGCTCATCATCACCGTTTTATTGATTGAGATTTATTGAAGGAGATTTGTAGCACTGTTTTCGCAGATATCTCTTTTAGTTCCTATATCTCAGTAATTGCTCTGCCAAAAGTGTCAGATCATCCGCGAAGGACCCAAGCATTTGGGTTTGACGTTTTCATTTTATTTTTCAATTAGAGCAACGGTATGGACCTTTGATTAAATAAAAAAAAAACATTAAAAAATATAATACTTTGTAGTAACTAGTAAAATAATATTATAAAAAAAATCTACAATATATTGAGTATTTCGAACGTTATTATTCAGCATTTGTATCACTATTTGCCAAGTTTAACAGTTGGCCAGCCTTGATTCGGCTCCAAATATATATTGTGTCAGTTGTTCTAATGAGGCGTAACTGTTCTGCTTATACATCTTCCGAATACTAAGCGGTTCCGTGGACTAGTTTGGAGAAGTAGTCCGCTCTATATGCATAACCTGACTTTTTTCTTTTTTCCTCTTAATTATTACTTTAATACAGGGTTTTCAGCTACTGATTATGTAAATAATCACTAGATATTTGAAAAAAAATACAGTAAATCAGATTTCCGAAAATCTGGGAGAGTCGAAATAAAATTATCTTAAATGGCAGTGTGATCAATCAGTTTATGTACCTATTTTACCTATACATGATAAAGGTATAGCTCGTGGTTTGATCGAGGGTGTGAAGAAGCAGTTAATGTGCGGAATGAAAAGAGTAAAAAACTTCTAAATAGGGATACCAGACAAAACAGGAAGGATTACCACGATTTTTTTTTAAAATATTTAGATTTTTTTTTTTTAAATATAATGCAAAAAAGGTTCTGAGGCAAAAGAAAAGATATGCATTAAAGGCAAACTTGCGTAAGATAGAAGAATACATCAGAAACATTGACACCAGGAAGTTTTTCGGTGAAGTAAGTACGATAAAAACAGGCATTATAAATAACTGTCCAATGATAAGGCGTTCTGAGGGAGGGATGGACTTCTGGGAACAGGAGGTGCAAGACAGTTTCTGAAGATTGGGGGATGAACAGAGGCGGAGGATATAATTTTATATAACCGAATAGTGGAATTTGTATTACTTCGGTTGGGTAATTACCAGGGAGACTTCAGAAGGAACAGGTCAACTATCGACCAGATTTTCTCCTTAAGACTAATAATGGAAAAAGAATTCAATAAGATCATACAGATCCCTTTCATTAATTTTAAAGCTGCTTATGATTCCATCATCAGAAAGGAGCTCTACATGGCAACGAAAGAGATTGGTATTCTTCCGAAGTTAATCCGACTTGCAGCATGTACAATAAGAGAGAGTGTAAGTCGAGTGAAAATAATCGGAAGCTGGACCAATCTTTTGCAGTGAAGTCAGGAGTTTGACCCCTCTCGCCACTGCTATTTAATATTGCACTCCAAGTTATGGTGAAAAGAGCCGAGCTTAAGCAACCAGATACAATTCTTAATAAAATGACTCAAGTGCTTGGTTGTGATGTGGATCTGGCCTCAAGAATATAAAGGAGGCCTGCGAAGGGTTAGAAAGAGAAGCAGAAAGAATGGGCCTATCTATAAATGAAGAGAAAACGAAGATTATGGTGCTCAGGAAGAAAATATCTATTAATCCGCCAAAGCATTATGTAGTGGAAAAGTATACGTTCCTGTACGTGTTCTGTTTTATGTTTCTTGGCTCCATAGTAAATGATCAGATGGAATAAGAGGAGGGAATTAAAAATCGTATTATGAGGGCTAGCAAAACATATTTTGCCATAAGAAGTTTCATCCGTAGTAAATTGCTAAGTCGGGATGGTTAAAATGCCTCTGTACAAAACAATCATCCAACCCGTGTTGACTATGCCTGTGCTACCTGGAACATACCCAAGATCCTGGCTAATAAGATTGACAGGTTTGAGAAAAAAGTGCTGAAGGACATCATCAGGTCTCTCAGAGAAAATGGTTTGTACCGCTTGAGAAGGAACAAAGAGATCTACGACGATCCCCGAGCTTCCAATTTCGTCCGAATTCAACGCTTCAAACGGCTGGAACACGTAATCAGGATGGATGAAGACAGAGCAGCCAGGCAATTATATTATGGAACCCCGGATGGAGTCATACCGCGCGAAAGACCGAAGGGAAGGTGGAAAGACTCGGCAGAGAACTAGGGGATGATCGGAATGTCTAACAGACTTGCTATTGACTTTAATGACTGGAAAAAGGCGGTTTAGAGGGCCAAGGGCAGTTTCAGGCGCCTGTCGAGCCGATAAATAAATAAAAATAAGTGTAGCTCGAAGAACTTTTAAAATATCCGTGTTGAGGACTTTTGCGTTGATAACTATACAAATGATAACTATACAAGGATTAGAGAACCCGATGGTTCTACGCCAATACCATCAACAGTCGTTACATATATACCTCCCTCCTAAGAACCCCGTCAAAAACAACTTTTACAAGTTCCAACCTACGTTTCGGTGTACCCCATGGAATTTTACCCATCGTTCTACGCTAATTAGGTGATAGATGAATGTAGATGAGACGCTAGATAGATGAATTATAAGGATTCATCTATTATTCAGCCCAACAACTTTGCAAACCCCTCTCAACCGTCGCGGTACTAATACTTCGCTTAAATTTACTGTGGACTATATACAATTCCGCATTGTGTAGCCTTCTAAATTCTCTCGTATATTTATCATTATATGTGACAAATATTCTATTAATACTTTATTTTCGAAGATTTTAAGTCGTCGTTCTTTCTTTACCGTAAAATGTTTCGCATTCGAAAGACCAGTTGATAATAGTGCTGTAAATTCTGATTTTTAGGTTTTAAGACTTTAAACTATCGATAATGTTTAAACCATAAAGTTTTTCATTGGTATTTCATCGATGTGTTTTTGTTTTTTTCACTTTGAAA
Organism: Rhaphigaster nebulosa; assembly: GCA_948150685.1. Classification (NCBI taxonomy): domain Eukaryota; kingdom Metazoa; phylum Arthropoda; class Insecta; order Hemiptera; family Pentatomidae; genus Rhaphigaster; species Rhaphigaster nebulosa. Next base: position 128,274,592 of record OX411306.1, read on the forward strand.
TTTACTGAAGGTTGACAAAGCTTGACTTTGTTTAATCGAATATATGATTGGCTAGACATTTTCTTATCAAGCCGATGAATCAATAAAATGTCGCTTATCTGAAAACATAATGATTGATAATGCCGTAAAATAGATTTGACGATAAAATGCGATACTGACTCATATCTCGTTTGTACAAATATTCCTAAGCATCAGAAATCGTATCTTAGGAATTTTTAATATTTTTAAGAAGGCTAAATTGCGTGGTTGGAGATTGTCAGTTAAGGAGATCTGATAACACAACGTAAGTGCGCTGAATACATGGGATATATTCTAAGCGAAGAAAGGGGTATATAGGCGCCAATGATACGAATATAAACCTTTGGCTAGAACCCAGCCTGTTCCAGTATGACGGCTTCTTTGGAGATGGATGTTGGCCAAGAACTCGAACTGCATGACTGCACTGTTGTGACATCAGCTCTTGAAATTAATAAAAGGTTCCCGCGCTCTATATAATTAAAGCTTTACTTGTGTCAGACCAATTTGTTTTGTAGGGAATTCAATTACCTTTCAAATGAGCATTCGTATAATAAGCGAAATATATATCCTTTTCCATTTTTTACGCAAATGAAATATACAAGTGGTTTTTCGATATAGGTAAATTTTATATTTGCAAGACCATCTAGGAACCATAAAGATGATACAGTTAAAAGTTGGCAAAGATTGGCTCAATAGTTTTCGCGGTTGGACCTTACAAACGAAAAACGAGATGTCTTTTTATGTGATTATACGATTATAGGCTTACTGTCAAATGCTTTAAACACCCATATATCCATATTTCATAACATATTTAACGTTTATTTTTATTTTGAAAATATTGAGCATTCTGAAGTACAATTGTATCAAAATAGTGTATATAAAAAAAAAAAATTAAATAAATAAATTAAATTCTGTTAATTATTCCGAAAGTGGCAAAAAAGCGAAATGTTACAGCCAGGCCGTTCCCTGGAACCGTTTTCGGCAGAATGAGGAAGTGGTTAAGTAACATTAATTTTGTTCTAAACATATTTTCGATCAATGTATAGACGGCATTGAAAAAGCTTCAACCATCGTTATGTAAAATTCAGGACATTAATTTTTTCTATATTTGTTTTAAATAAACAAAAGAAAAATAAATGTCTAAAGGATTGTAGTAACATGTGGCAAAAAACTAATTTTCCATTTATCCTATTCTATTTTACTCACCCATTTTTCCGGGAGATATGTCGAATTGTGACGAGGAGTCGTGTACGAATACGGGTCTCGTACAGAGATCCTAAAAACATAAAATAGATTTTAATGGGTTATAAATAACAATAATTACTAACAACTTATGAGTATAATAACAGCTATAGTAAAAAAATAAATAGAAACATTGCTTATTTATAGACAATTGAAATAATCCATAAAATATGATAAACTTTAATAAATACGATAGTTCTTTAAATGATTGATTAACTGCAATCTTAAATCTTTATGAGTAATATATTTACTATTTATTAACTTGTAAATTATGGTTCAGTGAAAAACAGAGGTGTTTGTTTAAGAAATGTCATATTGTATAAAAGGAGGAGTCGAAACCAGCCAATTAAGGCATATAAACGTTTATACTTATGCATAAGTTTTTTTGTTTAACCTCCACAAATTAAAAACAAAGAAAAAAAAAAAGTGCTTTTGTTTATGGCATAAACCAACTAAGACCAGAAGGACGTATTCATTAATTAAAAAGAATTCTTCTAAATTTTACAAATGAAATTATTCAACAATTTATAACATGTGTCATCTCGACTGTGAACCATTGTAGGTGTTTTAAGTCCATCTTAGTATATGGAAAAAACTTCAATATTTCCAATTTTTAAAATTAGGCTATGCTGGTAATTATTAAAACATCAACTTATTTTTAAATAAGTAGATTCCTGCAGTCTTATTTTTTAAAATATTCAACAAGTTTTAGTATATACTAACCTTTATTAAACATTCCTTTAAAACAAATAAAAAAAATTAACAAATACTTTATTACTATACATTAGTTATAAAAACATAGACAACAATTTTCCTTATAAAAAAAAACGTGTTTGGGAAGTTGATTTTCAACTCCTCTACCAGGCAGTATAAGACCTATCAAAAATTGTCGAAACCAAATATTGCAAAAATATATTAAATAGAAACAAATTTAGATTGACTTTCGCAGTGAAAATCTGAAAGTCTATCTTTGGTTAGGTTTCGTAAAAATTTTAATTGATAAATTGTAATAGTTTTGTTTTTAGACGATTTCAAATAAAAATTATATGATCTAAAAGTTTGGCAGATATTTCGAATAAACAATATTACTGAATGAATAAAAAAAAAAAAAAAAAAAAATGGTTTATTATAATAATTTTATTATTTAAGGAAGTATAAAATTTATAAACAACTTGTGAACCATTTTTCCTTTATTGTATACTTACTTATTAATACATCTCAAACGTTTCGAGGCTCTCCACTTCTTCTTCAATAAATTATCAATTATTGCAAAATACAATAAAAAAAAAAAAAAAAAAAAAAAAAAAGACTACCTTACTCTATTGGAATATTTTTTTTTTGATTCTTATATTATTCCTCACATAAAAACTGGTTTTAATTTTAAAATTTATAATAAAAATGCCTAAATTAATTTGATTGAAAATAAAAAAAGAACATAAATGTCTCTGAAAGATCAATGTTTTTAAACATCCAGTGTCGAAATTTTAATTTTTTTTTACCATCACTATTACTGAAAGAAATCGCGGTTTTTCTGCGCAAGGCGATTACAAAAGTCACACCATTTGTAATATTTCGTAACGATAATAATTATATTGGTGAATCACAGATTTTAATATGATCTCGCGGCCCTTCTTTGATGGCGGTGACAAGCTCGGTTGATATTTTATATTACAAAAAAAAAAAAAAAATTGTTTTTCTTGAAATATTAATACATAGCGGTTTTGTTTAAATATCTCATGGTCTGCACATTAAAAAGAATAATGTGTTATCCTTGTTACGACAAGGAACATATAATTGTTCATTCTGGAGGAACATATAAGAAACAAAATTAATTTAGGAAAAATGTTTTTTATAAAATCAAAAGTTCTGCCATTTTTCTTTTTTGTGGAACTAAATGAAAGTTTTGGTGGCTGTGTTATATAAATGAGGACAACTATTTATTTTTTAATGACGAACTACTACATGCGTAGCTTCGGGGGGAAGATTGGAAAATTGTATAAAACTTTTGGTCTTCTAAGTATAATATTTATAGCTTTATTACAATAAATATATAAAATAGAAAATTGATACAAATGTAATGAAGAGAAAGGGCCTAAATTAATTCAATTCGTACCTCCCCATTTTAAATTCGTTTACTGATTTTATTATTCTTTTGAAGCGTTTGAATAGCTCTAATAATAATAAAATAATAATGATAACTGATCATTACAACCCACATCATAGGCCAGACATATTACTCATTGACAAAAGGGCAAAGAAAGCACCGATCATCGAAATAGGAGTTTTGAGAGAAAGAGTTATATCACTTGTAAAATGTACTATCTATCAATGAATCTTATATATAAATAAGAAATAATTTCTTACAAAAATTCATTGACTCATATATAAGTCGAAAAAATATCGTCTTATAAACCATGACGCAGCCTGAATACATTAAAAAAAACATTTTTAACCCGTGAAATTTGTTTTATCGCGATAAATGTATATGCCATTTTTTTTTATCTTGAGATAACGACAATAAGCTCGCGAGAAAAAGCAACTGTTTTGTAATGGGAAAGGGTGACGGCTCGCTAGAGAAATCCCCTTTGTGACATAACTGGGAAAGGATCGAACAGAATTATGATCGAAATTCCTAATCGATGTGTAAATACGTTTTGCGCATGTTACGCTACTTATTTGCTGTTACTAAATGTAAAGACGGAGGCGATTCAATATTTGTAACGTTCATTGAAAATAAAAAGGCTGAATTCCATGGGAACCCACGGCAGGAGGAAAGTTTATTGGATCGATACTTGTGAAGTATGGATAATACGTTTATTGGGAGGAGATTGATAAAACTTCTCATTGAAAGTGTAAAGGCTGGTTTACACAAGTAAGCTTTTTTATGAAGGTTTTGATAAAAAAAACTTATTCGTTTTGAAGGTAGGTTACACTAGTAAATAGCCCGTTTACACGAGTCTGTTTTTTAATCAAAATGAGTTTGATCAAAGTTTTAATCAAAATACTTACACGTGCAAACCTGCCTTAACGAATTAATATAAATGCAAAGACAAGTCTTATGTAAGGTGAAAATTGGTGCAAATGTTCCTCATCGGTCGATATATCAGATTTTCTCTATTGACCCACGAACATAATATATTATTACTTATTTTATTAAGTGAAGCGTTGAATTCTAAAATCAGTCCAGTACGTTTCGAATTAAAAAAAAAAATAACAGTTTTTATACTAGATTATCATGTGATGAAAGGATTTATTTCAAAAACAGTTAAATCACAATTTGGTCCAACAAAAATATAGATCCCCTGAACGAACAGACGCAACAAGTCTTCCCGGCTGCGAGACGTAATTCAGTTGTTTACAGTTCTACCCCATTAATTTTTTACATTTACCATCCTGATATATTGTATTAACAATGCTATAAAACAACTTACTTGACAAAAGCACCGTGTTGAAACTTTAAAAGTATTCAACAATGTTTTAAATTAAAAAAAAAAGGTTATTGTTTGATTTATTTGATTGCAATAAATATTTGCGGTCAAATATAACAAAATTACAAACATATATTTTTTAAAATGTTTTCTAACTTCCAAAAGTATTTAGCTGCCGGATGAATATAATTGTTTTTTCTTAAACATTTTTTATTACTATGTATGGACAAGTATCTAAGTGGCTGTGACAAATAAAAACAAGATAACATCACCTGTGCATCAATAACACTGATCCATGACCTTTATCAGGCAGCTGTGAAAAAGTTACAAATGATATTCATATATAATTTTAAATTTGGTATCCGATCAAAATTTCTGCCAAATGTGGTAATATATTGTAAAACTTTAAGTGAAAGTTTTTTTTTATTTTGAGCATATCTATCTGTTACATGGTATATATCACACGGAAGTATTTCTCTTTGAAGCAGTTCTAGGCAGAATACGTCAAACGCCACTACTACCCCAAACCATAATATTATCTGTTCAAAGCGTTACCGCTCTTAATAGAATTACACCATTTAAAAATAAAGCAAAAGGAGTAACTATGACAGAGAGGCTGCAAAAGCGATTTTTAAAATATTTATTTTTTAAGAAATATTCAAACTTCTCTGGTTGGGAAATATCCAATAATCAGTTAATTCTGGTGTTTAATGTCAAACACGCATTAAAAAATATATGACAACACTTTAACAAATATAAAACTAACAACTGTTTCCTAAAGAAGTTATGAGAATTGGCACTTAATTAATTATTACAGAAAATGTTTCAATCACTATTATATAAATTTATACATTTTAACATTTTTTTAACCGTGTGCTATTTATAACCGATTATCGGCAAGAAATCTTCATTCATCTGTGTGCATATGAATATATGGAAAATAAATAAACAGTGCGCCACTTAACGAAGGGAGACGTAAGTGATATATATTACTAACCATATTAGGTAGAGTGATTAATTAATTAATAGCTATAAATTATTAAGAAATAAAACGTTCATTCAAAATTCTATTACAGATAGGTTGGTATTTATGTTATGCATAAATGAAATTCTGGATTCTTGCCTTTCAATGCTTCTTACGAATTACTTTTCTGTACCCATAAGATATAACGTAAGACTATATACTTTATATACAAATATAATAAATATGTATATATAGTTAACAAACTATATAATCGCCTATCGCACATGGGCTCATTAACAACTCATGATTACACCCTTAATGCACAGTAAGTCTGTTGTGGCTGTGCATCGTTACCTCGATCATTACTCGTTTCCTATCGATTCCACTCTTGATGCACATCAGGCGAGATAATGGCGGCTGAGATGGTGCGCGCCTCCGACTAATTAACAGGTGCATAAACCCCTAGTCATCAGGTGGCTCATAATAAGGTGTCTAATGAATACTACTTAGGACTGTTGTCTGCACCACAATGGTCCGAGCTGCTCCGCCAATGGACAAAGACTTCCTCGCATCATTAGTCGCATTTCTTTGTGCCGCTCCGATCCACGCTTTTGTCTGTCTGGGACCGGCACAATGCAGCCATTGATTGAAATTAGTAGTGTCATTTATTTGTCAAATATCTGGTCTTAATTACGGTTGCTGAGTGACTGGCGAATCACTATTCTAATATTTCTGTTAAGAGCCTGTAAGAACTTCATAGAAAGTGGATTATTACAAGTAGAGGAGCAAGATGTCAAACAAATACCAGTCTAGTAGGTTTTCCTTGCTATTTATATGTTAGAAGAACACAAAACCAAGAATTCCTTAAAATAATGATAATATTGAAAAACTGTTAACTGATGTGAAGGGTAAGATCAATGGCCCGGGTAGGTCAATTAATCCGGCATAAAAATGCCGAGAAGAAATGAGAGATGTTACAGTAATTATAATAAACCAGGCTGGTATCAAGGTCGAGTCCATCTGTGAAAGACAAATGTGTTGTCCGCATACAAGTGGACGGAGTTTCCTTAGAAAATTGAAAAAGTCTTGCCTAGATTACTCTCCAAATATATACTGGTAATGGTATTGGTAGGGAGAACTAGTCCGGCAAGTGGGCCTTGTAGTCTTTTTTGTTAACCCCTGATGTCACCGCCGCGTACTAACCAGAGTTGGAGTGTCAAGATTCATTTCTAGGAACCACCGTGAAATAAATATTAACTGACCCATTTGGGAATCGAACCCACAACGTTGGGACACTCGCACCAAAGTCCTCAGTCATCACGCATAAATATATTTCCCCCGTTAAATTTGGGCACATCTAGCGGCCCCCTTCGGATGAAATGATCTGAAATTCGATATTTAAAGCTGTTTTTCAAGCAGAAAAATACCTTCGAAATGGAGGAAAATTTTTTTATTAACCTCTCACATTTTTTTTTGGCGATTTTTAAGGTTTTGCTCACCTTAACAACCTCTCTAAATTGAGTTAGAGGGTTGAAAATGTGTATGTGAATTAAGGTCGTGTTAGAAGAGAAGTGCCTTTTGAGAGTCTTAACTTTTCTCTTCGATCTCTGTCATTTCGATATTTTAATTTATAGTTACTATTAAAGATAATTTAAAATACGACATTTTTTTTTTAAAGTAAATGAAATAATTAAAAATCGAATACTCTTTATACTCAATCAATTATTTCAAATTCAAATGGGATTGGTGGCGGAAGAAAAATAATTCTGTATACATTTGTTATATGCTAGAACGAATAAAGCCTATCGATATTATTGATATTGATTCTTCACAAAAGTAATGTTATTTGTTTAATTATTTACATTTAATTTTTTCATAGACTGATAAATCTATCTTATTTTTATTTAGTTATTATTTCAAGCTGAAATCTATACATCAGCAGCCTCATTTGTGTGCTTTTAATCGATTGTTTAGTTTCAGATCGAGTAATAAGAAAGCTTTCGTGTTTCGCTACGCAACCCGACCTAGTGGCCTTTCTTTTATTGTGAAATAAGTTTTATTACAGGATAAGCATTAGCTGTCTGGACATTCAACGAATAAAAAAATAAGGTGATAAATATAATAATAAATTGTATATGTGAATGTTAAGTAGTAGAAGAATTGCGCTGCATACAATCAATTAACAATGTTTTTAATATAATTCTTTTTTTTTTTTCCTATTTTATTATGTCCTGTAAAATTGGTAAAATTACACTCTTATACGTCACATAACGGATTAAAACTACAACTGAATTTCTATTGTTTATTTCACGTTGACCAGTAACGCAGTAGCGGTTTTGAGCTTTACAAATTTCTTTTTAGTTTATTATTATTCATTTTATTTCTTTGTCTCATTCTCAGTTGTTTCTCAAGTCAATCAGATTGTCAGTTTCTTTTAGAAAATTAAAGACTTAAAAGTTTTTTTTTTATTACTTAAACTCCAACTTTAGTCCAGTCAATGAATGCTGGGACGGCCAAAACTGATTGAGCTTTGTTTGGACTAGTTACTCAAGTTCCCCGGATCTAAGAGCCGATTTTTCGATATTTCGTTTATATTTCGAAAATTAGTTTACAACATTATTATATAAAACTGAAAATTTCCTACAAAAATGTTTCTAATTATTTTTTTCATATGTGTTATGGTTTAAGAAATATACGCTCTTCAAAGTAACAAACGGAAAAGACGAAAACAAAAGGATAACCATTGAGAAGTACAGTATGGAGTAAAAAATGCTTTCTTTTCAATTGTGCTTCCCTACACCGGCTCATAGAGTGATTTTGGTAAGGCATAAGTACCTATCAAAGATTTTGGCTAATAATCAGCTATTAGCTTAATTTTGCAAAGAGCTTTCGTCATATATAGATTATTTATTAATTTATAATATTATATAATATTTCCTAGATTTATAAGTTATGCTAGTAAATCGATGTGTAATATAATTGAATTAAAGGTCTTGCCAACGACCAGTTATTTTTAACAATTCCAGTAACTGTTATTTGTGACGTCATCAATAAATCATTTGATGGGAAGTTATTTAATTTGAAATAACCGTTTGTTTTTTTTCCCTCAAAATTGGTTATTTGCATAGGTTAAAACCGGTCGGTTTTAAATGAAAGTAATATAACCGAAATAACCGATAACCGTTTCCATAAAAACGGACACCCCTACTTTCTCTGATGAACGGAACCGGTTTAACTTCTGGCTCAGCGCTTTATATTTTCTTTCTAACAGATGGGGACTTTCATTTTACAAAGAATTCTTTCTAAACAAACATATTTGTTAAGGTTTTGTTGATCCTAAAACCACAATGTTGATCCTACTGTGGATTTGTCATATATAGACTATTTATTAATTTATAATATTATATCAATTAATTAATAGGCAATACAAATGCAATATAGTGTATAGAGGTAGCTAGATCTAGATCTGTCTCCACAACTCTTCAAGCGTAGAAAGTAACAAATCGAAATTAATTTATTCACTTCTATGTAGATATTTTGCTTCTTTACTACCGAAGGTAGGGAAGCTTTGTATTCATGTAGGAACTTAAAAAAGAAAATGCCCTCAAAATCGAAAACTTTTTCTTGCATTTTGCGTTTTAGACATCAAAGAACAAATAAGGTTCTGTGTCTTTCTGTTCGTATGACTCAAGTCAAATCCATTTGACGAGCATAACACCTACTACCGTTAATCCGATTTTAATGTACTTTGGAGGCTGGTACATGGATGGTCCCATATCAATTTTATCAAATTCCATCTGGTACCTTCGTTTATGCATTCGCAAACATATTTTCCTTGAAACACCTATATTTCGTCCCATTGATTTTATTCTCTAAAGACAAATTATTTATCTTGAAATATATGTAGTTATGATGTACATAACTACATATATTTCAAGATAAATAATTTGTCTTTGTAGCCAATGTAGCCAAGAAGCAAAAAAAGGACTGGAAACATTTGTATATATATTTGTATATTCAATAAAATCATGGAGGGCTTAGTTATGTAAGTTAGTTATGTACCCAACAGAAATTGTGAGGAACCTACACTGACCAACTTGGTAGAAGTCTTGATTGTTCGATTTATAAGAGTCAGAGTCACTAAAATATAGTGAATTGGTGGAATAAAGAAAATAACTTCCAAGTAAATTATTCTGGGTGGAATTTAATTTTTTTTTTAAATCTGTAAGTTAGAGTGAAATCTTTATTGGCATTATTATTATTGGCAAAGCATTGGTTTGTTTTAATCGGCACCAGTTAACTGTTGATTTGGGCAAATTTGTAAGTTGGGTTGAATTATTATCATTAAATGTTTTTAAGCGTTATAGTTATAACAGTTTCTGTTTGGAAAATATATATTTTGTAGGCACAAGTTTTTTTCAAAAATATATTTTGCAAGATATTTGATCGAATTGCTTTAAGTTTTTTCTTGATTGAGATTTCGAATGTTTTACACTTAAGGAATATGTCGTCGCCGCCAAGTTTTGTAGCGAATATTCAAAATCGCATTTTTTGAATTCTATAGTTTTATGAATTTACTAGAAGCATACCTGCCAAACATAACCTTATGAATACAAATCTCGGACTTAGAAAAATAAGCAGGCTCAGAGATAAAAAAAATATTCGCAATGGAGGAGTTAAAAGTTAAACGTAAAGCTCTTTTTTGATCTTCCGAAAGTAGTTCACATTCGTTAATTAAACGTGGTTGTAACGATATCATTGCTGTATACATAATGCACTATCTCAAATTCCGGAATATTTACCTCACTGATATAACAGGGAAGGATGGGATTCGCTTTTATTTAAGAAAATTAAATTAAATTTATATAACCACGCCTATTGGTAAAAAATGAGGCCCAAAGGCTAATTTTAGCAGCTAATTCTTGTTTTATCATCGTGATTTTTAGGACTGATGAGTTGGTTTTTTATTTGATCGTGTTTATCCTGTGATCAAGAATAGAACGGTTACGGTTACCCAGTGTTTGGATATCATAAGGTCACACTTTCCAACTAAAAGTTGGTATTTTCAGATGGGATCACCGCGAGATTAGTTATATATACATTTGATGGGAATAGAGCCCATACAGATTTCTTTTTTTGGTTTTAGGGCTACGGAGTTCCCACCACTTTTTCAAGTTTAACATATGGTTTTCATATTACTTAATTCTTCGAGGACTGATCCTTTCTTAAAAAAAAAATTGTTAAGTTGTTAAATTATTTAATAAAGATGTTACTATTAATTTTTCAGGAACATAGTTCTGAAGTTATTTTAGGTGAAGAAATGTAACGGATTTGATTAATAAAGGTTAAATTAGCTTCACCAACTCTTTATTCAAGCTAATTTAGCCTTTATAAATCATAAACATATATATTTTTAGGTAATATTTTATCAATAAACTATTCGAGCATTTGCTCTACAAATTTACTCTTTACAACTTAAGAGACGAATTATGAAATCATATACTACTCAATTAACATAGGCCTCATAACATAACAACTAGCTAAGATGACTTCACACCAGCCACTTAACCATGATAAAACATATAATTATAAATCCTAATCTCTTTCTATACTGTCTATATTGTCCAAATAAATTTATACGACATTACAGAAGGCTGAAAAGAAGATTTAAAACTAGTTCCATATTTTAATATTAAACAAAAAGGAGTTAAGTAGTATTATTTTGCATAATTTATCCTAATTCATTTCTAGTTTTCCATGCTTCACAGGGCCATATGAAGAAATTCATATAAAGAAAATCTGTAACGAATTTTTGGTATTTGTTTTTATCTTAAATATTTTAAAACTTGATGAACAAGTAACAAGAATTTATTTGTCAGTCAATAACACTGATTGACTAAAAGGTTTGGTAAAATTCATCGTTTAAAACGTGTTCTAAATTCAAGCTTAAGGTAAATCACAAATACATATGAGGAGTTTTTTACTTCCTTGTACGAAGTAAAGGAAGTATTGTAATCGCGAAAATTTTCGGTTTTCAGATTTTAAAGGAAATATCCATTTTGACCATCCCGGAATCCATTTTGACTAGTTTCGTCGTGGCGTCTGTACGTACGTTCGTATTCGCATAACTCAAAAACAGTTAGCCGTAGAAAGTTGAAGTTTTTTATTTAGGATTGTTGTAAAATCTAGTTGTGAACCTCCCTTTTTGGTCACTGTTTAATCATCGGAAGCGGTACTTTACTTGAAGGTCATAAATGATTTCCATTAAAAATAATATTAAAATACTTTGCAAAACTTCTCAAATTTGGTATTTACATTGGTATATATTGATTTAAATAACATACTACATTTTGGTCTAAATTGGAAAACCGGAAGTGGTACTTTACTTGAAGGTCATATTAGTTTTTCAATAGGAAATTTTTGTAACCCCCCAAAAAAATTTGGGGGTTACAAATGTTTGGGGGTACAAAAATCTTTTACGTTTCAAGATACGTAGAATCCAAATATCGAATAAATAAAAATCCGTCCGCAAAATTTTTTTTTCCTTATTATTTTGGAGTATGAAATAACATACTATGCAAAATTTTGATTGGTGTTTGTATTGTATTTAAACGAAAGCTAATGAAATTCCCTACTAAACGAAATTAAAATCATTTAAATCGGACCATTATTAGCTGAGATATTGCGTAAGGAACTTCTGAGACTGATTCTTCTGGCGGCTAGTCATCCTGCTTCCTGACTTATTTATTGGGCTTCTGATTTTCTCGTATCTCTGTTTTATTCTTCCTTGGATTATTTCTTTACTTCCTTTAGCTTCCTTAGTCTTTCTTTTTTTTGTTTCCTCCTGAAGTGCACATCAAATATTACCTCTGTATCATTTCACATCACAGCCTACTTGCATTGTCAATTTTTTTTAAATTAACACTCCCAGTTCAGAACTCTCACGTCGATCATCTTGTGAAAAGCTTCAAATTTCTTTCCCTTTGGTGCCTACTGCTTAATTTTTTTTACTTGGACAGAATAGAAATTTTTGAAATATTACTAAGTGGAAATAATAAACCATTGTGTAATAATTTGCAGCGTTTTATTACTTTTTTCAAGTGTTAAAATTGAGTCTAAAATACTAGTTTTCCTCCCCATTTGTGAGATCAACAAGTCTTCATCATGAGAATAAGATATTAGTTAAGTGGATTTTTCCGCTTAAAATGTCGAAACTGTCCATTTCTAATGCTTTATCCAGTGATATTGACAGTTTTATTGTTGTCATGGAACATGAAGAAATATCTTGAAAACTAGTTGCCTACTGAAGGAAAACGACATATAATAATGGAATGAGACCTCCAGTGACTACACAGTGTGTGTGTGTGTGTGTGTGTGTGTGTGTGTGTGTGTGTGTGTGTGTGTGTGTGTGTCAATAGATGGATGACGGGACGCCGAGTGTCGTTTTTACTACAATCTTCGGAAACTAGTAACCAAATTCAGTATCACTTTTTGAGCCACGGATTTATAATTTAATAGGCGTACAAGGAAGTCATAACACATGACATGGCAACACGCCCACATCAGATATTTTTTTTATCAAATCTATCTAATTTATATCCACTTCTCATAAAACAAGATTGTTTTGACGAATTAAAATTATGCATCTAAAAATAATTCTGTATATTTCAAACCTTAATTTTAATTTATTTGCAAGAACTTTTTATTTAAAATCCAACAATAAAACTTTTTTTTTTCTTAACCCCAATTTTAAAAGTTTTGTAAAATAATGATTAAGATCAGTCTCATTCTACTACATCATAGATATATTTTAAGGTTTTCTGATCGAAAAATAAATTTTTCAAATGTCCCATCTCTACACTGAAACTGTGAAATAATAAAAATTGTAAACTTGTATCATTTTTAAATTTTATAAAAATTGAAGCATAGGGTAAAACACAAAAATACATAGGTTAATTTATTTGTTGGAATTTTTTATTTATAATCCAAAATATAAATTTCATACTTATATCATTTTTATATTTCAAAAAAGGGATTAGAAAATGGTCCTCTAACAAATTTTTTTTTTCAGAATTCCCTTAAGTCTTTTAACAAGTATTAGTAGGTTTTCTATTGACCAACTCATGACTTTAAAATCATTTCGTGTATTTCAAGTTATAGTTACTTTAAAGGGTTGTTTCTTGTAGAAATTAAATTTGAACATAACCCAAGTTGACATTATATACCAAACCATAGTTCCAATAGTTTATCAACGGACTAATCTCTGATTCACTTACTAGATACAACAAATTTTATAAAAGTTAAGTTGTAATCTTAAAGTATAGGCCAATCATGGCCCAACGAAAAAACCTATCGAAGAAAGAATTTTTAATAAGAATGAAAGTTTGTATCATCTGCTTTATGGAAGAGATCGGTTAAAAACAATAATCATAAATAAAAAAACTTACCTCAAGATCTGATTAATAAAAATAAAAAAAAGACTTTAGTAATCCTATATACAGGATTTTCGGCTTTATATATCGATTTTTTTCGGCTTGATTTTAAAATATCGATTAGAAATGGTCACTACTAGTTAGTACCTCCAATTGACTTAAAATGAGTTCTTTTGAGTGGTCTATCAGTGCCAAGTTTAAGGCCTCTATCTATAAGAAAAAGCATTAACATTAACCTTCCCTAATACGAATCCCATCGCTTATGCGAATGGAGAACTAAGGTGGGAGGGGAGGTTTAAGAACTGGATCGATTCAACTGATATGATTCAAATCTGTTATGAAATTAAATTAGCTGATCATTACTATAATTCAGTAGGTCAGAAGTAAACTGTCGTAAGTCCATTTTTGCTGATTTTAATTTTATTATTGCATTTGCATTATTCTGATCATATTTTTCGAGTACTTATAAGAATCGCAAATGAGCTTAAAGGGTTTTAAAATATGTAACACTTTAAATATAAAGATTTACTACTGTCGAATACAAGCAATACAGTGCGATCAGAAACTTCTTTTGCTTTGCTTTGCTTTAAATCTTTGAAAATGCTACCTAAGATACTTGTCTTTGGCGTACTTATTTATGGCCGGGGCAGATTAAACCGGCCCTAGCCTATCCGCTAATATTAGAATAAACCCTCAGTATCAGGAATATGTTGTACAGTCAAAAAGTTGTGCAGTATGCAGGTAGCAATACTTTGCCAAGTACTAAAAAATTGAGCTCTATTCTACGCAAAGAAATAGATAATGAATAATGAAAGAGAGAATACTAGCATATTAGTTACGATTGAGAAGATGACGACCGAGATTTGTAAACGTATAATCTACAAACCTTCGTGAAGAGATTACCACAAATGGTGGCTCCACTCTCACATCATCAGTCAGGAAGGTTCTTTGAGCATTCAGTATATATAAGGTGGACGATATCTCGTCAGCAATGCTAATACCGACCCGCATGGAGACATACATTTTTGCACCTGCTCTTGAGGTATCTGGGCAGGAATGAGCACTTTTATCATTAATTCTACTCAGGTTAAAGCATACGATCACATTAAATTCAAGCTCAAAAACGGGTAGAGATATTAATTAAAATCGTATTAATGTTTTTGACAGCATTCTTTAGATAACAGAGATTAACCCAGAAGAATCGAGGTGACTGATCAAATATAGACAGTAATGTATTTCAGTAGATAGCGCCGGTTTGCTGGTATCCTATTGATTGAATTGCAATTCTGAATGGGATTCACCAGAAAATAGTTTTAATGAATGAGAAACTAAAAATGAACGAATGAAAACAACTTTTATTCTAGACCATGCTATCTCTTTAGAACAATATGGATTGTATAGATTGAAAGCAAACTGTTGCTACTGTGGACTTTGGAAGTATGTTAGGAGCCACATGCTTACCGGAAAAATCAAATGCCTTTAATATAAGATACTTATTTAGAAAGTTCATACGCACGGTTCGGAAACATGGACTTTTACTAGCTCGGATGAAAAAGACATAGGCGTCTTTGAAAGAAAGATCTTACGCCGTATCTTTGGATCCATGATAGAAGGAAACCGTTGAAGCCGCGAAAAAACCATGAAGAGTTCGAGCTATTTGAAGAAACAAACGTCATCCGATAAATAAAGTTAGGGCGATTAAGATGGGCAGGACAACATATCCTACCCATCTTAATCGCCCTTGTAACTCTTGCAATATATAAGGATGAGTGAAGATGAGACGCCAAAAAAACTTCTAGTGGAAGTGATGGATCGCTTCAGAGGCAGAGGAAGGCCTCGTCTCCGTTGGGAAGATGTGGTAACCAAGGACACTTGGACTCTACTAAATGTGGTAAGCAACCGCACAGGACCGAACTGACTGGCGAAGACCCCTCCGGAAGGACAAGGTCCACGTAGGACAGCATCGATAGGACAGCATGAAAGTAAGTAAGATTACATGTACATTAGTCTGACTGTATTACAAAATATATTTTGTCACTAATTAATTCAAACAATTGTTGCAAACCCAAACAATTACAGGTCACTCCAGTACGGAACTCGACATTACTATCCAAAATTTCGTTCCGAAATGGCGGCCGATTAGATATTTTATAAGCACATAACTGGCTATTTATGAAGATATGGAAAAATGGAAAGTTTTTCTTGGTCTTTCTTTTTTCCTTTTTCCACTAAAAAGCACCTCCAACATTTTTCTCAGTACCCTTTCACCCTCTACTCTGACCACATATATTCATCTCAGCCTACTTGCTTTAAGGAAAGTCGTGTAAATGGACATGCCAAATATTTTTTAGACATAACTATTTGGAAATAATTTTAAGCTTGAATAAATGTATTTTACATTGATGCGGCACATTTTAGATCCAAGCAGGACTTTTCATCTTTAAATCGAAAAGAAAAATCTAATTTATAAGACAATACTCAGACCTATCTCGACCTACAGGCTAGAACTGTGGAGGAGGAGCAAAACATTCGAACATCAAGCAAATCCTTTCGATCTAAAATTGTGTGTACCAAGATTAACACCCCATATTACGTCTCCAACAACATCTTACATCATTACCTTCATTTTACATATGCACTTTACCTTATACCGACCAAATTTTCTGAACCTTCGGAATCATCCAAATCCTAATTTTCATTTCTTACCAAGCTCCTTGGGCCCAAGGGACTGGGGAGAGGCATTCCTTCACTCTGCCTCAAAGGAGTAGCCAAGATACCTATGAAGCCTTATTAGACTTCTTAAGAAACTACAACTAAGGCTGTCTGCGCATCCCGTCCGATTTGCCACTGCTAAAATTAAACACGGCGGATCTAGACTGGGAAGTCGATAAACATTCTCCAATCCAGGCATATGTTTTGTACGAATGGCTGTGGCTGAACACTCACACTATGCGGACTCTGGACACCCAGCAACCTCCAGTTTTAAATAGGCTTCTGTCCCTAGCTAATCATGGAAATGGAGAAAGACAAGGATCAAATTAACCAGAAGGAAGAAGGAGAAGAGAGGATGGATAATGAGAAGGGGCTTGCCCACACCATGATCCAAGACGTTTTGCCTAAAACCTTAAGGGGTAGCGAAGAATCCACCATTATGGTAGATGCCTCT
Organism: Rhaphigaster nebulosa; assembly: GCA_948150685.1. NCBI lineage: Eukaryota > Metazoa > Arthropoda > Insecta > Hemiptera > Pentatomidae > Rhaphigaster > Rhaphigaster nebulosa. Next base: position 128,291,842 of record OX411306.1, read on the forward strand.
CTGGTGGAGTCGCTACCAGAGCCTTAAGATAAAAGGGCAACTCCATTTCCAACTAATACTCCTGAGAGCAGGGATGGTAGTAAGGATGAAGGTCCAACCATCTGAATGATTTTGTCTCTGTGTCTTGTGAGATAGCTGATGCCCTACCAAGGAAAGGTTAAAAAACTAAGCTAATTGGCCTTATACCATACTGTAGTATATCTAGTGGCTTAATGAGGAAAGAAAATGATACGTGGGAAACAAAGAAGGCGGAAAAACTCTGGGGCTCAAAATCTGGTTTAAAACAATGCAAACACTTCATCAATTTGTTGTAGGAAAAGGCAAAATTTAACTTAAACCTGACATAGAAAGAGTTGGGAACACTTGTTATATCGGGTCCTCCTTGTGGGCCAATGTCCAATATAAGAAATCATCTCAAGAAGAAAAAACTAGTGTAAGATTCCAACTGCCGTCTGTCTCTAGAAGAAGAAGAAAAATCAAAGAACCGTTCTTTGTGAATTTAAAGCTCTTGCTTTCCACAGGCTGCAGTGTTTACAACAGGCATAATTAAACCTGAAGATATTACTATATTTAATCCTAAGGAATTAATGTGATTCATGAGAAGCATACGATTCCTATGGGAGCTCTAGATAGAGATGTATGTCACAAAACATCTCGATGGATCGTAGTGAGAAAGGATTACCCATCCCTCATATAATAATAATAAAACCTCCTCGAAGGACGCTATAGTTTATAGCGTAGGCTATAATTGCGGATAGAATGAAGGAATTCTAAATGAAGTAACTCTATGACATGGTGTATACAAGTCTGTAGGCTGGGATCGGATATCAAAAGAGTGGACAGAGGAACGTCGGGAGAGCAAATTTAGCATCTGGGAGGCTTTTAGGTTCTAAATGATTGGAAAAGAAAGACACCAAAGAGGGATAGCAGCGAGGAAACGAAGTCAAGCCACCTTAATTCGAAATAACAACTGGCGATATAGATCTTATATGTCGATATCTCAATGCACAATATCCATTTTGTTTAATTTTAACATTTTGATTTGATTTTATTCCTTGAGAAGTTCTGTTTATCCACAATGTCCTAAGCCCACTAATTAACCTGAAAACCTAGTAATGTCTACACAAAAAATAGTTACGTGATATTGAAAACTACATCTTAAACTTTGTTGTGGAGTTTCCCAAAACTTTGAAAAATGGACTTGGAACAATTCTGCATAAACAGATCGATATGATCCGATGATATATCCCGTGGAAATGTGCCCAACGCTAACACCAATAATATACCAAGACACTAAGGAACCACACTATGAGCCATGAACTTTATATTTCCTACGAAATATCTATCATTGCTGGTATTTCAGCAAGGGTGACAAAATGTTATCATGGAGCAACGGTAGGGATTTTTGAAGACATCACTCATGAATGGTTTGTAAAATCAGAGTTGACCTATCGAATAGGTGGGAAAGAAAAACTATCTTTCTATTGAACTAGGATGCCAACAATTTTAAAATACAATTATTCTTGTACTTATTCCATTGAAACCATGCATTAAATTTTTCCTGTTGTCAAAATACTAAAACGATGGTTCGTGTCTCTTGCCTGCTTCCTCAACTACTTGTTAACTCCAATGATTATTAATTTAAAACTGATCTAATATATTTGTGTGCGTATGTATAAAAATAAATATATATATATATATATATATATATATATATATAATAATACCCGTAAGCGTTGAAGCAGTAACTTTCTTGAAGCAATGAAGTCCTTTTCCTGAAGGAGCCTTATCAGTTCGTGTTTGACCCCAAGGTGCCGGCGTGTTATGAGGAGAGATTTGTAGGGGCATTTTTCCAGCACGTGGGCTGGTGTTTCAATCTCTTTGTCGCATTTGCATTTCTGTGGATTAAAAGCCAGACCAATCTCCGCCAGTACCCTTTGTACGCTATTTATTACTCTTTCAGCAGCACCCTTGTCGCGTCCCGAAACAGCAAAATCCGCGAACCCAGTGAGGACCACACAATCTTGGCCACTTCTTAAATTTGTATCAATTCACAGAGTTTGCGGTATAAATGATCAATAGCCAGATTAAATAGCGAAGACGACAATGGTCCACCTTAAGGTACTCCTCGCAGCACATTAATCTGGCTTGTCGTGTGGGCTCCTACAGAAATCTTAATTTTGTTAGTGCGCAGGAGAACTTCTATCGCGTTTTTCACGAACCTGAAAACAGTGACACCCCTCTCGCTTCTAGTGAGCTGACAATGTAATCATGCCCAACGTCGTCAAAAGCGCGTACAACGTCAAGAAACACCACCGCGCAATCATTTTTTTTTTTTTGTGGCATCTTTTATGATCGCGTCAATGACTCTCGCGCTGACGTATGTTCCCGACAGGCACTTAAAGAAGCCTTTTTGATTTTCGCTGATGGTAACCTACTTTTTTAACTCGTAATTCAGAACCTTCTCTATGATTTGGTTCACAATTGAGTAAATGGTAATTGATCTCCGTGAGGAAATGTTATCAGCATCACCTTTACCCTTGTACACTAAGATTGTAACGCTCTGACGAAGAGGCTCTGGTACATAACCTACCTTTAGCATGATCTCCGCAACTACCCCGATAATGTGTGGTACATCAAAGTATTGTAATGTGCGCACTAAAACTCCGTTCGGTCGAGAGAAGTGTCCATTGATGTCGACTTTATCGCCTTTTTTACTGTTTGTACATTGGCGGACATCAAATTTGGCATCGGGGAACAATTGTCATAGTCCCCAAGTTTACGGAGATTTTTATTTTCAAAGAGGCTCCTTAAATGATTTTTGATAGCTGCAACCGTCAAAGGGCATTGATTAGGAACGTCGACGTTCATGATGTTTTGTACCACTTTTTCCTTTCATTGTAGTAATTGTACTGAACCACTTCGTAGTGGTACTGCTCTTGCCGACGGCTACTATCTGTCTTGATGGCTCTCTACGGATTCGACACTTTACCCGCACCCTTGTCGGTCATATCAATTTTATTATTTTTGTCATCAAAACAATATTACAGAGCACATGAAACCTGCCATATAACGAGGACCTGTAGCCCTGAGGACACGGATATTTGTGCCGAAGGGGATAACGATGCGGGTGGAGATCGGTAACCATCAGATTGATTAGGTCATTATGTAACTGGCAGCTATGTGGCCTGGATAGTTGGAGCCGGGACCCACTTTCTAAACACTAATGCCCCTCGTGGCGATATAGTCGTTCCATCTTCAATTACTGGCAGTGAATGGTAAATGGCACCTCTCGGGAAATGAGGTGCTGATTCTTAAAATGGTTACCAATTAAGAGCCTCGGTGAACTTATGTGCATAAGTGGTCACAACTTCTAATCACTGTAATGTATTAATGATATTTAATCGAAGTATTTTTACGGCGCTAAAAACTGTAGTCATTGAAAAGAAACAATAATAATGATATTTATATATATATATATATATATATATATATATATATATATATATATATATAATATCATTAATTTGAATGATATATAAATTTATGCAAATTCGAAATCCGCTTATCTATTTTTTAACGAAATTGAATGCCAATGCATAAGCCTAAGATGGAATAAAATTTAATTATAACAATATGCAATAAAGGCGAACTTCCAAGGTTACCGATCCTTAGCGATATCCTTCCCATCACTGAACCCCATCAAAACGTAAATCTTCAAGATGGGACCTAAAATAATCTTGGTAACATGAATAGCATTGTAACATTACGCTTCTTAAGATAAGGAAGATCAATTTTGATTCAAAGACTAAGCTAATCTTTCGAGCACCATTAATCAACGCCGCATTCACTGATGCTTGCCATGAAGTATAAATCGGAATTAAATAAATTTTAATTTTTATTGTCAAAATACCTTTTGTCATAGTACAATCAGATCAACAATATACCTTATATTTAAATAGAATTTTTAAGATTTGTATCAACAGGTATAGAAACAACTGATAGTATATGTTTAATACGACAAAAACACCACGCAGTATAATCGTTGGCCGAGCATGTCTGAACAGCACCTCTGACTTCCGAATTCAAAAGCTGCGCTTGTTCGAATCCGACCTTGAAACGGCTAACTTTTATTTTATATAGGGCCAACGAAATGAATCACAACCATACTCTGGTTGGAATGGGTTGGCATCTTGTAGAGTAACCCGCTTTTCCTTTCCTAATTGGAATATATTCATTGTTTATAAGCGGTAAAACCAACAAAACCGATAAACAACATATAAGAATACAAGAAAATCATAACAACCTTGCAGCGGAGAGCTAGGTATAGAACAAAACTAAATTACATAAAATCCACGACAGAAATTAATAGTTTGTATTCCTGCCCTCAAGGTTCTCCCACGGCCCGAAAAACTCGTTGGATGAGGAAATACTAACCCAGCTAGTAGAATTGCCATAGGCATAAGCTTTCTCCTCCCTCCTTGGATTGTTCCGACCATTCCAGCATCCGCATATTTGCAGGTCAGAGTGATACTGAGTTATTTTAAATAATATTGATGATGATTGGTTAAATCTTGTCATTTAATTGGAAATATTAATTAGAACCAGGAAATAGAAACGACCGTTATTAGTCTTATTCTGACTTTTTTATAAAGCACCATAATAAGCAAAGAAGAAGAGTGGAAAAAAATAAAATATGAGGTGGAATGAAAAGAAAACTTATAAAAAAAATTTAGAGAAATATTGTGATTTTAATTGGCTATTGATTAGTCTTAGGTGAAAACATACTGCTACTAATTCCTGTTACTAACTGCTGCTAATAATTCCTGGCTTGGATATGTGCTTTATGAAAGATACTCTCTCTGTGTTATGCTAAGTCAATCTCCTTTATTTTTCGTATATAGGGAATTGTCCGTTTGTTTGAAACCATTGTCATTCTGTGTGTAGTGTCTCTTCGCTGGGAAATATTATTTGAAGAATCCATGGGAGAAAGGGTGAGAACTCACATTTCTGTTTCTTTTCATTATAGTATTCTAATCAACTATATGAACATATTGATGTGTATAATCTTATCTTATCTATAAATTATATTATCTTATCTTATCTTATATTAAATGTGACAAGTCCGAATGGTCGAAAGTTGATATGGGCGTAAATAGAGAACTGGTTATTACCATATGGATTTTTTGCAGTGGAATGTATATGTAGTGCCGTTTCAATAGAAATTGTAGGATAATTGAAAATTTAGAAATATATTACTGGACATAAAAATATAGACATGTCAGTGAAACATTTTTCTGTGAAGGATGAAGACTTGGAAATTAACCATAAATGGAGTGGAAATAAATCATAAATTATCTTAGTATTAGAAATTATTAAGACTTTTTCTTTATTAATTGTTTTCCCCTCAATTAACAATGGATTCCGAACCCTTTATTCTTCATAGGGAGTAATAAATTTTCAATAGTACAACAATTTATATTGAAAGCACACTATATACAGATCAATCCAGAAAATGCATATGGTTATAAATATGCTCAATCAACTGCTAACAATTATTTAGATTGGTAACTGATGATTAATTTATCAGAATATATTTTTAAAAATCTAAACTAGAGGAATTCTCAGAGAGATATTGGAGAAATAATAACAACCTGTTATAGAGGACTCACTAAGCAGCAATCGGTTATTTTTTAAATTTGATTTATTTCTACAAGGAAAAAACAACTAAAATTTAAAGAGTTAAATGTCAACTCGAAGGTTTTGACTGTTCAAATAACAACTAACATGGATTTTTGAATTGTTATCACTAGAAACGATAAGATGCTGTGCCGATTAGAATTTTCAGCTATTATTTCTTACAGCTACTAACCTTGACATCTAGCTTAACATGTTGGACCGGCTGATACGGTAGAAAGCATTCTGCTATTTTTCAAAGACAATTCCGTTTAACTATTAAACTAAAGGGATGAACTTCGTGAATTTCCATTATACTTTAACAAATATTTTTTCTGGTTATCATATTATATGGACAAATCGGTTAACATTCTATTATTTTTTTATCAGCTATTACTTTCATTACCAATTAGGAAAGGAAGGTATCGTTATCGGGTCAAAATTTCAATGTGCAGTTTTCAACGGATCTGAGCCCCCTGAGTACAAAAACGCATTATTGACCATTGGTCTATGTCACGATTACCATTTGGAAGGGTAGAACGATTTTGGAAGTTATATATTGAGCTATAATAACAAGATTTTTTTTTGTAGGGTTTTGTCCCCAGATGCAAGTGTACCACATCAGGAACGCTGTGATCAATAGCGGTAGCGCAGTAGCCGTAAAACGTGTTTTCTGTAGACTGTACCGCAAAAACGACTCAAACGATTTCAATGAAACTTCTCTAAAATCTTTTCCTTAAAGCCTTTTGATATATGTTGTATCCCAGCGAAAAAGAAGAAAAATGAGTTATGAAGAAAATAAAACTTGATTTGCCCATAACTAAAAAAACATACATTTTTTGCTGGATTATGTACTTATTTGTTTGATATGTACTGTATGTTGATGTTGATATGTATTGTATGATTATGTACTTGATTATTTGATATATATACTTATTTGAAAGGCAATTAGATTCCACATAAAACAAAAAATCAATAAAAAAATCATAGAAATGAGATCAATATTAGCAAGAATAAAGCTATACTTTGGAACCATGTTTTTAAAGTATTAGGTGCAAGTTCCTATGGAAACCCCTTCACATTTATCGAATAACTTCAAAATTATACAACTCTCAGAACATTCCAGATTCCAAAAGCGCTATGTTAAGTCGTGTAAGTGGACACACCAGATATTTTCTTTTACTGCTCAAATCAACAGGATTTAAACTTTATGGTTAAATGGTTAAACAATGGGCTGTTAAACTTTATCTGTTTTGTTTTTATTTTTACAGATATTTCGCTAAGATAATAAATTAATAGGATAGGCACAGGACTTCTTAGGTAGCAATTAGCTGGATTTACAAAAACGACTTTTAAAACAAGAAATAAATTACAATTATACGATGATAAATATGAAACTAATTATAAACATAATTAATTATTTTAGAGTGAGATTTCCTCCTGAAGCTGTTAAACATTAACATAACCACTAACCGCCATTCACAGGCTAACAATGCGCAGCACCATCCTCTCGGCCTAACTGCCCTCTTCATTTATCAATGGCTCTTTAGAAAGCTAAGACCCGACACCATATCTCCGTCAAGGCTGAGAGCGCTGAGTCGGTCCGGATTGCAAATGACCTTTCTCTTTCCGCTGGAGAGTGCTCAGGGAACGGTAATTGTTTAACTGATTGCGATTAAGCTTTGGCCAACGATATCATTATTGGTATAACTCCACCAAACAGCATCAAAATAAATCGATTTTAATAAATAATCATTCCCATCGATCCATCTTCGATATTATTAAATTCCATGTCAAAGAATGTCAATTCGTGAAGTTGTTTTTGTTATATAACCAATATGAACTAGATACAACTTTAATTATGTCCATTAAACATCCAGGCCTACGGAATAATGGTCATTATTATTATTTTTTTTAAAGCCTAATTTTCAATGAGTATGTATGGCACAGTACAAGGAAAAGTAGTTATGTTAAGATGAAAACGTCATATTATAATAGTGAAAAAGGTTTATTTTACTTTACAAAAAAACCAATTAGTTTCACTGACTGATATTTAATTCAGAGAAATAAATTAAGTGAACCATTTAAACAAAAGTGGAAACATCGGAGAATTTCTATTATGAATATTTTTTTAAATTTAATTGTCATTAAAGTATTTAAATTTTTTCAATGCCTAATAGTCGATAAAATTAGCCATTAAAAGAATATTTAAATATCCTAGCAGTAATAGAGAGTCTGAAAATAAGTTGAATAAGCCCTCATCGAGACTCAGGTAAATTCATTTCAACAAAACTTATCAGCTAAACCGGAATATATCCAGGTCGGGTCAAGCTGAAGGAAAGGCTAAACAAGAGATCAAGGCCCATCTAGGGGACAGAAAGAAACAAGTATGCAAGGAGATTTAACGAAGGAGATTAAGGGTATTCTGAAATTTATTTCAGATTGTGATGAATCGCTATAGCCAACACCCATGGCACCTGCAGTTGGCCCATCAAAATGAGGTAGAATCGAAAGAGACCATAGGACTTATTGAAAAATATATTTGTTTATTTACTTATATCTAATATATATACTTATACCACAGTTCCTAATTTAAATATAATATCATATATATTATAATGAATCCTTTAAGGGAAGATACATTTATATGAATAAATAAATGAATGCTATATTGGCTTGGTACTCTTCTTCAACATCAATGATCTTGAAGAGCCGAACAAACACCCGGCCCCAACCAGAGACCCGAATGACCTAGAGCTGACTCCAGCCCGGTCTAGACTAAATAGAGTGGCTAACGGAGCGCTGACCTAATCCTCGGCTATTACCATGAAGAACGGCTCAATCAGGATAGACGTGACCGCCTTTGTCAGCTCCCGTCCGGACCGTTCTCCATGGAGTCATATCGGCTTCTTCTGGAGGACCCCTCACTGAGAGGAAACGAGGATAATGAGGAACAGTCACAACAGTGAAACATCACACTCGAAGGAGAGAATGGGGCTAGTTGGTATAGATTTTAGTTTTTGGTTTTTCTATTTTTTTTTTTTTGGCAATACTTAGGGAGAAAATGATGAATGCGGCGGATAGCTTACCTCTCTCTCTTTAGATTCGTCTTTGGGTAATCTTAAAAACACTTTTACTAAAATGTAGCAGATAAATTCAGGTGCGGAGTTAGTTTGCATTGTGTAGTATCCGTCCTGATTAGATATAACAGAAAATACTTTGCAAACTACGAGTATAACCTTGAATCGAACCTGTGCCATGGTAGTTAGAACCCAACTCCCAACAATATTTTTCATTATTATTTAGCATTGTTCAATCAATTTAATGTGGTTTTCCTCAACCAAAATATATTCCATAATTATTCCTCCATCACTCACTACCTAAGAGAGCAGGGTAGCTCAGTGGGTAAGGCACTGGACTCCTATCTCCAGGGTCTGGGGATCGAGTCCGACTGTGGCAGATAATTTATTTATGCTGTTACATCAATTGTAAATAATAAAATCTGTATTAATTAATCTGCACAATAAAATAAAAATTGTGAGCCTCATTTGGCACACCCCGCCTCCATAAAGAGGGAACTTGGACCCTCATTGTAGTGGATGCTGACCATATCACCTTACATGACCATTGGTCGAAAAACAGTATTTCCTTATCAAGTAGTGACTCTAAGACTTTTTTTTTTTTGTCTATCAAAGGCTTGCTCTTTTCTGATAAAGTTCTTTCCACCTCATTATTTTTCTTCCATTTGTTCTTCTTCCATCCATATCCCATACTAATTCACTAAGGAATTCTTTCCAGATGTCATCTTGCAAAATGTACAAACAAAGATAACTATTCATTTCGCAAGTTCCCGCTCATCTCCGTCAGTTCTCTTATCCTTTCAATTCTAATAAATGTTTATAACTATTTACTTAAAACAAAATATATAGAAACAGATAAAAAACGAGGCTAATTTAAAAAAAAATAATACTCTTTAGACACAAATATATGGAGGAAATCTCTTCGGCATTGAATGATACCTAAAACATTAAGGCCTGATAAAAAGTGAGGAATATGTTTTAGAACTATTACAGCAGTTTTAAAGGGGCTTGCTTATATAGTTTTCTGAAGTTATATTTGTGGCATTTCTTGTGATTTCATGCTTTAGTCTGTTCTGTATAACTTTAGTCTTCAATAGTTTGTTAAGCTGATATACCTAACTTGACGGCTGGCCCAAGCTAGTTTTTGTCACAGTTAATTATGTCACAGTTATGTAATTTTTGCCATGAAAGTTAACCAATATCATTTGGTGTAACTTTTCAAGTCTTAAAAATAAATATTTCTCTTTAACGTATCAGCTGCATCAGGGGTAACATGCCCCATAACTGTCAGTAACTCTACTTATACGTAACATATTATAGTCTGAAGACAATAAATCCCATGAAGATTAAATTAATAAACGTTGTAAGCAAGCCAATTTGAAAAATTCTCTCATGTTATTATTTTGTGAAACGGTCCATAACCACGTAATTTTCATAAATGCCGGTTAATATTAAATTAGAAAAAATGAAAAAAAAAGAAAAGTGAAATGAAGAGTAAACGGAGTGTTGGTGAGTACATTTTACTAAGTTATATTAAGCCTAAAGATGATAGCAAATAACTTTTATCATATAAATTTTATGAATGTAAGGTAAAAACGACATTAAATTATTGTACCATAGTTTTTATCATAACTAAAGCCTCATTTACGTGGTGAAATTTTTCTGTCGTGGTACTACTGTCCCGACAGAGAGAGCGTGGCAATGCAGCAATGCCCTTCTCTAGACACTGACAGTGAACCTTGTGACAGTCAAAAAATGGCGGATGTAGAACAGCTGATTGAACACTGGGAATTGATAGGTCACCGTAAAAAATATATTATATAGTTTTTATCCCTCCTCCAAGAATTAAAAAACGTCAAAATCCTTGGTTACAATCAATTTCATGTTCAGAAACAACAAAAACATACACTTGATAGGTAGGCATGGTAGAATAGCCATGACGGCGAATGCCACCATGTAAACGGACTTTCAAAATGGCACAATAAGACTGCACTCTAGTTCTGACAACCTATAGTCCTTGAGTGTGGAACATTCAGTGGCGAAGCTTGGATAGGGCGGCCGCACTGGACGCCGCACAAATGGGGCTCCAAAATGCCAAGAAATAATTTGTTTTCCTTCTTTTTTTTATTTTATTGGATTTAAGTCAAACATACGTTTAAACTAGTAATCATGATATAATACGTATAATAAGCAGAAAAGAGAATTCCTTTCGATATGGTAATGGTTTCAAATATTCCATTTTAGTGCTTAAATGAGTGCCAGTAATACTTTGTCGGTATCGCATTTCTCTAGCAGATAACCTGGAATTGAGGCAGAGAGCAGCAGAACCGAAAATAGAATTTTTGCCAGGAAGTGCAAGCTCAATTTTCCCGCAATTTTGAAGTTTGCCACGGGTACCAGTTGACTTAGCTGCGCCACTGGTCAGATTGAATTCTTTTTTCAATTAAAAAATTATAATAACGACTATTTTAGAATAACTTGGTAGTTGTTTTTAAATAATTGCTTATCACTACATGTGAAAAAATTTGGAAGTGTCGAAATTTGTACTGTAATTTATCCCCAATTCTATGATTTCGCTCTGTCTGGTGAACAACAAAACCTTCTTAATTTCAGCTTAACTGATCCAAAAAGGGCTGATAAAAGTGTTCGAATGAAGTGGAAAAAAAATTATATATATATATATATATATATATATATATACACAACAATATATATATATATATATATATATATATATATATATATATATATATATATATCAGACATCCAGAAACCCCCCAAAAAATCGTGTTTTAGGGGTTATGAAATGAATTTAAAATATACTACTTCCTCCACCGATTACCCTCGATACAGTGCAAAAGTCTATTATTTTCAAGAAAAATATGAAAAAAAACAACTAATAACCTTTAAAATATCTAATTGTGTATATAAAAAGTAGACGTTGAATCTGCGCTACCATTCACGAGCGTTCTTTGTTATTCTTTGAGAGCAAATGATTCAAAAGAAGAACAACATAATTTTTTTATCCGTCCTAAAACAGCAGGTCCGGGTCACTGTGCCATTTACAGTGTAACCTTTTTATATTAAACAAAAAAAAAACGGCACGAGTTTCTAACGTACTACCACAACAATATCTGATATTTTTGTGAAAATAAAGAACTTGTTAAGATAAAATTATCCATTCAATAACTTTAAAAAAAAAGAGTTATTTAATAATATAAAAATAGATAAATTGTGAAATTCTAATTCCCAATTATAGTATTTTATCGAGTCAACTAATTTCGTTCTAATGTAGATGAATATGAAGTATAATTGGTATAATATATAGTGTATTAACCCAGAATTATTTCTAATAAACATTGAGGTATAGCCGAGATTTGAATAATGAATTTATTCTTTAAAATAATCTATATAATTTAAAATATAATTTCTCATCCTTTACTACCTCAGTATTTATACACTTTCTTTATTCATAAAATGTTTCCTTCTGAATTATATTATAAACTGCATTAGTTTATTATCTTACTGCTGAAATAAATAAATAAAAACGCTGATGCCTGTTAAATTCGAACATCCCAACTTCCATTTAATTCAAATTATCAATGTATATTTAAGATTATTCTATTTTTTTAAAATATTCTTTCTTTTTTAATAATGTATTTAAATTTCCAAAAACATCTAAGAGTTCTGAGTATAATAAGAAACCCCTTATCTAAAATATTTAATAAATTTTTTGTAAACAAACATTTTATGATTTTAATGTAATTATAAGAAATAATGGACACACTTATAAAAAAATAAATACCATTGAAACAAAAAATGATACAATGTTTAATTGAACTTATGAAATTTAGAGAAAAACGTGTTTTTAAGAAGATTTTGAGACAAAACGTTACTGTTTTTTCTAATTTTTAAATATCGCTCTGAATTCTCATAATTTAATTACTACTGCAAGATAAAATACCATATTTCAATTTGATTTAAAGATTTTTCCACGTTCACTCTGGCTCTGAAAAATGATTTGATCTGAGAATCCAGGTAAAAAAGTTCTGATACGATAAAAGAGAAATCAAACGATGAAGGAAAAATTTATAACAATAAGAATAATAACATGTTAATATTAATGTTGTATTAAAGATTTGGTGTTAACAATAAAAAGGAAAATTATGAATAATTAAGACAATGTAATTACTGCTATTAACGCTATGTAAAGCATAACATTCAGAAGGCAACATCTTTTCGGTAAGGATGTTAAGACACGGATTTTATAAAACCATTATTATATTATCAGAATAGGGCAAAAAATAGGGGAAAAATTTGGCAGTAGCAAACTTAAGTTAATTATACTGCAACTATCTTAATATAATTAAGATATAGTTAATAAGTAATTTACACAATACAATACCAGAGAAATCATGTACAAGAGTTTCTTTAAAATCAGCAGGTGCATTCCGGTCGAAGATAAATAATGTGCTTATCGACAGTTGTCAAGGCTTGTACAGCCTTGGAAAGCAAGGATTTGGTGTAGGCGCAGTAATGCATTTTTGCGTGACATCAACCAGCTGCTAGAATGGACACCTTTGTTGTATTAATATAATTATAAATGTAAGTTTATGCTTTCTAAAAAGTATGTTTAATATTACTTGTTAAATATTACTCAATGAAGGGGGTTAAGTAGTTGGTGTATTCAAGTATAATATAAAACCATACAAAGTATAAATATAAAACCATGTACACTGCAATGGTCTGTCATACGTATTTCCTTAGACCTGTAATTTCTGTTTTCGAATTATCACCAAATCATTTTCCACACGAGGCAGAGAGGACTCCATTTCTGAACTTAACCCATTTGAAAAAATTTCTCCCGTGAATAGGATCCCAGAAACAGGTTTGTAAGTTCCTACCTACATCACAGAGATGGCCTCATGACATCTTACAAATTTAATCAGCCAATAATAAATAACTGTCTATCATAAGTAAACTTATTTAAAATTAGTAATTAAATAAATTATATGCAAAATAGTAGTGAAACAGAGACCAAACGTTATGATAATCGGGTTATTATTGGAATATTTCGAGTTAAAATCCCTGATTTTAAACAAAGTTTACTTAATTTTTAATATACCTTATTATCATTACCGATTATAGGAGTGCGACCACTAAGAAATTGATTGATTAGTGCTCTTATCACAGAACATAAGTCAACAGTAAACTAAATAAATAAATTATCAAAAAAATTAATCAAACTATGACAATATTCAATTATAAAAGATTTAGCCTTCTGTTTACTAAATACAGAAAGGAGTGGCTGAAATTAACCATATCGATTAACCTGCAATCACTAACTCAATCACTACTCAATACTCAAATTTTGACTCCTCCCATCTTTTATTTACAGTAGTTTATAAACTTTTCTATCGTTTGTTCAGTTTACAATTTATTTAAGTGCATATTATATATTACTGTTTTGTTCGTTATTATTGCATATTACATATAATATTTTATGTATTAGTATATTGTGAATAAAATCTTTTCCTATATTAATTTCACTTTTTTGATTTTCACATTTGTTTTTACTTTTAGGGTATTTTTACTCATTATCAGAACATATAGATCACAACAATAATTAGTAAATCATTTATCATTAATTATTTTACTTCATTAGCAAGAAACCAATAATTTCCTATAACATACAACATCTTACCTTTACCTCACATCTACAGCCTTCAGATTATTCCTTGATTCTATTAACCAAAATATAATAATATTTTGTCATTTTTTTTAAATATATATTTTATAAGAAATATATTTACTATTGCATCCTTTTACCAAATATTATATATTATTTCTTCTCCTACTTTTTCCATGGAAGTATAGCTCAATGGGGGCCTTGGCCTACTCGATGAGCTTTCGCCAGATAGTTCGGTCTTGTGCAGCTGTTTATTTCCTGCTCTCCAGTTGTTTATTTTCAGAATGGGTTTGAAACTCTGAGAGACACAGTCTTTCCATCTCAGTCTGGGTCGTACTCTCCCTCTAGTTCGGTTAAGGTTTCCGTCCAGAAGACTTTTGGGGATGTCACTGTTGTTTCGGACGTGTCCGGCCCATCGGAGTCGTCCGAGTTTGATCAACTTCACCAAATTCAATTCACCCAAATAGTTCATACAATTCAATTTTCTTCTCCTCCACTCGTTACTAGCCTTGACTGGACCTAATATCCTTCGAAAAATTTTCTTTTGGCAGATGGGGATCTCATTCTCTCTTTGCCTTTCTTAAAACCAGCTTAGTAGTTTCCAATTTCTCTGTCAGCAAATGGGAGGAGTTTGGCGAACAGCATGTTGGACAGCTCTTTATACGCACACTAAAGGAGCATAATGCCTATATAATTCCGGCAGTCCACGTCTCTCATCACCACGTCAGGCGTACATCCAAAATGACGAATCAGAATCTTGTAGAGCATCAATTTCGTCTTCCTTGTTATATACCGGCTATTGTGGTGTTTTCGTAAATCCGAAATAACCTGTTAGCTAACAGGTTGAATCGGAGAAAGACCTGTTAGCATTCAAGACTCTCCTCCCCACATCCAGAGAAATATTGTTATCAGAGCTAACTATAAAACCAATATAAGTGAACTGGTCTACCTTCTGAAACTTAAATCGTCCAAATTCCACGAATTTAAATCATAGGGATGTGCTATATTCGATTATTGTGAGATCCATCTCTTGAGCAGCCCGCAAAAGGTCTAGGAATGTTTTTTCCTACAACATCGATGTCATCCGCATATGCCAGTAATTGAACTAATTTGTTGTTTATAGCTTATCCAATAGCTGTCAGCGAATTGGAGGAGTTTGGCGAGTATTTGGACAGCAATTAATACGCACACTGAAGGAACGTAATGCCTCTATAAGAATATCACCCTTATAATGACTCCCCTCTTCTATTCTTAAGTCGTATAGCTCTTTCTAGCAGTCCACTACCCTTCTTAAGAAGTTCTACAGGTATACCATCTTCTCCAGAAACTCTATTAGTATTCATTTTTTCGATAGCCTCTACGATTTCCTCGAGTTCTGGAGACATCCTCATCCGCTAGGACCATCTCATCTTCCACAGTGGCCTGTGGTCTCTCTTCTCTTCTCTCCTTTTGTCACGATATTCTTCGGTCACTCTTCTTGTGTATTTCTTTTGGACCATATTATGATAGGCTAGATTTTTCCTCGGAGTCGACAATAACAATTAAAATTAGGATTAGTTAAGGCAGTGTAATTATGCCTAAGAGTGTACCATTCAGTAGGCAAGATCTCTTCGGTAGGGCTGCTGAGACAAGTAATTTTTGCAAGTATTATTAAATAAAACCAATTATATGTTTTCGTGAAAAAAATCACTTGTCTCTATTTGTTTCAATTATTAATAAATATATTAAGTAATAGTTGCTACAAACGAAAATTCACAATGCTTCTCTTTCAGCTCGAATTACAAAGAGGTTACTAGGAGTTTTAAAACGCTGATCTAAATATCATCCATTCCCGATAACGAAATCTCTTAAAATCACGTCCGACGATTTATTCCGTTGAAAGTTTCGCTTCATTATTCCCATGGGGCCATTTCACCCCAGGTTTCACTTATTTTTTCCCTGCGTTATTATGCAAAAGCGATTAGCGAACACATTATCCACCTCAGGGGTGTAATTAGCCACGGCGGGATTGCAACAAGCTTCCCTCATCATCAAAGAGTACAACTCTGTTGCACTTGTACATTTAACCACCAATATGTAATATAGTTACATAAAAAGTGAATATTTATGAATATGAAGTGATTAAAAAAATAATATTAAAAATAAATAAAAATGTTCGAATCTATCATTTGGAATTCATTGTGTGTTTAAATTTAAATCAATCTTTAAAAACAGCTGTTAAATAAATCGGTGAACTGAACATCATTTACTCGAAAATCAGCAATTTTACAACGATTTTCATGAATATTATTTGGTCATTTTCATGAGTAATGTCTTAATAACACTAAATCTACAGAAAAACAACCTGTTTAATATCCGCTAAATAAATAATAATTCGAAAGAAAAATAATTAATTCGCGTGCCTAACTACATTAAATACAATCAAATTAGTGTCGGTTCCTGGTTAGCCGTGACGAAGCTTGAACAAATAATGCTGTGGTGTAGTGGAGACAACTTCATTTTTTGTGATTATACTACACCGGGCAAGTCAGTGTAACGCAGCCAGTTTCCAAACCACTAGTAGGCGTTAAAAGAGCTAATTATACACGTTGCCATTTTTACTTAGGAAAAAAATCTGGTGCAGTGAGCGCATCGCACAATTTTCCCATACTAGCCTATAATAATAATAATAATTCATTTTTTAAACTAATTTTAAAGAGTTGACATAAACACTATTTGAAATATTCACAGTGTATTTCTGTGTACTTCTTGTACATTTTGTGTACAGTGAATATGCATGTATTTCTTGACGTCTTCACTCACAAAAGGAAAACAAAATAGTTTTTGAACAACATATATGAAAAGTTTAGGTGCTTTCAGGAGAAGACTTTCGGCAAGTTTTATCAAAATAGTTAGAGCCGTTTTCGAGAAAATTTTAAAAAAGTGTAAATTCAAATAATAAAAATCATGAAGATAAAAATAAATAAAACAAAAATAAAAATCGTCCGGTAAATTCAAGATTCTGTAGCATTGCTAATACTGGTTCGATTTCGATGATTTTTTAAGAGAATTTTACTGGCGTTAATATGATTATTTATATAATTTACGTAAAATTGCATACTTTTTGGGTTATGCGCAAATAAAATATTCATTTCATCATAATTTTTTCCCTGCATTTTTTCGGTGATGTTCTATATACATAAAAAGTTAAAGGGCTTCAAGAAAATGACTTTACGCAAGTTTCATCAAAATCGTTGGAACCGTTTGTAAAAAAATGAAAAATCGGTCATATGATTGGCACTTCCGGTAAATCCAATGTGCTGTATTTTTGCTCATACTGGTCAAATTTTGATGATTTATTTGTTTTTTAGAGAATTTTCTTGTATTAATTATATTATTTACTCTCTGGAATTTTTTTTAAAGAATATGCAGTCTGAAACGTATTTTAAACAATTTTTGAGTTAAAATTAAAAGAAAAATTTAACATCCTTATGCTACAAAAAGTTTTAGTTGAATTATTTGAAATTTAGTTCAGAGCAACTTGTTTTTGTTTTTTAAATTGAATCTTTAAACTTTGCTTCTATCTACTGTTTTATAGGAAAACAAGCGTAATTCTGTTACATATGATTAAAAATTAAGACAAACATTTTGTAAGTTTTCAGTGGTATACGCCTTCCTCTAGGAATCAGTACTTTTAATTCTTCGATGATGACTTTTTAATCCACATTTTCTGTTAACCCTTTCTCAATAAAATGAAGCATAAAATATACCAATCTATCTTCAGTCAGGCTTATTCGGAGTTTTGATTTTACAATACCACGTATGTTTGGCGAAGCTTCTCTTAGATGAAGTATTTGCCATTGGCTTCATAGGAAAAAGTTTTAAAGTGACGTAAATCTCAGAGAAGAAACACAATTTTCAATGCTTAGCTAGTATTTATTACTTTAAATATAACTGACTAGCAGGAGTCTTGGGATCTATGGCATCGCCAGTGCGCACGCCAATGTTGGAGACTTATTGGAAAATTATTTTAAGGAGACCATGACATTTTGGAGGAAAAAACATACATATTTACACATAAGACGAGAAAGCTGGAAGTTAAAAAATGTAAAATCGAATATAAAAGGATTTTATATCCTTCCGGTGGAGCATGGTCCCGCTAATAAATAATTGGATCGAGTTTCCTTAGATAAGAGACCGACTAAATTATTGTCACCAACAAGCTTCGGAAAAAATATATCGTAAAATTATTTTTCTTTATTTGTTACTTACTTAATAAAAGACTTATCATAAAATGTGTTACAACAGAGTTCCGCGGTGGAAGAAGAAATTTAAATGATATTCTGGAGGGATTTCTTAATGCAGTTTGTGCCAGCATAACCGTAAATTCAGTATTTTGATGGAACTGAGATGCGTAAAAATATCAATTCCTTACTAGTTTTTTTTTATATATTAACTATCATTTTGCATGTCATCACTGTTAGAGACGAAACAAAAACACCAACGCTTAATTGAGAGAGAAAATAAAGGGAATGCCTATTCAATTTATGATAAATTAAATTATAAAAATATTCCTGACATATCACACTAAGACATATATATATATATATATATATATATATATATATATATATATATATATATATATATATATATATATATAAACACACGCACATATAAGAGAGAAAATAGTAAGTATGTATTCATTTACAATTGCAAATCAAGAGCTAGAGCTTAATCTCAACAATCAACACTGGTTATATATGAATATTAATTGCTCCATTTGCAAGCCATAAGTCCCACAAGTCAACATTAATTTCATTGCCATATGTCCCTTTTCATCAGAAATTCTCAGTTATACATCAAATTGTAATTGTTGAACAAGAAAACTGGAGCAATATATGTGGTTTAATTAAACGTGCAACGAAGTGGAAGAATAAGCTCATTCATGTATTCAATTTTTAAGTGCTAAGTTCAAACATAGTTGCATATATGAAGTCTCAAGTGGGTAAAGTTGATAAGTGACATCTTGGAAAAACTGGCTATGGATAAGTGTGTAAAGTGATATATTTTTAATATTTCCTCCTTCCATTCATATAAAATTAATAGTTGGTTCAGAACTGAGTTGATAAATGTACCGAGTAACGATACACATCTACTTTATGGTGGATAAAGGTGATTTGAATTTTCACCTTCGTCCACTTGACTCTTTATATATTTATTTGTAGTACTTTTATGTATATTTGTATTTTCAGTGAATACATTTCTGCAGTGATTATCTTCATTAAAAATGAATGTATAAGAATTATACATACATAGGAATTTTATTTCCTACAAAGCATAAATAAAGATTATTATTTTATTTTTTTATGTATTACGTATATTTAGTTAAAAGAAAGATTTGATATTTCTGTATTAAGCATGTAAACCTCGGCAGATGGACTAATAATGAACGTCTATTGTGTTATTGAATTTAAATTATTTATATGCACCATGAATCTAATACCAACCGACTGCTATTTAATAACTATTAAATATGGAGTAAATTACTGGTATCAATAAAATTTAATAGATACATATTCTTGTATTTATTCAATATATAAAAACATAAAAAAATAATAAGGATAATAAGACAATTTAGTATAATCCATGGTCTAGAAAATGAATGAGTATTTTTGTATGCTTTATTTTCCTATTATTATACTTATATTTAGGAAACATTTATCAAAAACAGATTAGGCCATTATAATCAAAACCCGTTTAATCCAGTTTTCGAATTTTCTTCAAGAGAATCGTAAATATATGAATAATGTAAAGTATGAATAATTGAAATTTCAAGAATATTGTAAAAATTTGTAATATACCAACTTAGTAATATATATTTTCATAGTATCTTCGCTTGAAAAAATGTGAAAACTGTATTTAGCGGGTTTCGACGCTAAAAGCCGTAGATGTACAGGGAAGTAAAAAAATCTTTTTGAATGATTAAGTTTTTATTTTTTTAAAAATTGAGCAGTAGCTAAGGGAGAGTGGGCCTGGTTGGCACAAGGGGTAGGTTGGTCAATTGCTTTTTATAGTCTCACCATAAGGTGCTGTTGAATGAAATCATCTCACTTTGTGACGTTAAACTCTATGATGTTAATAAACTCTTCTATGGAAGACTGGTTTCGAAAGTTTGTTTTTCACTTTGATAAGTAAATTTTTCCTTTAGATTTCTTTTTCTTCTACAGAATTCGCATGCCAAGGAATTATTTCTTTTTTTGTCGTATATTATTCTCTTTTCCATGGTCATTATTTTAATATAAATTCTTTTTCGACTTTAGCTTTCCTGGATCTTGGCAGCCATTTCTGTTTTGAAATCCAATTTGGGGCTGGTTGGTTGGCTATGTTTGTGATGTGAATAATATCGTTAATGTGATATTATTTTAATATATGATGCGATATTGTGAATATTATTAGTATGATATTATTGTAAATAAAAACATTTCGATATAAATACTGGTAGAAAAATATTTTAAGATAAAAATGAATGGAGAAACGGCCTTCCTAAAGCGTACAAAAGAAATGAATTTAAATGTTGATAATGATATATTTTTATACTTTTGATTATTGTTCGTTTATAATGTTTTCCAAAATAAATCCTTCTCCGCAGTTGTTATTCAACGTGAGAGCTATTCCAAATTGTGCCAACTAGTCACGAGACTCATAACATAATCAGCTCATGAAATACATAATCCAACGAAATATTTGCTTTTCTAATTATTTGAAATATTCAGAATTTAATTTTCATCGGTAATACAGAAATGCTCAAAGGTGAATCAGTCAAATTTATCAAAACTTAGCTGTGGGATGTAACAGTTTAAAGAATGTCTCAAAAAATTCTCCTGTTTCCTTTACTTTCTCTAAAAATAATCAAAAAGGTAAAAATATATTGTTATAGAGGTAACGTCCGTCCCTCATCTATAATTTCGCAAGACTTTTTTTTTTATTCTCAAATTATTAATTTAGATTAACTAGCGATAAATCCTATAAATCACCATAAATAAATGTTATATTTAGAATCCTTATGTAAACTTTGATTAATTTCCCTTAATTTCAAAGTTTATAAAAAAATAAGTCAAAATTAAACAATTTAAGATCTATTTTAGTGAATGATGAACAATGAGTCAAGATAAAAAGCTCATTCTAGCATCTGAGTTGCTCTGTACCGATCTCTGAAAAGCAAAACTGCTCGAATTTCATGCCCAATAGAGATAATTTTGCTTTTTATTTATTGCTCCAATGCATAATAAAGTTGTGCATCATTTACCCATAATGCGCATACGTTTTTAAAAAAAAAAAAAAAAGGAAATATGATAATCTATTCCGGCAGCCATTGTCTTCAATGGCGATTATTACGGCAGGCCGGAGGTGATACAGCAGCAAAGTTCAAGTTCATCTTTATTCAAGTTGAACTTAAAGTATATTCATGAGCCATCATCTAGCTAACCGAATTTCCAGTTACAAATATTATCGTGGGTGGAATTCCTCCACTAATACTTAGTCACGTTTGAAGTGAAACCCTTGGAAGTTTACTATACGAAAATGTAAATTAATTCTTTATATATAATATATAATTCTTTATTGAATATAGCATTTAAGAACCTAAGTAGGATTACTGTCAAGGAACACACGTCTTAACAGTTTTTCATTTCTAAGTAAATTTACTTTTAAATCAGTCTCACTTTACTTTTAAATCATTGGGAGTGGCGTTTGCAGAGATAGAGATCGAGAGAATATGTCCCATTCGAGATATACGAAATAATATGATTTTCGTACCCACTAACTTGTACTGGTAATTTTATTAATTTTTATTAAAATAATAATTTTATTTATCAAATTTTCATGTATAACCTTAAAACTTTGGCGATTATAGACATTTAGGTGATCATTTGTCTTCTTCTTATTAAATCCCTCTCACTTCTTCTCCCGAAAAAAAAATTCTATGTACGCCGCTCTCTAATGGAATCTGAATAAAGCTTTATTAATTTTTTCTAGTATTTCAAAAATGAAATAAATATTTTTTGCTTCTCTATTTATTTATGTATATTTTTCAATGTAAGCAGTAAGGTAAGATTTAATAGTGTAAACTATTAATAATTTTGAAGACAAAATGTTTCTAAACCGTAAGGTATTTAATATTTTGGCCAAACTTATGGTATTTTACAAAAATGATTTAAAATCTTTCAGATTCTGAAAAAGAGCAAAACAATAAAAAATAACAATATTAAAAATTCAAATTAGCAAATATTTATAATACAATTTTTTATAATAAATGAACTTTAGAGGTTGCTGGTTCTTCTACGTTCCCTAACAATATCATTAACAGCTATCAAACATAATGTTCCAGATGTTCTTTTATCAAAAATGTAATTTGAAGATAGGGAGAAAGTTTGTAATACTGCGCTGGAGATTCCCCAATATAACATTTACCAAATAATTTTCTTTTTTAACTCAATAAGTAATAGTATTTTGAAACGTTAAAAAAATAGTATCGCAAATGTCTTTAAAACAGTATTTTCAAAAAAAAGTTGTTGAAAGGATTGCTCAATATGAGATAGTGTTTATTGTTTATAAGAAGCAGTGCCTTATATGTTTATTTTACAACAAAAAGAGTAAAAATGCTTCTTTACACTTTTGATTATCTATTTGTACTAGTGCCCAAATAAATCTTGCTTAAATTTGGCATTTTTGATTAGAGATAAACTAGATTTTCAGTTTTCTTAGAAAAAAAATAATAACTTGGTATGCAGCAATAAAATAACTTTTGAATGTGTAAACCTTAAAAAACAAAAAAACTAAAAAAATGATTACTAAGAAAAATATCGATAAAAGAAAAAATCATATCGAGTCTCATAATAGGCACTGTCCCTTTTTTTTTTATTACAAGATCAATTAATCCTATAAAATTAGAATTTCTGTGACTAGTGACTAATAAACTACGTATATGAAAAGCTGATTATAAACAGCAAAAATCATTTTTGAAAGGAACTTACCCGGTCTACCAAGTTAGTCATCAAACATAACACACAAAACTTTTTTTTAACACGTGTTGAAAAATTAGAATGAGCTCAGTAGAGAAAGATTTACTTGTCCAGTTCCTCAATAATCATTAGCAAGCAGTTTATGAGGCAATTGGTTGCACGTTAATGTAGAGGAGATACAGGGGT
This sequence comes from Rhaphigaster nebulosa, assembly GCA_948150685.1. Taxonomy (NCBI): domain Eukaryota; kingdom Metazoa; phylum Arthropoda; class Insecta; order Hemiptera; family Pentatomidae; genus Rhaphigaster; species Rhaphigaster nebulosa. The sequence continues at coordinate 128,315,475 of OX411306.1, forward strand.
ATCTCCTATTAGGCAAGTATCTCATAATTTTTCTCCTACATTTTTCCAAAAAGTGTCTACAACGAAAAGATATGAAGATAAATTCACATTAATAAAAAGTTATAATCATAAGATCAACGATTCTGAAAAATATAATAATTCTTTTACACGGGACGGATTTAATAGGGTTACGAAATTGTACAAGAATATCAAGTCTTCATTGTCAAACACTGACAACAGTACAACACATTGGCAGCATACCTTCTATAGTAGCCGAACCATTGAGAGACAATAAATAATAGTTTACTCAGGCATTAACATTCTTGAGCAACATTAATAAGTTAATTTGCATGTAACTTTTTAAATTATGGCCCGCATGAAGGGTAGACAAAATAAATAAATAACAAAAGTACTAATAAAAAAAATTTAAAGTTACATAATTTCTCTCGCAGAAATCATAATAATAATAGTAAATGATAATATATTTCGTTGAAACGATAAATGAACATATGTGACAATGTTTTACGTAAAAACGCTTTTATTATCTTACACTGCAGTCGATCAAATCTTGTAATCGAATTTTAGCACCCTGGATAAATATGCATAAACACAATGAAAATGCAATATTATGGTGCTATTGTGTTAGTCTGATGATGGATCAACTCTGTAGCACGACTCGGCTGATGAGGGTATGGGTACACAAGTTTCTTATAAGACTGCTAAAGATCTTATAAATCTGCAAACGATTCATTTATGGTATTATAGTCAATAATCATAGAACATCAACTATCATACATCAACTATTTAGAACGAAAAATTGGCACAAACGTGTCTTAGAAACCATCAAGGTCCCGGGTAGCGGTCAAGTATAACACAAATTAGTGGTGATTATTTATTAAATGCCGACGTTTCAAAACAAATTGTAGGTCTTCATAGGGAAGTGAATATAAAAAATAAAAATTATCGATATATACCGTATCGATAGTTTTTGAATATATCGAAATAGTAGTTCGAAATACCAAAAAAAAAAAAAGTGAGTGTGCTTAGGACAACACGCTGGAAAAGTAAACTTCTTTGACCGATCAACATTCCCAAATAAATTTAAAGATAAAAGGAGAGGAGAATAAGGTGAAACAATTTTATATATGAATATTTCATTCAAGTGATTTAATTTTTTGATGAAATTGGTATATATCACTTACGTTGTCAGAAGAAATCAAAACTAGAAAGAGAAGTGGATTCTCCTGTCCTACGGCCAATAGGGATAAAATCGGTGTGTTTCTGAGAAAATAGATCGCAGCACTGAAACACTTAATCTTCGGCCAATCGTCACTTCTCACTACTATAATATTTTTAAAATTTGAAAAATTGAGTGAATTCAGCAACAAAAAAATCTAGATCTATAACTCCTTTAGTTTTTAAAGTGGTCGTATTTAAAAAAACACAAGTCGCGCGAGCGATGCCAACGGATAAATTTTAGAAAATCCGATTTTTCCCTCTCTATTGCCGTTCTTGAATTCATAGCTTCTCAAAGGATTGAGCTACAATTTTCTATGGCATATCGTTTTAAAGAGGATTAACCAGGCCTCATTTTGGCTTACTCACAATTTACCTAGTCGCTTTAGTTTGCGAAAAAAATGATTTCCGAATTCGTATTAAAATATTTGAAAAAGAGAAAGTACTAGCAGACCTATACTATGAACGAACGAAATGTAGCAGGATTCTTCCTGTTTAAAATGGTATGCCTATAACAATAGAAGCTGGTTCCGTCAAAGACTTACAAGGAAAAGAACGGACGAAGATGTCAAAAATCGTCGTCAGAGAGTATCCTAAGGGCTATGCACTCCGCCGCGTGGTCTCCACTCCTGTTATTATTGCATTGTCATCCACTCCTAAGATATGTTCCAAATTTTAAGTCTCTAGCTGATCGGGAAGATAATAAACAGATGAGAAATCGTAGGCTGGATTTAGGTAGGGTACGGTATGGTACGGTACGTGACCCGAGTTTGCTTATTTTACCCCATCCCAAAAGTGCCCAACGAGTCAAAAGAAGTTTACACTTCAAAAATATATCGGCATTACGATATAGCGGGCCTAATAATTTTAATCTTCTAAAGGATGTTTTAAATAGAAACACACATATTGATAATTCAGTGTCGATATAATAAAGATATTGTTTTTATTCTATCGATATTTCTGTCCCTATATAATTAAGATATTTATTTTTACAATATCGATATTTCACTGCCGATATAATTAAGATACTGTTTTTATCACGTTAATTTACAGCAGACTATAATTATTACGAAGCAGGCTATTTCATATCTTCCTATCGATTCGTTAAGTTTTTTTTTTTTTTTAATTTGATAAAAGAACTAACGATTTCTCTCTTCCGATTTCATTAAGGTGTTATTGTAATAATATCGATATTTCTCTTATGATATCATTACGATATTGTTTTTTGTATGTTCATTTATAGCAAGATTTGAATAATAAGTAGCAGGTTACAGTTTAATCTTTCTCTAATTAGACTTTTTTTTTTTTTAATAAAAATATTAACGATTTTATTATGGTATATTATGAAGATATCAATATTGTTAACAGATATAAATATCAATATAGATATTTTCCTTTCGACATCCCATCCATGGATTACAACCGCTATGAATTACACGTGCACACCACGCCAAAAGTTTTTATGATTCTTTGTCGAACCGCTGCAAATTTTTTAATTAAAAAACATCACTCAAATGAGAGAGAACGTTTCAGCAGAAGAAATATTAGTATTGAGTTTAAGACATGTAGGAAGAGACTCAGTATCTTATAAACATCCAAACGATTCCTTAGGGATGTGCTAATCAATAGCACATACCAATAGAAATACCTAGTCATAGCATAGGTAAGGATTTTTCTAAGAGGCGAAAAAAGACTTTGTAAGTGCCTCTTGAAAACTAAAATGTGAAAAATAAAGTAAATATATTTTTCTTATTTAAGAAAACGCTTTTGATAGATCTAAAAGCGTTTAAAAGGGAAACATGGCTAAGTCCATTTAAAACACATATATATCGATTAGCAGCACTTTTTCTTTTAAAAATAAATATTTTTAATTTGAACCTGGAGACTTCAGGCCCACAGAAAAGCGTATTATTCAATTATTAATTTACGATGGGTCTCTATTCATAAAGGTGTTTACCTATTATAGCTAAATTTTAAATTATAAAAAATTGACATATATAGGGAGTTCCATTTACATTAGTGGTGGTTGATGAAAATTCAATTTCGAAATTCAAGAGCCGTTAGTGACCAAAGCGTAGGCATTAGAGCGTTATATAAGCTGAAGCTGGAGAGGATATTTAATCTCGTAGACAATGGCTTATCTATCGAGCTGCTCATGACTTTACGCTATATTAATCAACAACATCCAGTTTTCACTCTCCTTTCACCTTCACTCTGTTATGAGGTGCATTTGCATAATAGTACCAGCGACTATTATAAATGTCGATTATCAATAGGTATGATAGGTCGGAATAATATTAATTAACTTTACGGTCACTTATTGGGTTCAAGAGAGTGTGAAATAATTTCCAACAGGTGAATTAAATTAACAACATCCGGTTAAAAAGTTGTTAGCAATTTTTCTCAATCTATCGCAAGAAGATATTTCTATAGTCATTCTTAGGAAAAGTATAAAAGATATTTTTATGCATTTTGAGATATATGGTATTATATATAGTAAGATGAAGAAAAAATATATTTTTCATTAGATCTAAAGGCAAGAATGAAGAAAATGAAATATTTATTCAAATAAAAAAAATAATATAAAAAATAAAATTGCGACATATATTTAATCTTATTTGGCGTTTCAAAATCGATTTAAGATATTTTTGTTCTAACCTTTTTTTTTTTTATGATTTACAAGCAGTAAGTCAAAAGCCCTAAAATGTATTATAATCTCTCCAAAATGTACAGCATCCCATTAAAACTTGTTTCACAATAATTAACTATTGCACTGCAAGAGAAATATTTTTTTTGTAGGTTTATAATAAAATATAACATATAATATATTATAAAATATAAAATATTTTGAACAGAATAAAATAAAGTTCTGATTCATTAAATTTATTTTTTCTTTGCGTAAAGGAATAATTATTGTAATATACTCGTATATTCGTAATCGTATAATTTATTTCATCATTGCATTTATTTGAACATAGGAGTATGAGTATATCAACGTGATGTCTACAATAATAAGTCTACATTAAACAATAAAAAAAAAAGAACTAAACTTTGCAAAAGTTGCAGAAATGTTCAAGTTTTTGTTTTTTTATATAATAACTTTTTTTCGCGGTATACATCCATTCAAAAAAGTCCAATTCCACCAAGAAACATATTACTATTATTTTAACTTGGAATTAAAAACAAAAAATACAAATTGAACAAAACAAGACTTAATTTCTTCCATTTTATTTTAATATAATTTGAAAAAAAAAATTACTTTGTTTTTATTTATTGCGTTACAGGAAATCTAACGCTTTTATTGTACAAAAGGGTACTTTCATTTTTTTACCAGATAATTTACGAAGTTGTTTTCCGGGAAATCGTTCGTTTTCCAGAAAACGTATTCACCTTTAGAATGAGATAACATAAATGAAAGATGAAGTATCTCTTTTACTGACGAAACTTTAATTAACATTTCCCGATATAGAAATTGAAACATCTATTTGTCCAAAATTCTACGAAATTATTTATTAGATCAAATAAACAATTCTGCAATTGCCGACCACATTAAAGAAAAAACTATCGATTCGTTCCGTGAAGGTTTACCGGAATCAATTTGTGCTTCCTTTATGGAATCTTCATTCATTCATTCACGCATTTTTCATCGCTCCCTCGGCTATTAGAACCATGGCAATCCGCAGGCGTTGAATCGTAGAATATTTTTTTCTGCTATAACTACCAGAACTGCTTGGACTTCTTTGAAAGCTGCTTGGCATATTCTAGCCTAAAAGGTCCTACGCCAAGAAGTTATTACTCGGAGATTTAAATTTTTAAAAATGAATCCATTCCCATGCCTAACATTCCATGACTATATTCCATAATAAATATCATTTGATGATAGTCTGATTCTGAAACAGGTGCGAATAAAGAGATTAATTTAAAAAAATCAGAAATTAATTTTTGACAGGTATGAATACAAAAATAAAGATAAGAAAAAAACATCGAACAAAGTAAATATTCGACTAATATAAACCCGTATGAAACTTTCCAAGGTTTCCGTTAATCTTATATGAGTTTAAACTGAGGCGGATAAGAAGTTAAATATCTTTCTGACATTATATTGCATTACTAATTTTTCAATTGAAGCTAGAATGGTTTTACCTATTTATTTTACAATAATCCGCATCTGCCTAAGAAGGCCATGAACGGCGTCAGAGAGAATTTATTTGATGGATATTGAAATAAGATTATAAATTGGGTAAAAGTATATCATCAAGAATCCAGACAGATGCCTGGTAGCCAGTTATTATTGACAATGCAATTTATAAAAAAGATTAATGGGAGGAATAGCATGTTGCTCATCCTCATACTCTGTATGCTTTCTGTCTTTTAGAAAGAACAGTTTCGGTAAGCCTTGGCCTTTGTCGTGTGGCGTGCCACGGGCTTAAGGCGTGAAAAAAATTGAATTTAGTTAGCGCTTGTGAAGTTAGAAAATTAAATATTAAAAGTAGGATAACTTTCAGAAAACAGAGCTGAGGAATGCTGCACTCAGAGGGTCCCAGGGGCAACCGTTAAGGACGACAAGGGAGCGATCTGCAGCCTGTAGGTATTAGTGTTCCGACATCGGAAGGAGAATTCCTATTTACTGTTGGAACTCTTTAGTGCATAGTGGGATATAACCAGGGAATTCAGAAGATTACACTCGTCTGCTTTAGGGAGACAGCTAAGTAATAAAGATTATTTTCCTTACCGAAATGTTAATAAAATCAGGTAGGACACTTGCTTCGAAACGGTTTATTACCCAATTTTTTTTTTGTATTCAGGAGCTCAGTCTTCATTTGATGGCTTAATTTATTACAAGTCTTGATTCGAGCTCTCCAATTGAGGTCTTGATTTGAATCTTAATTAAAGTTGAGAACATATTTCGGACGTGACCTGTGTTGCCGATGAATCAGAGAAGTTTTTTAAACATTATTTTATGTTATTTTTTTTTCATACATGAAAAGTTAGGAGGATATGGTATCGTAAAATATAAAAGCTATAGCATTGTAAGGGACATGGGAACAATTTATTTTTAGTTTATTAAGATATAATTCTGTGTGTGAAGTTTTATATATATATATATATATATATATATATATATATATATATATATATATTTAATATAAATTTAAATAAATTTTATTTTTAGCAAAAATAAATGAAATATTATGTATATATCTGGACATTTAGGTACTTTTATATTTATGTACATTTATCGTTTCTCTGAGCCAGCTATGGGATTGATAAATTGTGATAAAGACGGTACAGCTTTTCCAGGTGGAACTCTAATTAAAAATCCTGATTGTAATGCATTACTTATAGACGCAATCAAAAGTGAAGGTAATTTTCAGGAATATGTAATCATTGTTAATAATCCAGTTTCGAAACAATCTACCGATAGTTCTGATACGGGATTATTGGGAAACAAGGTAGATTTTTTCACTTCAATATAGATAGGATAAGTCGAGACCTTAGAACCAGATGGTTCTATCTGCAGTTTTTATAATTTATATATAATTACATAAAATGGTTTAGTACTTAAAGAATTAAGTGTATATGCAACTATTTTGATGCTTTATACAACACCTTGCGAAGTATTGTAAGGGGAATTTAGTTCTATCTGCAAAAGGTGGCAATAAGTGAGAACCAGATGGTTCTATGTGCAGAGTTTAAATTAATTAATCAGTGTTAAGGATATGTTTGAGTAGTGCTTATGTGTCATGAGTGAATTGTATTGGAATGAGTGAAAAATTAATTAATTTGTGGTTGAGTAGTGATCTTTCTGAAAATAGTTATTCACAATATAATATCGGTGGTGAAGAAAGCATTCCTTCTACCAAAAAACGGAAGTTAAATGTGAGAAAGGTGAAATTAAACCGACGATTATTTAAAGATGACCACTCCAGTTCTGAAGGTACATTTCAAGATTCGACTGCTTCACTACTTTCTAGTAAATTTGATTACAATCAATCTAGTACGTCACACGTTGTTAGTCTAGTCTATTGGTCCCCTACAGTGAATCGGATTCGGTTAGTAGCTATAAATCTGAGGAATTATCCCTTGCTAAGAAGAAGGAAAACCTTCTAAAAAGAAAAAGACAAAGAAACCCCCAAAAATGGATGAAAAGTGTTGGAAAAGAAAAGTCTACAAAGTGGTAAGCAATTTCCACGCCTGGAAAATCATGTATTCAAGTAGTAGACAACAGTTATTCAAATATTGAGAAGGCCTTAAAATTGTCTGAAGTTTGGTCGCCATTGTCTTTGCCCAGCGTGATTTGGAGTGCGAACAGAAAATTTCCCATTCAGTAATTGAATTGCAGTCTAAAGATTTTTACGATTTTCAAACACAATCGAAAAATTTGAACTACAAAAATTGCCCTTGCACGAGAGTTTGTCAGCTGAAAATATCAAGCCACGATTTATTAACTATCAGCTTCAAAACATGCCATACACCAGGAGGATGGATGAATATTGATTTATTTAAAAATATAAACGACCAGAAAGATAACGTCTTAAATTTTAAAGTAACGCTTCAACCATATCCCAAGTCTGCCTAATTCAATTTCACGAACTGGTTACCAGTTTAGCGCTGGAGTTCTAGAGTTGTTCAAGAGAAGAAAAAAATTCCTTCAAAAGAAGTACAAGACATAAAATCAATGATGAAATGGATGCCATCAGTGGATCTGGATTATTAGAACCAATTATTTACACAAGAATCTTCTGTAACCAATGTTTTCACAAATAATGTTTAGAGCCAAAATGTTCTATTTGTGTGTAATTTTTTATTAAAATGTTTATAAAAGGTTCTGTGTTATTATTATAAAAATAAATTACACATTTTATCAAAGTAAAAGGTTTGAATTTTCATTATACATAATTTTTAAAGCTATTACTTTAATACACTGTCCCAGAGAAAGAAAGAAACTCTAAAGAGTTCTAGTGTAAAATTCTTAAAACTATAGATAGAACCATCTGATTTTCACGTCACGAAGTGTAGATTGTAAGAATAAGTTGATTGCGTAATGACTGGCTTTATAAGTAAAACAAGAACTAACACTGTCATGACAGCCGAGACTGATGATCGTATAAAAACATCGATACGGTCCCCATAGACCATAGGACACTGGACAGGCAGGCGGGACAGTAACCTACAGAGTTGGCAGACCGCTAGTCTATTACGGCATCGCCCGTGACATTGGCGAGGATACGTGGGCTGTCTTCTGGGCACCGGAATGTCTGCCGCGTATCTCAGTATGTGATACTCAACAACAGAAGAGGATACCACGCAGTGATTATTTATAGCGGTAAATGCAGCAATAAGAACACGAAAATTGTTTCTATTTTTTATTCCGAACCGTCAAGAATTTCGTAATAATTTCAGAACTCTTGATGGTTAGGATGTAAAATAATAATAATTATTATTATTTTAATGAACTAATAACCTTAGAATCGAGTGGGTATGCTATGCTATATTTGCTGTAATGTTTTTTAATTACATTTCTCATTACATACCCAAGATAGAAGATTTGGTTTTGATATGCCGACTTTCTTCAAAAACGAGATTGATCACACATCAAAATTTTACCTTTAATATTATTTGCTTAATTACCTGAAGGAAACGAATGAGAAGAAAAAAATATGTTTTAAGCTAAAGTTCATGTTAAAAGAAGAAATGATAGTCTGAACTAATAACCCAATATTCAAGGAATTTAATGTATGAGGACTGCATAACATCTGTGGCTATTATCCTATTCTGAATTGATCCGCTGTTAAAAGACATTGTTTAAGGGGTTACTTTTTTCTATGAAGAAAGCTTATGGTATACGGGGTAAGATGAATATTAAATAGCCAGGCGCTGCTAAATCCAATAGTTTGTAGAGTTCCGATTAGATAGATGAGATGACAACAGTACTAAAAAACCGGTAAGGCAGAACTCAATCGCGACTTACTTCACGAAAAATTTCTAGTAATATGAAAGGACATGACTCAACATGGTAAGCATACTTTGGGAGTTCACTGGAATCTATATAGCTCAATAGAGACGTTGAGAAATCTTCACGCCCATAGGATACTCCGTTCACATTGCAGATCCTGTCTTAGACTAGAAGAAATGCCATGTCATATTATTGTGAGTCCCGTGAACCTTTGAACAAAATAGATGGCTCAACATAAGGACTCGTTGTATAGGCGACTCGAAGAAATTTCTCGTTGTAGAAAGAAGTGTGATTTTGCAGATCAGCATGATGCAGAACATTGAGAGACAGCATCTAACCAAGTACTTGCAAAACAAGGATTTTGTTTAGAAATAATAATATGGTGCAAATATGAAATAACTGAAACCACAATGCAGTTACCAATAATTACTTAGCAGTACTATTGTCTAGTCAAAATGTAATTGTTAGAAAAAATGTAAAGGTCCGATAGAGGAGATACAGTTTTCGATACGAACAGAACCTAAGTGTTCGTTCGGGAGCATGGAATCGAACCAGCAAGCTATCAATCCACAGTCATTTGATTCGCTTCTCTTACAGTCCGTTAGCAACGAAAAAAAATGCCGGCTAACACTATGAACGCACTGCTTTAAAGCAATTTAAGCAGGAAGGTTTAATTATTAACGCCTAGAGGTTGCTATATAAGTCATCTATATACAGCCAATAAAATTAATCTATAAAAATGTAACTAGAAAGAGAAAAAAAGTGTAACCTTGAGTAATTTTCAGAAATATTTATTTAAAATAATAATTATAGTTATTAATAATTAATAATTAGGGCAAGAACCTAAAAAAACAACTATAATTAGGCAATTATTGGAAAGTTCTAAGGAAAGCCTAAAGACTCTCAAATAGCAGTAAATAACTAACCAGTCAACGTTTTACCAATTCAAACATCATTAAGACTGAAAACTGAATTAGAGAGACATTAACTGGTTTGCTAACGTAAATCAGGTTTCTGCTTATAAAACATATCGGAAATTGGTGAACAAAACAAAGCAACTTTATATCTTTTCTAATTTTAATTAAATGCACTGACTATTTAAACATTTTTTGGGGGCAATAATTTTATTAATATTTCAATAAAAAATAGACATATTATTCATTATTTGAAATAAAAGAATACGATTAAACGAACTGTTAATCATATAAACCTCCGGACAAAAGTACCACATGGCTTATGTTTTTATCTCTTAAATCATGTCGCAATCCAATATGGATACAATTTTATTTATATACAGATAAGTTAAGAATGATGAACAGTTTACCAATGTAAATAAGAGTAAATATCTTTATACTTTAATTCCAAAGAAGAATATTTTCCTGAGTAGATTTCATGTATTTCACAGGGTGATTCATTTCATGTTCAGTTGATCGTGCATTTTTTTTAAAGTGGTTTTCATTCTTTCAAAACAGGCAACCACACTACAAGTCCGGTGTCAGGTCGGCCTGACTCTACAACAGAACGCGACGACCGACTTATTCAATTATATGTTTTAAAAAACCGGTTTTCTACTGCCAATGAAGTAAAAAATTTAATTGAGGAAGTCCAAGATGATCAAATTTCTCGAAGAACGGTTACAAGAAGATTAAATGAATTTGGTATGTATGCTAGAAGACCGAAAACGGGTATACGCTCAAGAGCTCGTACAGTTTAAAGACTTAAGTTTAATCAAAAGCACATTGATTGGACAAATGAAGGCGCTCACAGATGAGTCAAGCTTTAAACTCATCTGATGGAAGGGAGAGTGTGGAGAAGGCCAAGTGAAAGATATTCACCCTGCAATGTGTCTGCAAGAGTGAGTTACCATGGAGGCTCGGTGATGGCGTGGAATGCAGCTTGTAAGGAGACCGTACAGGCTATGTTTTAGAGTTAAAAATTGCTGATAAATGCACTATAAATGCCGTCAGGTATATTGGAGGCATCCTTCAAGAATTTTTGATATCATTTGAAACTTATATTGAGGTTGATTTTGTGTTAACAAAATAACTAACGCGCGGTCTCACACTAACTGATGACTGACTACCTTAACGAAGCTGGAATTAGGGTTCTGTGTTTTTCAGCAAGAAGTTCAGACTTCAACCCAATAGAGTATGCCTGAGATATGATCGGAAGATGTGTGAGAAACCGTCAGGTTCCTGAGCACACTCCAAGGACCGAATACAGCCTTATGAAAAGAGCTCTGTAGAGTTTTTTTTTCGATGCCTCGACGATGGAAGGCAGTTATCAGAGGTAAAGGAGGAGTCACTGAATACCTACTGTTAGTGAACTGCTTTTGTTTTTATAATAACTTGTAATTTTTTTTTTAATGTAAATTTTAATTTGACATGCAAATAGCCATTTGTTTGTCTTCATTAATTTTTCGCTGTTTTATTATTACTATCCTTTTGTTTCCTTTTTTATCATGCTGATATACCCAAACTGAAATATACCATTTAGTTATTCAAAATGATTTTTTTTAATGATAATTCCAAGTGATAGATACTTTTGGCTAGTAGTTTAGGCAAACTTCAGCTCAATTAATGGTTTGTCAACTAATATCAATCAATATAAATTATTCCTTGATAAGAAAATGATGTTGATAACTTACCTTGGGTCGCTTCCATTGGAAGGTGAAAGGCGGGGTCTGGTGGTAGAATACGGAGGACTGAACCGCAGGGAACTCGGGGTCCTCCCAGAGCTCGCCTCTCTTAGCGCACAGCCTCTTTATACGGTCCAGCTCCGACATTCCTGTAACAGAGAGAGGAGATTTAGATATTTATTTATATATAGCCATAATTAAATTATTATTAATTAAATTAAATTACAGTATATATTATACGATTATTGCTAGCTTTTTGCAAATTTAATTGCTTTTACTTGCAAACGTTTTTTTGAAATAGCTTTGACAACTAAAAACTTTTAAACACACGAATCTGTTAGATAAATTCTCCATGTCAAATTTTAAGTGTTTTGGTATTTTAAAGGGTCACACTGGTAGACCTGAAGCTGAGACCAAAAAACGTGCCTGATATTAAGAAATTTTGGTAGTGTCGGCTGAAAGTACTCATACCATTTCATACGTTTGCCATCTTAAAGCGGTTGCTATCAAATTTTACAGGTCAACGAATTCCTCATTTTGGTTACTTTTTCAGTTTTTCTATGTGACTCACTTCCAATGCAAAATTCGGAACAGCTATTGGGAAACAAAGTCATAAACATATTCCAAAAGCAAAATTCCAGGAAAATGCAAAAAATTAGATTTTCAGTGGTTTTGCCTAAATAATTTAGAGCAAAAAGCATATTAACTAATCAGGTAGAAGATTAAATTTCCTATAAGATTCATAGAAAATATTTATAATTTCTCCCAAGAAATATTGAAATAACAATTTTAGTGAAAGTGGACTTTTTCAGATCCTCTTCAGTAACTTGCGCCCACTGCATTTTGGGAAAACTTTGTTAGCATCAATTTCAAATAACTTTAAATTTCCTGCATGTTGAATCTGTAATATTTTTTTAAAATTCGGAACAGCTACTGAGATACGGGCACCGTAAGCATCTGCAAAATGTGAAGAAAAAGCAAAAAGTTGGATATTAAGTGGTTTCTCCATAATAACTGTTATTTTAGTGCAAAATGTATGATAACAAATCTTATAGAGAATTGAATTTCCTACAATATCCATACAAAATATTTGTAATTACTCTCAACAGACGTCGAGTGACATTGAAATAACAATCTTAGAGAAAGGAAACTTGTTATTTCAATATTTCTTGGCGTCTGTTGAGAGTAGTTACAAATATTCTGTGTGAATCTTGAAGGACATTCAATGCTCTACAAGATTGGTTCAAATGTATTTTGCACTTAATTGTACTAAAAATAGTTATCAAGGCGAAACCACTGAATATCTAACTTTTTGCGTTTTCTTGACATTTAGCCGATGTTTACTGTCCAGTATCTCAGTAGCTGTTCCGAATTTAAAAAAAATACTCCAAATAACACTCGCAGGAAATTTAAAGCTCTTTAAAATTGGTAATGAAAAAGTTTTACCTAAAATGAACTGGACGCGAGTTACTGAGACAAATTTGTAACAGGCCACTTTCACTAAAATTGTTATTTAAATATTTCTTGGTATCTGTTGAGAGTAATCATAAATATTTAATATGAATCCTATAAGAAATTTCATCCCCTACAAGATTGGTAATATTGCATTTACTTTAAATTGCGATATAAAATAGTTATTAAGGCGAAACCACTAAATATCTAACTTTTTGCGTTTCTTCGGCATTTTGTAGATGTTTACGACTTTGTTTCTCTGTACCAGTTCCGAATTTAAAAAAAGATATTATAAATCAAACATGCAGGAAATTTAACGTTACTTAAAATTGATAATGTACGAGTTTTACTTATAATGCACGGGAAGCGTGCACTGAGGAAAATGAAGAATTCGTTGAACTATAAAACTTTTACAGCAACCGATGAAGGTTGCCATACATTACTATTTCCAGCCTATGGTGAGAATTGGTGATTCAGGCTACACCAACAAAGCTTTGTTGAAATCAGACACGCTTGTTGACCTCAGCTTCCGATCGATAGGTAGATGGTATGAGAATTTTTATAATATGAAAATACCTTCAATGTTGGAGTTTTTATCCAATACTCTATTATTGTTCCTTTTTGGACAGATACTATTCACCCATATATGACGAATAACGTTTGTGAAATTGTTACACTGATTTATTTTATAGAATATATTCATTCAGTTTTAGTACATTTTCAGGTAAATATATCAAATTTTAATTGAAGAATTCCTATTCTTCACAATATAGGAAAGCCACAGTGCCATGGTGCTAATAGAAATACAATAATGTATAACAGAGGATCGCTGAGATGCGTATTGGGTCCTGAAGGGAGGGACCCACTAGAAAAGTACTACTGAGATCCAGTCTAGGATCGGAAGCAGATCAGAGGACTATCACTGGGGTGCTAAAAAATAATACAAAAATATTAAATTAATAAGGAATTTATTTTTTAAAAGATAATTATTCATGTTAAGCATTTTCTTTCATAATTTTTCATGTATTGTTACGATGCAGTCTAAAGATAGGTATCTGTTTGTTTTTTTTCTCCACATTGCAGCAATCCTACAACGGGATGCACGCATTTCTAGACGACGTACCATCTTACGACTTAAAGCGTATTAAAGGATTATATTAACAAGCAATATAAACCCCTTCTTACACATTAAAAAAAAAAAGAAGAAATATATATATATATATATATATATATATATATATATATATATATATATATATATCACATTTGTCAATATTATTGTTACAATAACCCTTCAGACGGTCAATATATTGACGAAATTCGATATTGTCTCATTAATATTGATCGTGTAAGAAGGTATATATAAATTTTTTAAAAACCTGTAACACCACAAGTCATGAAGGATCTTGGGTTTGGTATTTGGTAAGGATCGGTTTCTAGACCAACAGTTGTGCAAAGAAGTGATTCGGCCGAGGTCACGCTTAACAGCCAGATTTTTCCTCAAGAACCCCTTTATGGAGGCTGTGTGAGTCCCAGGGGGGTCTCCTGATCCCACAGAGCTGATAACAAAATGAATAATTATCTGCCACTGCCGGTCTCGAACCCGGGACCTAGAGATTAGTAGCACAGTGTCCTACAAACACAGCTATCCTTCTCTCCTGGGGGTATATACGCATTATATTATCATACTATATACATACATTTATACACTTTATTTAGGATATCTTTTCGCCATTATTTTTCGCCAAAGAATGAGTTTATCTGATGATGCGGTTCTTCTCTATTTCCAAAAAGTTAATATTTATTCAAACATTTCGGGTTTAAATAATGTGGTATCAAAAAATGAAACAAAATTTTCAAATGTACATAGTCACTGCAGAATAATCATGTGAACTAATGTATCGATATCATATTAATATAATGAGAGTAGACCAAAAATAATGAATATAAGAAAACAAAGCCGGAAATATATTTATCTCAAGAAGAAAAATAAAGGAGAAAATTAAACTTCATTTTATCTTTGGGCAAAAATCATTGTTCTATTTTATAAAAGGTCTATTTTTAACAAACGATAAATTTAATAAAAATTGATATTCTTATTATGGACTTTTTAAGGGCAGAAACACTCCTGTTAATCGTCGGAAAAAATATAAATAAAATATGAAAATTTTAATAGAATGGAGCGATCAAAACATAAACTGTACTTCTTCAATGAGCAGCATCACTTAAATTTGTAATCATTTCGAAACATTTGACGAGTTATATAAATAACGATAATACAAATAACTTAATAACTTGACTATCGGGTTCTGCAAATTTTATTCAACTATTATATTAAATGCTAGATTACGACAACATTGCAGGAAAAACCACATCTAACTGTTGATGGATGTCTTTCACACACCCTAAAGCACTCGTCTTCGTTTGACAGGGACACAGCGGTGAAATCATTCAGCTCTCATATAACTTTATAATAAACAATAAAACAATTATATAGCATGCTAATCTGTAAATTAGTCTAATATCATATGTTACCATAAATTTATACTTTAAAAGATTTATATGTATTGAAATTTTAGGGATATGAAAAAAACAAAAAAAAACACTCACAATGAATACTGAACAGACAAACATGAACGTATTCAAAATTTAAAAAAATAAATGGGTGGGTGTCATTGGAAATAATAATTTTCTTGAAATCAACAACCAATAATTCGCCTAAAAATATTTTAAGTAATAACTTCCGTTGGAACTTTTTATTTTGTAGTTATAATCTTAATAAACAATTAAACATAGCGGGGTTTTCCAGTTTTTCAATATTTTTCATATAAACAAAAATATTTAGTCTAAATTTCTTATTTAGACAAAATATTTATATTTAGTCTAAAACTGTCCCTGTTTATGTTACCATAAAAATCAGTTCAGCGTTCTAAAACTTAAACCAAAATCAGAAGTTTTTTGTATGGTATAGTAATGTTAATTATCAATTTAAAGTGGTTAATCCAAAACAATATCGTTCTTGTGATACCAGAGAACAGAAGACTTGAAACCGTTTTTAAAATTCTTAATTTTCAAACTAAAAATTTCAAAATCAGTAGTTACTAAAAAATTTTCCTCTACGGATGTCCCTAAAAATAACATATTCCTACTTTTTATTTCCTTAAAATCAAAACAAATCGGCAAACGAATTTATTTTAACTCTGAGACATACAAATTATCATTTTTTATGAAATCCAGCCAAATATATCATAGTTTTATGTAGATTAAAATAAATTATAGGGATATAACTAAAATCAATGTACTGCTTCAGAATTCAATAACAATAATGAGGACTAACAAATCCGAAGGTTCGATACAAATTACACTAACCATCTTGGCCAACATACCCTCCACTGAAATTCATTAAACCCCAAATCTTCTAGATCAGACCTAACACAATTCTCCTACCTACGTTCTCCTACTTTTTTAATGATTACTTCGTAATCCATTCCGACAAATTTACACGCCCACTTCAAACCTGAAGGAGCTATCACTCGATCTACTAGCACATCATTAGTTCAACACGAGGCACTGATAGTCATGTATCTAAATCTGAAAAATATCCTAGGAAGTAACTACTTAAGAATCGTCCAGTTTAGAGAACAGAAACATATTTAAGTAAATGCTGTTTACTCCATATCTTATTTTCTTAAAGGAAACCTTACAAGATTTCAGCCAAGCATTAAATGGCTTCAGTGTTCCACTTTTGAACTGCCGCAATGACATCCCAAAATGGAGATTGCTGATTGCCAAAGCAGTGATGGGACGATTTACTGGTTGTTCATCATCTCCAAGTCTGTATTCGGCTAGCAATAGACAGTTACTATCGGAGAAATGGCAGTTAAGGTGCAGCAACTGGCAATATGGTTCTCTCATCAGGAGGAACAATTGATGTTTCCAGCACATGCTTCGAAATATTTATACTAAAAAGACAAAGGGAAACTGAAACTACCTTTTGCTATGGGAGAATGCTCGAACATTCTCCAGCGCCGTGGCGTTATTCAAAGCTTAGCTAAGCTGATCCCGCTGGAAACAGTAGATTATGTTGTTTAGCTTCATGCCAGCCCAAATAGGGCACGTCCGCTGACGTCACTGAGGAAATGAGATTAAAATGCTCTTCCATGACCAATCAGCGAGCCCGTTAGTTCTCCGCAGCAGACCCTGAGGAGCACCAGGAGCTGATGTCACTTCTTCATCTGTTGTGGGAGACAATCGGCACACTGTGGGTGGGCGGAGATTGTATTGTAAATGTCATTGTGCTTCATGAATCTGAAGATGTGGGAGAGAATCGTTAAGAGTTTGTAAAAAAAAAGTCATTGTTAAAGCGAATGAGATGTCTATGCGTTTATGTTTGTTCAAGAGCCACAAGAAACAGACTATCATCAGCATGTTCTATTTGTCATCTAAACTGACACCTAAAAAATCTGTAGAAACAAGCAAAAATAACAAAATAATTATCTTCAAAGCGAAAATAAAATTGCCAAAAAAAACCATGACCTTAAACACTTCTCTTGCGAACCAAATGCTATTATTAAGCTATCATTGGAGATAATCATAGCTTAGGGTCAAAGTTGGGGTTAATCAAAATATTTTATTCGACCCCCTAATATAGGACGATGGAGATGTTAAGAATAGCAGTTTTAAATCATTCTTAAAAAAAGAAACATACAATCAACAAGATTCTTGATTGGTGACAATTAGGCCGAAAACCGACAATTAATTGGACCGAATGTAAGAACTAAACAATGTTAAGAACTAAACAAGAATAAATCGTAATATCTACTTGTACAAATATCAATGCCTCATGGATCAAAATATCTTGATAAATTTAAATCTATAAGTTTTATTCATGAGCAACAGACTTTCGGTTTATAACACAATTCCGAAAAAGGTACACTAAATTCAGCATTCAAAAACAGCAGTCATGTCTTATAGATTTTTGTTAAGAAAAGCAGTAAGCGACTGAAACCACCTTCCTAAGAACAAGAAAATCCCTGAAATTTATAAAACCAACCTGGTACTTACAAGTTTTAGCGTTGTTTGATTTTTAAGAACGCAATACCCCAAAAAACTAAACTTATCGGCCTTGGTGGGAAACACCAATGATTTAAAAAAAAAGGGAAATATTCAAAATTGTCATAATTGATTCAGTGGATTGTGATCGTGACATAGTTTATCAGAGAAAACATGGATCGTCGACAATTGCTACAAATCTAGATGATAAATATGACGTAATTGTTTAGTTTTCTCTCAATGAACCAATTGCTGCAATCTTTGCGGTTAGCTTTCAGATATTCCTACCAAAATGAATCACAAATTTTATTTAAACTTGGCATAAATAGAAAGTGCCTAAATTACATATAAGTACTTTCACCTCGAGTGTGGAACATGGAAAATAAACTATAATGAAAAGATATCTATAGAGGTCAATGATTTATTGGATGTTCTAGAAATCAAGGATGAGACAGATTCCAATAGGATGCCGGAGGCTTTGTGTTGGTCCAAACTAGCCTGTCGAGCAAGTTTCATCGGAGGAACTACCGTCACTTTGCCTACGGCGTTATATTTCAGAGGTACTAGGATTGAAGATATAAGATACTGGAACCACTTCAGATAAGACATAGTCTTTTCCAAGCTTTGATGAATATTTCAGTTTTAATAATTAGATACATGATAATGTAACTAATCGAAGCAAGTATTCCATTCAGATCAATAAATTTTTAAGGATATTTCCGACAATCAACATGTAGTTTCAGTTATAGTTTGCCAGCTCACAAGGCTGACAGGTAATGAAATAAATTTTATTTGTACAAATACAGTTTCCAATACGGGAATAAAATTAGAAACGAATGCTGCAAAACAAGAATGGTGAACGATAACTTATGTAAGATCAAAAATAGTACTTTCTTCTCCAATAGATTCCCTGGCCAAGAGAAAGCGTGACAGGCTAAAGGAAGACACGCAGACAGATACATCCGTTAAATATTAGCAAGGGATCCATAATTCACATACTGCTGTTTATCACAGCATGTGTAATCCTATGCTATAAACGGAGTCTCAAATAGATATAATAGCTGAGAAGAGACACTAATGAGCCGTTTCATGTCTTGATACATGAGGTGCTTGTCTGTATGGGCGGTCATTGAGGAGAAAACAGAATAATGATTCGCTGCAAACCTAATGTACCTCAATTCAAATCAAAAGGTCTTGTTCATGGTTAATGCAATTCATAGTCACTTCTTGACGAGCATAGTCAACAGAAGAAGATACAGTTCCATGATTTGATTTTAGAAAGCACAAAAATTTTGAAGTTTAAGGTAATGAAACATAATGGAACGCAAGCAAAGACAAGAATAATTTACTATAAAACAGACACTAGGAATATAAAACAAAAAACCCTCAAAAGAAATGAAAATGAAATAATAATATTAGTAAATGATAAGTCTACAATACCTGAGGCAACAATGAACTTGCAAGTCAAATCTTCGCAAATGCTAAATGAAAATTATTCCGCTAATATTCATTCTCAAAGACAGAAGTATTAAGTGCTATTGAAGTCATAACTTTGAACAAAAAATGATTAAAAAAGTAAACTAGCCGAAATATTCAAACTATCATAATTTGTATGCATTCTGTTTTAATCGCTTAGCAACGCGAGGGTGTTGCAACTATGCTCTTTTCACATTCATCTGAAGTTTATGTTGTAAGACAATACAATTTAACTGTCGAATGGTTACACTATTTTAATAGGAAGATTTCATATATTGTAATTAGAATCTTTCTAGTCACTTTTTGATGCCATCGATTCAAGTTTTTTCCTCTAACAACATATCTCCATTGTCTAGATTTTTTCTCATGTTATGTTGTCATTTAGGAGTAAATCGTAGTTGGTAAGGTGGAAGATGAATATTAACGGTAAAGAGAGACTTAAATAAGACTTGAAAATATCCAAAAAAAGTGTGCAGGATTGCAAATACTTCAAATGCCATTGCAAAAAAATCCATTCCAAGATTATAATTGTGTTCAGATACAAACATACATCAATCTCATTTTATTAAAAAATTTACGAAGGGTTTTATTAAACAAGCCTCGGTTTTATGGCTGTAATTGGGCAAAACAGATTCAGTCAATTTTCGCAAAATGTACGGAAAAGAATAATAGCGAGTTGAAACCTAAATAAACTTTTTTATCCCGAAAGTCAGGAAACACCTTAAAAACATCACTTTTAGTTACATCCGCACTTCTTAGTCCGGGAGCCAAGGCTTGTTACTCTATTAAGAGTAATCACAAATATTTTGTATGAGTCTTGTTGGAAATTCAATCCTCTAGAAGATTAATTATTTTGCACTAAAGTGCACTGAAAAATAGTTATTAAGGCGAAACCATAGGACATCAAACTTTTGGCGTTTTTTGACATTTTACAGATTTGTTCGGCCCAGTATCTCACCTGTTTCGGATTTTAAAAAATATCTCGGCTGACACTGGTCCGATTTAATGATTTCTTGTTTGCTTTTGTAGGGAATTTCATCATATTTTGATTGATCATAACAAAAACAGTTGACGGACTTTTTGACGGAAGGATTTTTTTTTTATTCACTATTTGGATTCTACGTCTCTTGAAACGTAAAACCTCAAATTTGGAGTGGGAGATAAAAATGTTTTTTTCCTTGGTCGATTACTAAGGCCTATTATTCAAAATAATAAACTAAAAATATTTATATAGATTTTTTTATATGTTTTTTCTTTGTTATGCTGATTCCAAAACACCTTACATTTCTCCTCTATCTCTATAAATGACCGAGTTCTGGGATTATAAAATCTCTAATCGGCCGCCATTTTGAAACAAGTAGACGGATGGTAATGTCGAGTTCCGAGGATCATCCTGGAGTGAGGTGTGACCTTGTTGTCTAATCTCAAGCAAATCGGTCCAATAGTGGCGTACAGCGGACGACGGACGGACGGATTATTTTTTTATTCGATGTTTGGATTCTACGTATCTTGTAACTTTAAACATCAACTTTTGAAATCTTTTTATTCTTGGTCTATTATTGAAAATAATAAACCAAGAGGCTACTCTAATCAAAATGAGGGAATTTCCATGTATACTTATCTGCTTTTTTTGTTCAGGTATCCTGAGCATTGAACTGAAAACAGTGGCCAGCCGGAAGAAACTCCGATAGGAAGAAAAAGAGCGAGACTAAGAGAGATAGACTTGGATAACAGCCTGATGGAGCACTTTCACTGTCCGCCTGGCCCCCTGTGGCTCTTGGTCCTCGGAATCTAAGGACTGAGACCCACGTTTTCCCTCGTGGCCGGAGATGAGTCTGGAGGAATTGTCGGGGAAAACCATGGCATCATTAGGATGGTAATAAAATAAGTATTACTTCTCTAAGGAAAATCAAAAGGATGAGTATGTAAGACATGGATTAATGTGCAATAAAAAGTAGTATTTAAATAATATACAATCAATTCAACAGATCAGTCACAAATTCTAAATTTATTCCCTACTAAAAACATTTTAGGTTAATAATTATATTGACCATGTGTACAAAGTTCAATACACTGCATCTTTGCTTATAATGGTTTGGTTTCAATGATTCTTTTTTGTTTTGTAAAATTTTCTTTTCGTGATAACTACTTTTTTCTGCATTTTATGGAGGGGGAAGGGAGGGAGTAAGTGTTGTACTATATATGATAAGTTAAAAAGTTTTAGAAAACACGTTTTTCGGCTATTACTCTATAAATCGGCTCTATCTTCATAAATGGCCAAATTAAGGACTATGAAATTTGTAATCCGGCGCCATTTTGAAACGGAATGGCGGACGGTAATGCCAAATTCCGAGGAACAACCTGGGTTGACCAGTGAATTTGGAGACAAATCTCAAAAATATCGGCCATGTAGTCTCAAAGAAAAGTTGCGGACGGCAGACGAGATTTTTTAAATTTGATTTTCAAATTCTACGTATCTAGAAACGTAACACCTCAAGTTTTGAGGGGAAGGTTACTTATTTTTTCAGTCGATTACAAAGGTTCATTATTCAAAATAATAAGACAAAAAATGCAATGGCGATGCAGTTAGAAATGAATTTCAATAAATACAATTTTAAAAAGAATCATTTAAGAAGATTGCAAATTATCAATGTGTATACTACGGAAATAGAGAACTTTTGTAACAATTTTTCATTATAACTTCGTTCACAATAATACTTATGTCATCGTCGGCTTCTGTCTATTGTGTTTGAAGAAAGAACGCTTTTCTAAGGCTAAAAAGTTGTTTACACTAATTATTGATTTTATTTGTGGAAAGCATGAACAAAGAGGTTGGTACATTTTGAGATCGGTTGGACTAGAAAGAAAACTGCTGAACGAAATTCGTTTCAGTGAAGCGATTAAGTTTAAGTATTGCTGATTAATAATTATATTTGGACTCAAAACCGAGGTTTGGATGTGATGATGAATCATTCAATATAATTTTAAACATATTTGCAAAAATAGGAAGTGAATATAGTGGATTCTAAGTTGAATAGGACTTGAAACTATCTTGCTGTAGGTTGGTCTGGAAGTTAGACCGAAAGATCTTTAATACAAAAGTTAAAATAGCCATAAAAAACTGCATTATTATTATTATTTTCGTACCATGTAATTAATTATCAGGCAGGGTTCTGATTGACGATGAAGTAATACACAAAATAAAGTATAATCGCTTTGAGGTACAACATGTTGATGGGATTCAAACAATTTCAACTTTCTACGGCTCATCATTTTTGTTATGCGAGATACAAAAATGTACGTACGTATGAATGTTCTAACGTACTTACAGATGTCATTAGATGACGAAATTAGTCAAAATGGATATTTACGTTGAAATCTGGAAACCGAAAATTTTCGCGATTACAATAATTCTTTATTGTGTACAAGGGAGTAAAAATGATTGTTAGATTTTGATTTGCCCAAAAAATTAATACTAAAATTTAACCCCTGTTGTTACATGTTAATTTGCCAATTATTTAATTTTTTAAAATAATAAATAATTAAATAAAAACCCCGAATATGGAAAGAACTCTTATGTCTTATAAACTTTATTGGTACTTGCAAATGCATAGTTATCACACATATGTGAATATATTTTTTCTCTCTGGACACTTTTATTACTTATAGTCTTAAACTTGTGTTTTTATGATTTTATTTTGCAAATGTTCTTCCTGTAAATTAATAAGACTAAACCAATAATTAAATTAATAAAATTGGGAAAATTCCAAAAATGCAATTTTTCAGGAATTCTTTACTTAAACGTGTTGGCGACGACTACTCTGTATCATACAATAACAATAAAATAATAAAATTTATAAAAATAAGACAATTTAACACTGGTGATAATAATGGAGAAAATGGTGTTTAAAAAAAAGTGAAAGGGATATCAGATTCATGCGACCAGTTGTGAAATAGCCGACACAGGATATGCTGCTGGATTCCTGGCCAAACCCACAACTTGGCACGGCCTGGAGTCCTTCACCTCTCAAAACTTTTAATACTAAAATTAATTTAATACCATATTAAATCCATACCTAAGAAACTTTTTAGTAGGTACCATAAAATCCACATTTAATGACAGAGTTTATATCTCCTGAATGTAAAAATAGTGCAGAAAAAAATTATAACTAAAGTAATTACTGTTGTGATGAACTTCTCCGAACTCCCTCATCAGAATTATAATGATCGATAAACCTGATTTATTGTTTTTGATACTGAACCTTTGTAATAGACGAAGGCAAAATAATTCACCCCTACCTTAAAATTTGAGGTTTTGCGTTTTAAGATACGCAGAATCTAAAAAGTCGAATGAAAAAAAATTACGTCCGTCTGCTGTCTTTGTCTTTTATCCGAGACTATTGGGAGAATTTTTTTTAAATTTGGTACCAAAGTCAGAGGTTCAGAGCCGCCCACAAGGCCAGAAAGTCCAACAACTTTCGGGGTCCCGATCCATAGCGGGATCTGAGTGTCCGGGAGAGATCTCATTACAATTTAAAAGTATTCCTTTATTTTGTTCATTATTTCAAGTAATAATTTACTGATAGAATCGGTAGTTATAACTTTTGGAATAAATAAAGCCAATACTCGGCAGATTTATCGGCACATTTCTATGGGCGATAGGTCTCAGCACAGGTCGCCCCAGCATGATCCTTCGAACTCGCCATTACCATCAGGCGTTTAATACCGAAATAACGGCCTTTTAGATGTTTCATACATCCTTCAAATTAAATTTTTAATTTGTTTTTTACATTACTATTAGGAAATAATAAACTATGGTGTAATAATTTAGCAGCATTTTTCTTTTATAGTAGAATTTTCATCGATATGAGTTATATCGAATTTACTCATATATTTAATTGTCATTTTTGTTTAATAAGGATTAAAAAAGGCATATTTGTTATAGAGTAAGCTGTCTTGTATGTCAGCAATTTCCCTTGATAGCAATGTCTACACAATATTAAACGATTTGATATGGTTTTTGATATTGTTTTACCAACATACTTATACTCCAATAAGGACAAAAAGGAAAAGGTTATAATCAAATGTTTAACTACTACTAAACAAATTTCAAGTTTTCGTAGAAAGAATTATTAAACATTGAAATTTAATAAATGTTGGTTAAAAAAAAAACAACAAGAATTAATGATGATTTTTATTAACAATATTAAAATTACCCACTTTTTAAAGATTAAAAATTAAAATAACAAATATGCATATTATATGCATATACTAACAAACGTTACAACACGAAAGAAAAAAAAACGCAGCAAAATTACACTATGGTATATTATTTCCAAATAAATTTAATTTACAGGTTTAAAAAAATAAGGAAAACAACACTACTTTCACTTACCTTCCTACTTGAAATAAATTTAATTTAGTTTCCATTAAAAAATATAATTTTTTTTTCACTCTCCATTACCTTCCACGACTTTATAGGCTAGATATTATTTTTCTAAAATCTTTGGTTTTCCAACGGTATACATCTACATTATAACTCTTACTTCCGGCAATTTTTTTTTGGCAAGATATTTTTCTTTTTTTTCTCCTTCACTTAATCATCAAATTCTTTCATGGTTTATATTTGAGACAATCGGGCGTAAAACAAGATATCTGCGATTTTTCGTAAATTGAAGTTTTTGGCAACAGCGGATTCCTAAAAACTGATTCCATAGGCTGTTGAAAGAATCTGTGGGAACTTAGTTCTTTTGAAGTATAATTCTCCGAATAAGTTATGGTAAGCGACTGCTGGTTGAAGAAAAAAAAATATAATTAACAAACATTTAAACGTTGTTAGTTTTCATTTCTTAAGTTACCACGTTTTACAACCGAGTGTCTCATTTATTTATTTTTCCTTAGATCTAACTACGAGAGACGGTTAATAATTTCAAATAATCAAAATTAAAGGAAGAAATTTTAAAATTCGGTATTTAAGCCGTGTCAGACTATTTCAATGAGGATAAGACCTTGCTGATATTAAAGACCATTTAACTTTTTTCCATTTTAATTTTATGTTAACTTAAATCTTTAGAGCCGTTTTTGAGAAAATTGTAAAAATGTGTTAAATAACTTCGATGATTTAAAATGTTATTTTTGCTGAGGCGAATTCGGAGAAAAGGTTACAGTAATATCACAGGCTTGGACCTACTTAAAATACGGAATTTCAATTTCGTACTTTTCGTTTTTTTAGCTAGACTTACCGTATGCACACACACATACCATTTTGCAAGACGATTATATGGACACAGAGGACCTTAAAACGTATATTTCCGTTGAGAATTCGGATTCGAAATTTTTCAGGATTGCAATATTTTCTCTTACTATATATTTCATAGCATGTATATATTTGTAAGTAAAAATTAATTCAAAATCGCGTACTACAGACGGCTGACGACGGGCGGAATTTTTTTTTTCCAATTTTTCGATTCTAAGTATCCACTAACATAAAACTTTCAAATTTTGAGAGAGAGAGATTAGAATATTTTTTTTGGTTGATTACCATGGTTCATTATTGGAAATAATAAACCAATTGAGATTAACTAAATATGAAGACAATACCTTCATGTGTGATATGAATGACAAGCATTAAAAATGCTCCGCGGAGATAAATTATACCTGTCCTTGAACTATTGAATTTCGTTGTATTAAGAGATTTGATTCAGCACCTATTCCTCCTTAACCTTCACTTTAGTCGTCTCATTTATTACCGACTATTAAATTGTCGATTTGTGCAACCTTGCGTTACACCTCTTTATAGTTGTTTTTTTTTGCGTATTTAAGTTCAATCTTTATTCGAACTTTTATTAGCATAGAAAATTATGACAGTTATCAAACAGTTAAGTATGGAATACCTAAGAGTAAAAAGAATAGGTATGTTTTTGGCGAAATGAATAGATTTATCAAATAACAACTTTTCTTGGAGTATAAGTACAGTCCTGATAATAAATTCATCTCCAATATTTATAATTTAGTCCACTGCATCATTTGATTTCAGAGCTAATAACTACTTGAATTAGTTACACATTTATAATTACAGCATTCATGTTTTCTCGAATGCCATGACAACAGAAATTAGTGATGGACAAGTCAGAAATTTCGTTTGTTGTCAGTAATATTATAGCGAGTCGTATAAATATTATAATGTGAGTCATATAATAGCAGAAAGGGAAATTTAAAATGGTTTTCTGTTTGGTTAAAATCATTTTGTGTTTAGTAGTTTAACCGGACATAGTTAACCAGGGACGGAACCAGGGGAGAGGGGGAAAGTGGACATTTGGCTCGGGTAGAATTGAGATGGGACCAATTACGAACGAAATTTTTTTTGTAGTTAAGTAAAAAATATTTTTCTATTGTTTGATTGTTTTAGCCTTAAGTAAAATATGCGATGTGGACACCCCATGACTTCCTTTTACGTCTATTAAACTATAAATTGGCGGCTCAAAAAGTGACCCTGAATTCGACTACTAGTTTCCGAAGATAGCAGTATCTCAAAAACGACACTCGGCGTCGCGACGTCCATCTATTGATACACACACACACACAAAAGCTCTTGTTTATGAAGGTCTTATTCCGTTATTATGTATCATTTTCTGTCTATGTCACTAGACAAAGCATTAGAAATCGACGGTTTCAACATTTTACGCGGAAGAACCCGCTTAACTTACATGCTATTCTCCCGCTGCAGACTTGTTCAGCTCACAAATGGAGTAGAAAATAAGTATTTTATACTCAATTTTAACACATAAAATTGTTTAATTAGAGCGGAAATTTTTTTCGTGATTACAATACTCCCGTGATAAAAATCCGTGAGCTCCGTCGCTAAAGTCGTATTTCCACTAAAATAAAAAATATTTAAAAAACGGCAGAGTGAAAAAAAAGTTGAGACCCGCAAAACACGGTTCCCTGAACATATCGAAATTTACCCATACTTTTATTATATTGTTCTGCCTCTCCGCTGACCTTCGATAAAGAAAACCCAAAGTACCGAATTTCAGCTCATTTGACCCAACGGGGACCGCTGGAATTGAAACAGCCATTACCTTTGTTAATACTGGTCCGATTTCGATGAAACTTCTTGTTTTACAGGTAATTTGAAACTTCTCTAAGTAATCTGAAACTTCTCTTGTTTTATAGGCAATTTAATTTCTTTTAAAATGCAACAGGTCCAATTGAACCTCCTAACTCAATTTGGAGGGATTTTAGAGGTCTGTAAATATTTAAAAAAATCGAAAAACCTGAGGAGAGGGTGGAGACCCCAAAACATACTTCCCTAACGCCAATTCAATTCAAATACCAATTTTCAGCCCTATGAACTAATTTGGTGGAGCTGTAGAGATGCGCAAAACTTTAAAACGCGTAAATTTCAGGTAAGCATACCGACATTTTGACTGGAATTTACCCATTCTTTAATGGTATCGTTCTGCCTGGAGAAATCTCGGAGAAATACGTAGATGGCGGATTTTATTTTTCCTTCCGAGTGAGGAAAGTGGTTGTATAGATGCAGGCAGTACAACAGAGTCCGAACCAAGAGAATTGTACCTTGTCACCTTCAAGGCATGGGAGGCGGGGTGATGTCTCGGAACAGAGGATTGAGGCATGCCTACAGCCCATCAAAGAATTTGATGTGGCGTCGTCCTATAAACTCGGGCACCGAGGGGAATTTGAGCTCTTCATGCATGTTACTGTTCCGTGCTCTTTGAAGTGTGGTACATCGGACGTTCCGCCACAATATGGAGTCATGATAATTCTACTTCCTGATACCTTTTGTTAAACTGATACATGCATAAAAAATAAATTATAATTAATGGGAATGAGCCCATTATTATTAACAAAGTATTTTTAGAAATTAAAATGGGAAATGCACTGACTGACATTGACTACACCCTACTATTTTTTAAACAAAATCTCTTTCATCTTTATCTTATCCATCACTATTATGGAGGCAGTGGGTTATGATTCCATCATCAAGAGAGCCGTGGGAAGAACAGCCGTTCTGATTGCCCGGCGGTTTGTCTCTGCGGAGTCACTAACGGCACACCCTAACGGAACTGGGGTCCTACCAGCAAGGTCAGGGTTCAGCACCTATTTTTAGCACTCGCTGTGTTTTGGCACCTATACCGGATTCGAAAAAAAGGGCTTTATGGGAATAATAAAAAAAAGAGGAACAAGACTCCGAGTGTGTCCATCGAGGAACCAGCTCTCATGTAGGCCAGTGAAATCTGGAAGGTGAGGCTGAAATCATTGAGACTGATCTCTACATCACCCACAAACTTTCGACTGGAACAGGGACCTCTGCAAATTTTAAGGTTCTTAACATAGCCTTGTATGGAAAAAATATTTTAATTTCAATTTCCTTACTCTCGAAGCATAAAAAAAAAATCTAACAATATCAATTATGTAAAGCATTAAATGAACTTCAAATATCCAAATTAGATTTATTATTTTAATACGGTTTCCTCTTTACCTTCACCTTTCAACTTTAAATATATACATATATATATTAATCAATTTATATTTTAATAATACGTGATGAAGAGTTTTTTTTTAATTTGAATCATAAAATTCAGAAATAGAAATATTTGTTTAAAAAAGCAATAACGGTTTAACAGGAATGATTTTATTCTAGTATAAAATTTATTTTTCAAAAAATGTTTCGAAGAACAGCGAAAAAACTCAATACGCTGTACGTAAAATCGGTTTAAGAAGGTCATCCGACTGCAAGTTATCAATATTTTCAAGAAAATCAAACAGATTCCTTTACTCGACACCACAAATTTTCAGTTCTAATATTCGCCATTTAATATTCGGGATGACATACCTCCTACCAACTCAAAAATGCGGGCATGTTTCTTTTTCGATTTCAGTGTTGCAATCATAGTTTAAAATTTGTTTATATTCCTATACTATGAAAACATTTATAAATTCTTAAACTCAAACAAAAAAAAAATGTAGAATTTATGTTTTTGCCAAACATAAATTCTACATTTTTTTTTTCGTTTTAAAGGAGAAGAAATTGTTAAAAGAAGAGCGAAGTGATTTAAGAATAAGACTGTATTTCTGTGTGAAATACTTATTTATATAAGCAAATATGTAATTATTTGAAAATAATAATGGTATTTACATTGAAAAGGTGTAGAGTTTCTATAAATATTATATATATAATATAATTAAATATTCATATATATATATATATATATATATATATATATATATATATATATATATATCATATTTAAATATATATGAATATTACTTGTTATGAATCTATTAAAACAAGGATGTTTTATTGTTTTATTTAATGATCTATTTTTATATTTATGACTCCTTATACATAGGAGGTTCAAGAACATGATACCTCGCATATATCCTTATTAAATGAGCTGACCGGCGTTGATTGATGGAAACTAATTTAGATATAGTCCCAATACCAATGAATAATATGAGATAAAATCCAATGTTATATAAATTTCTATAAATCATAGTGGCTTGAAATATAAGATGAACCAGTTTAGGGACGTGGAGGTATGCAGGCTGGCAGGGGGTACCTTACCAGTGATTCCTTCATACCGTTAACAAGCTTGCGGTCTCTGACTCTTAATTGCGCAGAGGAAGCAGACCACAAACTGCTTACATAGTGTAAACATTGTGTATATCCCTGCCCCATCATATTAGAATATTGTAGAATCAAAACGGGATATAAGGTAATATAAAAAAAAAAAAAAAAAAAAACTGGTGCGTGTACTCACGCACGTGCTGTAGAAGTTATCCTTCTTTGACGTGATTGTGATTATTGATATTTACATATGTAAATAATGCCTATTAATAGAATAATAGGATGTGAAGGTAGATGAAAAATATAAATGATAAAACTTTGATGAGTGCCGTATACAAATAAGTAATAAATAAATAGAAGATTTTGAAATGGTTAATTTAACATATGCGTGAGATGATCCATATAAGATGAGCGGATCCTCCATGTCATACATTTTTTTTTCTTCATTTGACAGCTGATTAATATACTTACAATAACTACATACATACTACATATAATTATATACATATATATATATATATATATATATATATATATATATATATATATATATATATATATATAATATATAATATTATATCAGCGATTAAATGGAAAAAGATATTACAGTGGCATGATGGTTTCAACCTTCTCGCATGGAACGCCTCATATGATTTGCTCAAAAAACAAATTAAACAACTTGAAAATTGTTACAGAGTCCGAAACGTTATTGATGTGAGGAAGTATTTGGACAAACAATATTAATCTAAAAGGTTAATAAATGAAATTTTCTAAAAGATATAAAACTATTAGAAAATCAATAATCCTTTAGAAAATTAGTTTATATAATTAATATATATTTAAAAAATTGTTAATTTTTCATTTTGTGGATGAGGTGGTTCAAAGTGTTAAAATACAACGTAGGGAGTAAAAAAAATAACAAACTGTACTATTATTCCTTTTAATTTCTATTGGATTAAAAATGAAAGTCAAAATAAAAAAAAATTTAAATAAATTTTATTCAAAAGAGGCCACATTTTTTATTTTGTGCATGCACTATCTTCGGGACATCGACGTTTTTTGAAAAAGAGGTATGAGCCATTCGGAAAACTTTAAAGGAAACATATGAAACTTTTTTTCCCCAACTAACTTCAATTTTTTTTTTTTAATTGTATTCTTTATGATAGCATATACAATAGTTTATTAAAATGGCAGAACTTTTATAATTAGAATATATTTTTTAGATATCTAGCATGATCCAGGGTGATGACTTGAGAGTCACTATTATTTGATGCTTACGCCATCAATAATCGATTTTTAGGCCATTTTCAGTTTTTTTTTTCTCGATATTTCGTGAGCGGGAATCGATAGAGGTTGTGTTTACGTCCCATAATAAATGGAAACCTAAATTACGAATTTTTGGCGCTTTAGCCTTTTTAAAAAACGACGTCAACATAATTGACCGCTTAAGAATAAAACCAA
Source organism: Rhaphigaster nebulosa (assembly GCA_948150685.1). NCBI lineage: Eukaryota > Metazoa > Arthropoda > Insecta > Hemiptera > Pentatomidae > Rhaphigaster > Rhaphigaster nebulosa. The sequence goes on from OX411306.1 coordinate 128,347,320, forward strand.
ATTAATTTTTTTTAAATATTGATTTATGTAACATAAGGTTTCATAGATAAATATATATGTTTTAAGGCGATTGGCTTACATCACCTTATTTTAAATAAAAATGAAAGGTTATAATCGGTAGAGAAAGGAAAGTAACCCCCACATATATCTGATTGATAAAACAAATACACTTCCTCCAAAAATACAGTTTCCTATGAACTATATTTTGAAATAGCTAGAAAGCTATTCAATTATATCAAATATCAAAAGTAATTAAAAACTATTGTGTTAGAAATATAGATATAATAAAAATCTTGCGTACGCAGGTAGGTTATGACAACTTCATACCTATGGAAGTAAGTTCAACACACAAACTTTATTAGGTTGACTAAAGATTAACGTTAATTATTCACATTTAGAGATACGAGAGGAAACAAATAATTATTTACTTCGTTTATTAGGTTATTTTGTATTTTTAAGGAACAATAAGCTAAAAAATAAGAATTATTTCAACACTTCCCTTCACATGCTTTTGCACAGTACAGGCGAAAATAGGATTAGGCAGGAAGTTTAATAATTTAAAAACAATTATTACAGCTCAAAAATTCAAAAATTAAAAACCTTCATGAAATTATGTTGCCGACTTAAACAATTTCAAATTACAGTTTGTTATGCCTAACTGACAACAAAAGGTAAACAAAGTCTAAGATGTAAAATAATAAAAATATATTGCTTTTTAATTAAAATTATTGACCATTTTTTAGATTTTATTTAATTTTATATGAATAGTTAGTGTAATAATTCTCCAATATGCGTCTTTAGTTTCATATTTTTAATAACTATAAGCCAAATAAAAAAAGTATCTACATTTTTTTTCTCACAGATTCTTGAGAATAAATTTTTCATAATCTGAAAAAGTTTTTTTTTTTTTTTTTTATGAATATAGCCATAAGTTATTTAAAGAATAACAAAATGTATTGCTGAACGGTGTAGCTATTGTCTACTACAATTTGTTTACCATGTTTTTACAAAAACGAAGTGGAATAAATAAATCTCCCATTCGTAACAAAATAATTATGGTATATTAATAATTTATTTAAATACAAATTAAAAACCTCGCGAAACGAATCCGTTTTAGAATAACCACCTTTCTGAGCTCCCTCTAGTTAGTAAACAAAAAAATAAGTTAGGTTCTTGGCAAAAAAAATTGTCTGGTCTTTTCTCTTGCTTTTCTGTTGGTTCAATTAAAATTAAATACTTATTTATGCAATTACATTAACGTTTCTTTCGCCGAGTCCGGTCACATCCTCAGACGATTTTTTAAAAATCTATTTAAGTATTCGGCTAATTATATTGAATAAAATGTATAATGGAAGGGGGACTATTACGGAACTAATTTAGGCTGCAGAAGGAATTCGAAACCGGTATGATAGGGTAGAAAGTAGTCCTGAGGATCTTTCATAAAATCACAAAGAGAAACTCGGTCAGTGAGCAGCTCATTTGGTCACCGGTATCTTGTAACCTTTAGGAGCAAACGTTTTATTAGTTTCTTTTATTACTGAAAATAAAACGTACATATTGTTAAAGGTAAAACTTTTTTTATTTTATTTTTATTTATTTTTTCGCAAATATAATTAAATCGAATAAATGCTGCTAGGCAATAAAGCAAAGTTAACAAAAAAATAATTTTTTTCCTGGACGATATCATTCATTCCATGAAAAATGTTAAAAGTAATAAATATTAATTGTAATAATATTGTAAAATTAAAAATAAATATTCAAGAAAAAAAAATGGCTTTTCAAAATATTAAAAACCAAATTTTAACAACGAAAATTTTAAAACTTTATATTTGAAAAATAAATTCTATAATTTAATTAAGTAATATCAAAGATATTGGATTAGGTTACAAACGAAATTAAAAATCAAACGAGAAATTGTAGAAACACAAGTTTAGCAAAATATTAAACCGACTGTAATTGCTGTTAATTCAAATAGCGCAGACTGTGAGAATCCTAGGAAAATGAACCCCGTAAATGTAGGTACCATAAAATAAATATGAATCATCACAGGCCAGGGAAACAGTTACTTAAAAAATTTTGTTAAAATTAGATATAGATTTTTTTTTTTTTTACAGTTATGCAAAAATAAATTATCAATTGAAAATAATATTTAATACCTGACTTATTCAGATATATTTGAATCAATATATTTGATATATATAATCAATATCAATCAATATCAATATATATATTGATTCAATCTACCATGGACGTCGCCATGGGAGGAGAAGAGGGATGTCATTCCCTTCTTCCCCTGATTACATAATTTGAAAAACCAAATAGTTAGGAAATTCGGGACCCAGAAAATTTTTATTAAACATTTTACTAAAAGAGTTAATAACATTTAAAACCAATACCAATACCTTGTGAATTAAGACATTGGGATTTTATCAATATAATGCTATGTTTGAATAGTTTTCTATTCAAAAATATTGTTGTCAAGTGTCAACATTCGCAACAGCTAAGTAATAAGTTCAAATCCAAAAGAGTTGAGGAAAATTACAATATTTCATAATATTGTTAGGAAAATTAGAATATTGAATATAGTTCCGAAATCCGGTCATAAAATGTAGGAATGTTTCGCTAATTAGGAAAAATTTCGCTCCTCTCCTCAATAAAATGTTTTGTTTAAAAGTCTCTGCATTCTGCCTTCAAATTAAGCACATCGTTTTAATACAATTTTGTATTGAGATCAATCGTTAATCAGTTCTATTTCCGTAGAAAGTTGATATATCAGGATATTACTATGCTTAAAAAAGTTCGAGTTACTCAAGAGAATTAGATCCACCAAGCTAAGGATTCTTTTAGTAACTAAGAATCAAGTAAAAGAATGGTATATTAAGTTTAATCATACTATACATAAAGCAAACCATCTGATTTATTGCTGTCTTGACGATAAAGGTAGTTCAAAAATTAAAAAAAAAAAAATATATATATATATATATATATATATATGTATATATATATATATTGTATATGTATATATATTTAGTTGAGCTCATTCTACATTTTGACAATTTTCATATTTTGATGACATAAATCATCCTAGTAAATTAATAGTGATAATGTTATATTTTTACAATTTTCATACAACAAAATAAAAATTGTGTAAAAACAGTTCACAACAGTTATATTCATTTGATCAATACATGGCCTATGTCCATGAGGATCTTAACTACTAAAATGAATTTGAATTAACAAGCAGCAAATCAGTAATAAAAACAGGTATCAAAGTATCACTATATAAAAACTGATAAAGTGAAGTTAAATCATACCTGACATAAATCAAGAATAGAATATATTTTCATTCTACAAAACAATGTTGTGTAACAACTGTTATGATACAGTTACATTCATAAGATGAAGGTTTACAAAGAATAAAGGATGGTAATAATTAAAAGAATTCTTATTACATTAATTTTGAATTGATGAATATTTGCATTATTTCCATAAAAATGCCCAAGCTTCTAGATGATGATAGGTCAATTTCTTAGGCTCCAGTGGCACTCAGAGATGATAATGATTGATGATTAATGATCAATGATCAATGATGATGAGGTGATGGTTAGGATCCCAAAGAGAACAAACAGGAGGAGCGGAGGGAACAGGTATAGAAAGGAACGAGTCGCCTTGAACTTGATGTGGAAGTGGGACATGGGAATCCAGTCAGCTCCACTTGCTTTAGGAAATGATAATAGCATCATATTATTCTTCCTTCTTCAATTATATCATTTGCCGAGGGTTAATTAACAACCCGCCATTCATAACGACATCAACATTGGCTGTTGATAACAAAACACAAGAAAGTGGACTAAATATTTATAATTCATCATTTCCTCTAAACCATCCAATCCAAATCCTCTAAACCATCCTAATATTGAATCACCCAAAGATACAGCAAAAAAGAACAAATACATAGATTTGTATAAACCTAACGATCTTTCTATCTGCTCAAACATAATGACATCAAATCTACATTTGTTGGATAATGTTATGTTACGATCCACAAAAGTTCTTGATTATCATCGGCTTTTGTTTAAGTGTAATTAAGACGCAGAATTTCCAAAATCAGCCAATTCCGTTTTTCCAATTTTGAATTAAAAATTTTGGTACTAGATTATCACGAGGTGAAGGAATTTCTTACAAAATCAGCGAAATCACTTGTGAATTAATTGCTTTAATTTTGAAGTTGATTATGCATTAAAATTAAAAATGTGAAATACAAAGAAGGAGATGAAGGAGGCGGTCAAGAAAAATATAATATAGTTGGGATTAGTTATTTAGTGCCGACGTACAGTGGATCGAGCCAACGTGTTGTTCTGGACATAGGTAAAAAACTAATTACTCAAGCTTAAATCATCTTTTGCTGAAGTATCCTGCATCTGAACATCCTCGAGGTTTTCCATTACCGAGTTCGACATTTTATCTGTGGCAGGGAAATCAATCAATCTGCGGTGCGTTTAACTCCAAAATGTTGTAAAATCTGCAAAATTTTATTACGTAGTATTTAAATTCTGAATCTTTTGAAATGAAATCATTATTTTTAGAAAAAAAATACAGATATATGAAATTCTAACTTGATAGGTCAGTAAAGAAATTTTATCAGATAATAGTTTTCGCGCTTTATTACCAACTGAAATTAAAGATTTTGTATGGGTCCGTTTAACCGTCCTCAACTGATAACAGTCCTATATAAATATCAAACTATATAAATATATTCTAGATTTCTGAATAACAAAAATTATCTGATAAACATTACAATTCGTAGAGTCAAACTCATGTTACCGTAAGTTGAATTTTTAAATTATCTCAGCAATGCGTCATAATTCTGTGATCCAATAATGACATTTTGTCCTTTACCAAAAGCCTAAAATCCGGTAAAATTTCGCGAAAATCCTTTTGATATTGCAAGAGAAAATGATAGGCTACCGAATCACCGAATTACCGAGTCGGGACAACAACGACGACGACAAAGACAACTTTTATATCCTTTATTTGAATTAAATAAGTTTATTTCAATTTGTTTTTATACAGTTTTACTTTTATTTAATTAAAACTAATTTGGAGTACTTTTTTTCAGCGTTTAGAGGCACTAAAGACGTTATAAAAACAGACAAGCAGAATAAAAAATAAACAATATTTTATAAGCAAAGTAAAGTATTTCACAAGACTGAGGATTAAGAACTGGCAGACTAGGGTACAGTGGAGTGGGGATGAAACTAAAAGAGTGAAGTTCACCACCCCTTCTATGTACTGTGGTATAAACAGAAATTAATTCCATTCAGCCGACGGTATGTAGGGTTGGAAGACTGTTGGTGCATACCCAGTTTCTGAAAAGTGGGAACTTGAAAATTGAAATTAACTATTTCGTCATTGTCGCCGTGAAAAATCATTTAAATCATCGCAGCCGTTATTGGTGTATAATCACAAATCTACAAATATCCATTTGCAAGCATATGGTCGGGTAACTTTATGTGGGTACAATTCTGGAGAAAATTTGGAGATGCCTTTAAACTTATTTTTTAATTTTTGTACAGGAGCAAAGCCTCGAAAAAAAGGTTGTCCTTTGGGGCAGACGGCTTTGGGACAATGATATTTTTTCTTGACTCTGTTTATGGATCCGTTTATCGGTTATAAACGAAAAAATGATTTGTAAGCAATTTTATAATGTTGCAATGATATAATGATTCAAAAATCAAATCTTGCTGCTAAGAAAGTCATATAAATAAATTTTGATGCCATAGTTTCATGGCGGAAATGACGATTCGCTCTTATATATAAGATATCAACAAAATTGAAACTCAAAACATTGTGCTTATTTAGTATAAAAATGAAACATAAATGATTTATCGAGAATTTTTTATAAATGCTTCAATCGAAAAAAATAAATAAAACAAAGGGAAACTTAAGAGAGAAATAAGACTGAGCGAAGAGAATGGTGAGGAACTATCGGCCAGTAGATCGGGTAAAGACAGTGAGATATCCTTCTATCACTTTCTTTCTTATTGTTAGAGCTGGTAACGGAGGATCGTGGCTTGACAACTATTGGAACAAAAGGGAAACCATCAGAACCCACCACTCGCTTAAGATGAAAGATATCTTCACACAGAAAACAGGTATAATTGATTGTTTGTACCTGCACAATTCTCAGTTCAAAACGTTCATAGTTTAACGAAATGGCAATGCTAGCAAAATATGAATTATTTTTGACATATTAATTAAACAGAAATCATTTTGGATAACGATGGTGAAAAATAAGTGGTTGCTTGGGGTATCAAAAACGAATTTGATATGAAATGCACATTAATTTACAACTCTTGTTTGTAGTTCGTGAGTGAAATTAGTTTTTTTTTTTCTGTATTGCTTAATCATTGGCAACACCACTATACATCCTGGTACACGGAACTTTATTCATAGTATTAATCAATATAGATTAAAAAGAAAGGACTTCTTATAATCCCACATTTTTAAGTTTCAGAGAAAAATATTCGATATATTCATAATACTTTTAAAAGGTGGCGTTGAAACGAATCAGAACCTTGAAACTGAACAAAAAAGCGATACGGCATTATCTTCATTGAAAAGGTCATGACATTTATGGATCGTTAAATGGTTAGTGGTATTCATTAACAATAATAAATCTTAATCGGTTTAAATAGTTGGGTTCGGTTATATTCACTTGGCTTCACTATAAGTTGAAGGTAGGAGTGCTTTCCAGAACCACCTTAGTACCTTACCTTCGGGTAGTTAAAGGAATTTGCATGCATTATTGTTATAGATATTGTAATCTAAAATAAACTAAAAATATCTGAGGGAGAGAAAAAAAAAATTCTATAACCAAAGATAATTGTGTTAAATTCGCATATGTCCCGAAACCATTATTTATATATATATTTTTTTCAATATTTTAGGTTAAAAAATTCCAATCAATGTTTACAACTGGTTATTTTGTTGATTTACTTTTTAAACAATTGCTAACTGTTTTTCATTAGAAATTCAAAGACTATTAAAGTAAACCATATTTGTAATTGCAATCCAATGTTCTCTTGCACATAAGATTAAATCTACTCCTAAGAATATTGGTATTTTCAAGAAATTATCAGTAATAGATTTTATAGTTGCATTTGTATTTATAAATGTAGGAAGGAAATCTTTTAGTACCTATCAAAAAGTGATTGTACACTTAAGTGGGTCGAAAGGACGACTGAGCTTGGGTTCAAGGATGCTAACATAAGTTCAACTGCATTCGGCTACAATGTCTGTTTCAAATCCTTTAGCGAATAAGATTATTGCATTTTGCATAGCTTTGTCTCCCATTTTGGTATTAAAATTAAAAAAAAAGTATTTAAGAATTTATTTAAAAAAAAAATTAAAAATATAAATTATTAAAAAATATAATTTAAAAAAATTGTTCTATAGGCACCTAATTTCATACACATATATATACATATATTTACATATTCTTTTATATGAAAAAAGAATACCTTATGCATTATATATAAATAATTTTTCATTCAAACAATGTTTTTTTGATATTATGATAATTTTAATCGATAATTTTTTTTTTTTTGGTGAAAAATCTCATTTCGCCTCTTATAAATAAAAACGAAATTGAGCATGATTTATCATACAAGTTAGTATAAAGTAAATCAACAAAAGAACCAGTTGTAAACATTGATTGGAATTTTTCAACCGAAAATATTGAAAACAAATAAATATAAATAATGGTTTCGGGACATATGCGAATTTAACACAATCATCTTTGGTTATAGAATTTTTTTTTTCTCTCCCTCAGATATTTTTACTTTCTTTCACATTACAATATCCACAACAATAATTCATGCAAATTCCTTTAACTACCCGCAAGTACTAAGGTGGTTCTGGAAAACACTCCTACCTTCAACTTATAGTGAAGCCAAGTGAATATAAATATCCAACTATTTAAACCGAAGTGATCAAGATTTATTATTGTTAATGAATACCACTAAACTTTTAACGATCCATAAATGTCATGACCTTTTCATGAAGATAATGCCGTGTCGCTTTTTTGTTCAGTTATAAAAATTGTGTAAACAAAATTTAAGAAATGGGAAATTGAATGTATTTAAACCTTGAATGTATCTTTAAATGTTTTGTACATTTCTTAAATAACATTTCTTAAATTGCTAACAACAAGAGGGTTAAAAAATAAATGTTACAGTGCATAAGAGCTTAGTGCTATTTTGATATTAAAATATCATATCTGAATGAATAACGATATTTCGAATAGAGTTATTCGAATGCATGAATTTTAATTTTGGCATCTAATTAATGAGTAGTTAGTTGGGAATATCTTCAAAACCCAAGATGGCCTAATAACTTAAAAAAAGTTTTTAAAAGGAGATGATTTCTAAATAGTTAGATTAGTTAATAAAATCTACTAATAATTAAAATTGCTTTAACTTTTATATATCACTCGCAGATATTTAAATAGTTTTTAAATTTCAAATAATGATGAACTATTTTAGGTTTGCCTTCAATATATTTATCCATTGATTCAAAACATCTCTTGACGAAAGACGAGTATTCTGTCATAAACCTCTGGTTGCCAAAATTCCATTGTTTCCTTCCACGTAAAAGGCGAAACCTCGAAAATGGGAGATTCCCAATTATAGAGACTTGCAGTCACTCAAGTTTGGCTTGTGAAGGTAACAATCTGACAAACCACCTTGGAGAGCTAGATAGTCATTAGACCCACATACAAGTCTTGATGTTCTCCAAGAGTCCAAGACCCTTCCGTTCGAAGAGGAAGCGAGCATTGACCAGTGGATTTGGATGCATGGAAGTTCTTGGACAGGAAGTCCGTTTCGGCAGGCGGATGGTGAGTTAGCCAGCAATAGAAATGATTTGATGAATACTAATAGCATTCTGTAACCTAAAGGTCAGTGTCTCATCATACCGAAGTCCAACATTATGGGAGCACCTATAATTTTGGAAATATTGTTCTTGTTTGTATAATCGTTCTTATATTGTTCAGGCGAAGAAAATGTAGGAATCAGTACTCACTGGAATTCGGGTAACGACGGAACAATACCAATTATTGGAATTAAGGAATTTAGTTCCACCAATACCAAGAAAATGAATGAAAAAACGTTCTTGACGTCATGAGCCTTAGACATACGAGGGTTCGATTCCAACGAGTAAGTCATGATCGCTAGAGAAACGTGTTATTCTTTATACCAAGGTGTTCATCATGATCATATGGTATTCGTCATTGAGGATAAAGAAAAACAACGAGTCATACGATAATTTACCTAATAGTTTTTCAACAATATTCTGGCTCTGCGTCATCCCAAGGCAATGGACGCATAGGCGGATAGTAACTCGATCTTTTTCATAACATTAACTTAAAAAAATCTGGTGCGGTGCGCCCATCACACAACTTTCCCTTACCAACCTATAATAATCATCTTTAAAATTATTTTAAAGAGTTCACATAAACACTACTTGAAATAAACTCAGCAGAATGCACTTCTTCAAGTCTTTTCTCACAATAGTATAATAAATTAGTTTTTAAATAACTTTAGTACAACAATTCTGTCTGTACACTAAAAATTTTCCGTTTGTCAAGCTGAAAATATATTTTAAAAGTTTCGTTTTAGTTTCAATGAAAATTCCATTTAGTTTCCACAGAATCGTTTTGTTTCCATCAAATAATATAAAAGTAGAAATAATTAAATTAATTACTACTTTCATGTTATTTTAATACATTGTTATAGAGCCTTTTGTTAACAACAGGTTGGCGGGTCTCAGGAGGCTCGGTCGCATTCGTCTCTTTCCGGAAGCGCTCGGTTTTCCCTCTAAAGTCTAGTAGTCCTTATGGCATACGCTGTATCTTTTCTAATACAAGCCCGATATAAATAATTTTTTTTTTGTTTTTTAGGGAATTTAATTGCCTTTCATATGATTTCATACAATTTTTACCATGAACGTATTATACACATGTGCTCGCTTTTTGAGTTATGCGCAAATAAAATTATCTTTTCGCTATAACTTTTTCTCCTGCATTTTCTCGTTGATATACTTCATACATGAAAAGTTAAAGGCCTTCAAGTAGAAGACATTAGGCCAGTTTCATCAAAATCGTTTGAGCCGTTTACAAGAAATTTGCAAAACATTGTAAAATCCATGATATAATTACCTCTTCCGATTAGTCCGATGCGCTGTATCTTTGCTATTACTGGTCCGATTTTGATGATTCTTTTTTGTTTTTTAGATAATTTAATTACCTTTCATACACGTTAAGCCATAATTTTCCATAAAATGCATACTTTTTAAGTTATGCGCAAATAAAATATTCTTTTCATCATAACTTTTTTCTCTGCATTTCTTCGGTGATGTACATATATGAAAAGTTAAAGGCCTTTATGAAAAATAATTTAGGAAAGTTTCATCAAAATCATTTGAGCCGTTTTTGAGAAAATGGTAAAAAAGTGTAAAATCGATTATATAAAGTGGCACTTCCGGGCGTCTAAAGTCGATTTTGACGAAAAAGTTGCTGTATCATCACTTGCATGTGCCTATCTTAAATACGTAATTTCAGTATCGCACAACTTTTCGTTTTTGAGCTAAGTTGTTCACATTCACACAGACTCACAGACACACAGACCGTTTTGCGAGACTTGGTTATTTTTACTCAGAAGACCTTAAAACGTTTATTTCCGTTGAAAATTCGAAATTTTCACGATCGCAACATTACCCCTTACTATATATAGTTCGTATATAGGTAAGGGAAAGTAATATTTCAATAAGAAATGGCAATGATTCGTTATTAGAATAAGAATAAGTTAGTTACATCTATTATCTTAAAATTCAAAATTATTTTCGTTTTTCTTTAAAAGTTAAGTGGTTTAGCGAAACTATTAAGGAGCCATCAGTTTCCCTAAACCACTAAACTACAAAGAAATAGATTACAACGGAAGAATCGAAAATTCGAAAAAAATGTTAGATTGTTTTCCATACTTAATTCTAATAATTCCATTATCTCTAGTAGCTTGAAGATTCAGATAAACCAAGATAAACGAGAATGGTAATACTTCTTTTAAAGTATAAAGTAATTTGTATTCCATGTTCTTGGACCTAAGATGGTATGAAGACCCTCTTGACAACAAAATAACCAGAACAGTCATAGAAATTTAAGAATCGGAATCGATCTTGATAATGGGTCACATGGATAGCTCAAGAAAAGGTTTATAGAATGTTCAAGCATGATTTATTATATTATTGGTTCTTTGGCGCATATTACTTTTTAAATATAAAAAATAAAATTCATATGGGTTATAGTGACGAGAAGAACTTCCTTTACTTATTTTATTATATAAAATAATCATAACAAAGTGCCATCAAGAAGAACGATTTAACATAAACACTACTATAACATAAACATAACATAACATAAACTAGAAAAATCTAGTTCTACCCCATCTTTAGGATATTTATAAATTATTTAAAAAATAGTGACTAGCTTTGTATAATTTAAAAAAAATAAAACCAACAATCCTTACAGACAAAAGGTTGATAAAGAACGTTCGGTTAATGAACAATAGGGTTAGGAAAAAATTCGATGTTGTGAAAACCTATTAAATAATCTGATTAGACGAAATGTTACTTTAGTAGACAGAGCGAGTGCCTCGATGTAGAGCTGGCGGGAGATGAGGCCTCGTTCTCAGGCCTCCTTCCCAAGACCCGCTGCCTAACCCAGTTACTGTTGCAGCTCGCACGATCTCCATTGGTGTTCATTAAGAGCGGATATTTGATCTTATTAACAGAGTCTATGATCATATTATTATGTACAAGGACAGCCCTTTTTTCATTTTTAAGCTCTAAGCGCGAAAATTACAGAACGTATCTTTACCAAATTTTTACTATATCATCTCCATAGTTCCAAGATGGTTTTGCAATTATAAAATCTACCGATATCGGCTGCGCAAAAAACCGAAAAACACTTGTTTCTGGCGAAAGAATATTTTATTTGAGCATAACTCGATAAGTATACATTTTTTGCTCGTTATATGAGCACTCATTTGAAAGATGATTAAATTTCCTACAACAAAAAAACATAAAAAGATCGAAATCGGACCATTATTAGCAAATATTCAGCGCATTGAACAGTATAGCCATTTTAGGAGGGACTGGAGGACATAAGCGCACTGATAGATAAGGAAAGTATTGTAATCAAATTTTTGATGTGCATTTTCTTACGGTTCTACGCGTTGTCGAGCCTCCTGAAATAAAACAACGTATTTTTTGTCATCGGTCTGTCTGTTTCTCGATTACCTCTTGAACGGGTGAACTAATTCTACTAAGAACTTAATTCAATTAACAAATTATTCGACTTTTTAATACCACATTTATATATTTATATTTACACAATAATTTTTATCAAACATTAATATACTCAAAACAAGCAATAGTGAAGCATTACTTTTGTAATGCTAGTACATATATGCTATTATATTTCAGCTAGTATACAATTTATAAGAATGTCCTTACATCTGGGACTACAAACTAGATTTGTGGGGGACAGCAAAATAATTGGATATCGAACGTATCAACTGATTATTCCGATTAAAAGTTCTGAGAACTATTGTCAATATCACGCGAATATTACGTGATCAAATTTCTCACGCTCTTGAATTCTTTGGTTCAATCCTAATTCAGTTCGACTCATACCTATTATCCTCTTCGAAAATAACGTATATGCGTACGGATACGAAAATGCGTACAGCGGCCACGAAATCTATTGCAAACTCTGACAATTGGGATCATGGTCAGATTCTCCATCTAAGTCCTCGGAGCTTAAGCGCTCATCCTCAGCCTCCACTGACTTTAATATCAGAAAACGCGTCCAGAGAGAAATGCTGGATTCACTTGGATTCTTTCCTTACTTTTCATATCTGAGAGGGAGAGCGGATTCAGGGGTAACCTAAAGGCAAAGCCATCAAATAATAAGTTTTAACCAATATATCATCATTTAACTATCTACCATAAGAAATCGAGAACTTATCCAAAATTCAAAATAACGTTGGCTTATGAAAAAGCGTAGGCTACGCTGGCATCTAATGATGCCAATGTCTCGATGTAATAAAGATGTAAAACAGCAACTCCTCTGTCAATAAAATTAAAAAGCCATAATGACTTTAAGACAACAATTACTGTTATTTTCTTATCTCCATAATTAGTCAATTATTAAAAATCGATTTTCGGTTTATCATTTACATTTTTTTTTTTTTTTAGTTCGAAAGCAGAACTACCACGAGGTTTGCAGATTAATAAGCGGCATTATATAAATTTGGTCTGAAGTAACTGGCCAGTTATACTGAATGCACAAGACATAATAATACTAAAAAGGCACTCCGTTCAAAGTAGCAGATAATATCCTCGCGAAAATAAAATTCGTACACAAAGAATATCTCGCCATCTTAAAGCCTGTGGGAAGCTAAGTCTACTTGTTATAAGAGAACTAATAAGTATTAGCAATAAAGGAAAAATTTTCAGCAATAGCTAAAAAACAAAAAATGTCATTAGATTCAATAGTTAAAATTTTCAGATAATATTGTACAATTGAGGAATTTTTTCATTTTTTATTTGATATTTAAATTATCAAGTTATTTGTGTTATCCAGGATGAAATTAAGAGATCCAACTCAGCTATAAAATATAAAAACATCTGGTTGCTGGTCAACGTTAAAAAAATAAAAGGCACATTCATTTTTATAAAACAAAATAATTTAAGATGAGAATCTTTACTTTTTGACTGCATTTGACAACAAGTCATTGTATTTAAATAAATTTAAAAAGTATATTATGATTTTTTTTATTCCATATTCTAAAATACCAAATCCATGGTAAGAATACAACTGAAATATTAGTGAAAAATCAGCAATAAAAAATTATCAACATTGGGAACAGACTAATTCACAAGAATTAGCGCACCAAAAGATCATTCTTTGGCGGTTACAGACTGAGTTATGAATCAGTACATATTTCGAAGGGAGCTTCACAATGGTTGACTAATAATTAGAGTTTATCATTGTTCTTGATGGAACATTAAGTTTATTCATATACAAAAAATAAAATTAAAGCTAAAATTTAAAATAAGGAAAACATCATTCGAAACATAAATAGTATTAAATTCAAATAAGATTTGGAAATCTAGGACGCCCGATGCTTTTCATCCAAAGAAATCATGCGAGACAGCCTAGAAGTAGACAGTCTTCCAGAGCCTAAAACTTCACTGAAGAACCACATAACGGCTCCTAACAGGCTGATGGCCCTAGTGTGGAGTTGTAAAGATTCTAACAGATAATGAAGCCTCGAATAGGGCAGGGCCGTGGTCTTGAGATAGTGCAGAAGGATTGATGCCTCCTGATGGGGTGAGAACAAGGATCTGTCGGGAAGCCATGAATTATTCAACTGGAGTTCCTCTGGTTTCCATAGCGGAGCCAAACACGGAGAAGAATGGTTGTCTAGAACGAAGAAGACAGTATTGTGCCCGTGTAATTCTAGCTTTAATGAAGTTTTCATGGCTAGTCAAATTAATCCAATTACATTGGACAACTGTTGACAGATTATAGAAAACCAAAAATATATAGAAAAACATATTTATGATACAGTAATCAAAATTCACAATTAAACATCAGAAATTAAAAATATACATATTCCTTAAGATTTACAGAAGTTTCACATGAAATACTACACGGAAATATTATTAGCATCTTATATTTTGTATGACAATAATCCTAAATTAAATGGAATAAATTCAATTACATAAAAAAAAAAAATTAAAATTATACAAAACGAATGGATCAGGGACATAACTCGAAAGTATTTTCAATCCTTTACCTAACTATATTTAGTGTGACTGATAAAATATAAACCAGGTTATTATTTCTATAAATAAATAAACAAGGAGAGATAGATGCTTGAGAAATATCCAAGACCATTATTTGTAAATTGAATATTTCCAGAATTTCGAATAATTATAACAATGTGTCGATTACATGAAGTAATAACATTTTTGTAGTAAGTGATAACATGTATCTGGACCAAGGAAAAGAAATCCTTGAAACGAAGAGACACCCTGAAAAAAGCCTATTGTGGTGAGATATAATACCCTCTCCTGGTCTGGGTAATTCGGAAAACCTATAATTTTCCCTCGAACGGCCACGGCTCCTTGCTTTCTTCCCGGCTATTGCTTTCCTAGCTCCTGGAAGATCTTCACAAAAGGAGCCCACTTTCCTTCTTCACATGTTTATAAAAGTGAAAATATTACGCGTGTCCATTTTTGAAGGAAGCATCATTCTGTCCAATTTTACGCAAGCGTAACTGATTTGATTCCTACGATTCCAGTGATTTCTTACCGTGGAATTTTCTCGCTCATCAGATCGTTCCGATATCAATAGTTAGTGTAAAAGATTTCTTCGATAAAACAGCCAGCGGACCTTGAACATTATTCAGCGGTAAATGTTTATAATTTGTTACAAAGATTGATTTCATCAGTATTATAATTTACCTTAATTATCTAACACAAGAGAATCATTTAAATTGAAAGCCAGTTTTGGCTAAGTAAGAGCCTTATAAGTAAGAGCCCATAAGAACTTCAGTGGACAAGCTTGGATGAAAACATCATACCCATACGTGGAAGCAAGTTGACTACACAAACTAAAATTAAATGTGAAATTTTTCGAGTATGTAAAACTAGTTCAATGGGAAGAAGGAAAGTTCTAACTATGCATCAGAGGAATAAACTCTTCCATTATGTCAAAAATATTCCTTTATTCGTTATTCTTATATTATTCCACCAATGTTTAGTGGTGTTCCCCAATTCTCAAGGTGCTTGTTTGATCTTGGTAATTTTGGGAGAACTAATTATTTCCTATATATCCAAAAATGTAAAATTTGGGCTAGTATGGATAACAGTGGTGGACTATATGACAGGCAATTTCGAGAAATTATATTAATATAGGTAATTGTATTTGTATATTATAGTAATTCATACAACAAAAGGTGCACTCAAAAATAAATAAGTACATTTGGCCAAAATTATGATGAAAGCATAAATATTAAATTAAATCTTACCAGCTAACATCTACTTCTCCATTCCTCTGCTCGGTTGTAGCTGAGCTGTTCTACATCTATTTTCATGAATTGAAGAAAGAAACAAATAAATATCTTGGGTAGGGAGCCTAAATAATTCATCTTCACTCATTCACAGCATATTGTAGACTCAAATGCTGGAATGTTTCATTTGTTCATGCAAAATGGGTGTCCATAAAATAGTGTTCTTGGTGAAATCGATTTATATCTTGATCATTTTAATAGCTGGTAAACCGTTAGACTTTCATGATGAATAAATAAGCATGATTGCTGGATTAATAATTGTTAAAATGAAAGTATGGGTGATATGAGGCCAAATAATTTTATTTTAGTGTTTTAATAATTTAAGGTGTCATAAAATTAGGTTTTGCTCTTTATAATCATTATCTACTATTCTTCTGTCCTCTATACTCCTATTCTCTAATTTTATCCAAAATTAATTTCGTCTGTTATTTTAAAAACTTTATTATATATACTGTAGAATGGTTGCTAAAAGTGCTCAAAATAAGTATTCGTACACTTAGTTTTTCGGATATAAAGATGTTTAGTAATTTATTGAACATAAATTAACGGGGGTATGATAAAAAAAAAACAGCATTTCGCATTAATTCTTAAAGTGAAGGGAATTAGAACCCATACAACCTAACAACAAAAATTGAACAATTCAACTTTACAGGCGAAACTTATTTATTTCGATTTGGGATGCGTTTCGGAGAGAATGGGTTCTGATAACAACAAAAATTGAAAATTTATCTTTTATTTTTAATTTATAGGGAAGTTTTCGGGAATTTCTATACTTATTAGTGAACAGGAATTCCTGTAATTGGTTTATTTATCACTAATTTACAAATAATTTCAGTTTTAACGTTTCATAGCCTTATTCCCATCATAACAACATTAATTTTTATTTACTCCTATTTGTCGTAGATTTCAATCACAATATGATCATTATTTAATAAATAAAATTGTAGTGTTCAATATACATAGGAGTGTCTACATCCTTAGGGAGGAGATAATTAAAATATGCATAATTATTATAGACATTTAGGTGATTACTTGCCTTCTTCTTATTAATTCCCTCCCTCCGAAAAAAATTCTGCGTTCTATTGAAGTAGGATGTTCTATCTCCAGTCTACATTAATGCGATTTTACGAAGAAGCAAAATTTTGATAATATTTAACTGTTATTTCAGTTTGGAATCTTAAATTAACAAAATAATAATATTTTTAGCCTCTTTTTTGAGTTTTTACTATCATTATTCGAGACGATTAGGTTCGGTCTTCACGAAGGACGACTCATCCCATCCTATGACCGTTATTCACAAATCCAAAAGAAAGGAATGATTACTCTGAAACGTGAAAACACCTCACCCTGCCATGACGAAAAGCTTAAGGCAACCTACAGTTGAATCAGGCACCAACTACATAACCAAGAATTAAAAAAATAGCAGAAAGCAACTAGAAACTACATAAACAGAGTTTATGTTCACGGTCCTAAAACGCTTATTTTGAAATCTATTGATTGAAAAAGTGAGAGATAAATCGAATCAAAGCGAATCGTTACCTGCCAACTCCAATTGTGTTTCGATTTACCGTGGTCTGACTGGGAAATAGTCATGAAGAACTGAAGAAGATACCTCGAGAAATATGTATTATTGTGAAATTGAAATGTTAATATATATAATATATATCTATATATGTATATATATTATATATTATATATATATAATATATATAATATATAATATAAAAATATATGTAGCTTAGAAATGTCAGGTCCACATTTTAGTTCCAACCTCACCATAACCAAAAACATAAGACGTCAGTGTAATGTAATGTTCAGTTTCCTTCATTGATGCACCATGTATCCTAGTAAAACAAATTCACCATCTCTATCATGTTTTTGAAAACATACAAAGTAGAAACAACAAAATATTGCTCGCAAATGGTGACAACATAGTTCAGTCGTCATCTCAAGAAGTAAAATGAGGGCTGAAAATTCCTATAAATAGGTTCCACTAAAATTTCAACCAAAAAGAAAATAAAATAAAAAATAAAATAAAAAATCACTAGGATAGAGACTGCTTCAAGAATTAAAATTTTCTAAACGACATTCAGAAGGATTCCATCTGGAAGGAACAGATGGTGGAGAACTAAGATAAAGGTATTGTGAATCCATCTACTATACCACAACTTTCTATAGTACTAGAAGATCACGCCGGCAAAAGACAGAGGTGAATGAAGCACCCACCACATGGTCTACTTATAATTCACATCTCCGCTCGTCTACCAGCAATGTGGAACGGCTGGCTGGACATATTTCTGTCCCGGTGCAATGATAACTTCCCAGAAGCAATCAACATATTAAAGTTTACAGCTGAGACATACCTGCTTTATATACTTTCGCAAGGCGTGAGTTTTACGAAGCCATATTTGTCATTGTTACAAACTTAAGAAATAATATACAATTCACTGGCTTCCTTTGTCTTTCTCCAAGTCATTATACCGTGATAAAAAAAAACTGACGAATTTCTTTAAACAGTTAATTACTCATTTTTCTTTTCTATTTACTGAATATCTAAGGTTTTATTAGGGCTTTGAACATTTCCGTTTTTTGAGATTTTTTAAGATTTCAGTAAATTATATAGAAAGTTTAGGACTATTAGCACTGCTTATTCACTGATATATCACCGTAGTACGCTAATTATTTGATGCCAAAGTATTCAATTCTAAACGACAATCAGGAGCATTCTTTCATTTACGCTTAGCTTACATTTATTAAATTATCAATTTTAAATATTATTATTTATTTTTTTTATTTGTAAACCAAATTAATCATATTTTCTTCTTTCATTAGAGCCTAAAAGTAAAAAAAAAAAAAGTATAGTCCATACTTTTTACAAAAATACCGGAAGCTCAAGAATCCAAGCACTTTCACTAGTCCTCCTTCCGGAACATCATGGCCTGATAATGAAACTGAATTATTAATGATAAGGTATTTTTTCATTTATTTGCTCATTGCTTATATTTAATTTATATGAAGCGTATAAAGATTATATAGTTTCCTATAGTAACTAATTCTAATTTTTTTATTACAATAAATATTTTTCATCGAAAATTTTGCAGCTAATGTTGTCTGATTAATGAGCAGTAATTAGTTTCAACAGAGAATTGCACTCACGAAATAATAAGCTCAGTCTTAATTAAATTTGCTAAATATTTGGTGGAGGATAAGTTCAGCGTTGTCTTATTTCTATTTTACCACATACTCCCCTAACCCACCCGTGATTTATAGCACATAGACAATTTTAGTTACTACTAGTGTAAAATAAAATCATCCAGCCATTAAAATAATAAATTATTATTTCTATCGATGATTAATTGATTTGAGTTAAAAGCTGAGACTGCAAAACTTTGGCAGTCATTCGGAATCTCAATAATAATGGACGCGATTGGTGGAAAATATTTCAAACAGATTTCGATTTCCATTACGGATTATGAAACTAGAGTAATTCTCAAATCAGAAATTTGGCGCCTGCAATGAGCCGTAATACTGACCCCGATTTGACTGGATTCGTCAATTTCACCTCTAACTGTTTCAACGTTACAGCTTGATTTCAGGATCTTTGTCATGGGTGGTTTGTTTGCATTAGCTGCTTTCTCTGCGCCTAAGACGGAACAAAGCTTGTTTACTGGCGATGCAACGCGTGTTGAGGAAATTTCACTTACACCTTCTGTTGGAAATCTAAACCTGCTATCATATGCTAAGAATGCTAACAATTATCTGTCTCTAGGTTGGTACTCATAATGGTAACTATTTTAAATTAATTGATCACAATCAAATTAGTGCGTTTCGTTCATTCCAATGTCCAATGAAGGTAATTTCCAAATAGTATGAACAAGCATTGTTAATCACATTCTTGAGAGGACATAATAAAACAAAGAAAAGGCCTTAAAATAGTCCCGTTTGCACGATATATAATTGTTTTTATATAATGCCAATGAATCGATATAAATCTAAGATAAGTTAATTATATGATTTATCAATAAGGCATTAAGAAATCCGACATTTGTAAGAAGGATTGTGGTAATAAATCAATGAAGGTGAAGCAATGTGGACAGTTGCCCGAGTGGGCAGTCTGTGGGTGAGTATATTTATATCGGTATGGAAGTTCCGACCTCCGAGCGACACCCACAGGAGGCTATCAGCTGGTCCGACCCCCTTTGTCGCGGTTTACTGCAAGGCGAGAGGTTAATCACCTTCCTATATGTATTATCTGCCAGGCACTGTTGTACGGCTAACAATCACCAGCTACTTTCTTTGTTTTAGCATCACAAATGGGCCCAGGGTGGCTGATGTAGTTTGTTTGTTGGAGCTTTGAAAGCACCGTCTTTAATAGAATTACTAAGATTAGTCTTTAAATTACTGCATCCATTGTTATTCATATTTAATACAATTTATTAATTGATTTCCTACTTTTTTTTTTTAGCGCGGGATTTATTCTTATCTTATATACATACCTAGCATGCGATGAATTCAAGGTAGCAGGTGTATTGGCCAATGATCTAAAATTCCGATACCTGATAAAAAAAAAAATGCCAAAAGTAGTTTTCAACAAAATCAGATTGATTTTTTACTTTTCCGTCACTAAACTGCATCTGCTATTCTTGATTTTTCGAATCGAAAAGACAAGATTGTTGAGAAAACTATTTATATTTTTTTTTTTTGAGATCTAAATTGAACTTAATTTTCGGCCTGAAGTATCAGATTAGCCCAAGAACTTACGAATATATATATTAAATGAATACCCCGCCCTCTCCTCCCTTAAGGTGTCCTAGCTAGTTTTTCTTCAAATGTTTCTTCCCATATTTCTGATGGTTAATTTATAAATATTTCTGTAAATGTTAATAAGATTATTAAGAAAGAAGCAGGCACGGATTATTTGTACTGCCGCCCACAGCCGTGACAGATAATAAATACATAAAATAAACACTCCTATCTCTAAACTGAATTATTTATTTATAGTTTAAAAAAAAAAAAGTGGAGGTGACATTTATATGTATCTGTGCGAATTGAGCAGTTTTTTTTTTTTTATTTGCAAAATTCGTATGAATCTAAAAATATAGTTTCATTGAAATGATACTTTCTAGTCAACTATGATACTAGATTTTCAGTCAACATTTCTGCCAATATTGCGAGATAAATATGTTTTTCGCGGTTTTGAAGGTTTTGCGCACCTCTACAGCCCCTTCAAATTGAATAACAGAGTTGAAAAATTGTTAGTGAATTGAGGTGGTCAGTGGCGTAGGTAGGGGGAGTGTTATTTCTTCTCCTCTCCCGAAATTTATGAAAAAATATGATTTTCATAACCACCAGCATAAAGGATGTATTTATTTGAGTAATATTTTTTGTATTTTAATAGTAATTTTTGATCCAATTTTCATGCTTATCCTTAAACACCCAATTTGGCGAATATAGACATTTAAGTGGTAACTTGCCTTCTTCTTACTGAATTCCACCCCCGAAAAAACATTCTGCATAAGGCCCTGGAGTTGGTGTGAGAGAAGTGCCTTTTGGGGGTCTCAATTTTTTTTCTCCATATCTGCGCCATTTTTAAGTTTTAAGTATTATATTCTAATTAAAATACGACCTCAGTGATGGAGCTCTACTGCTCACCTTTTTTTATATTATTATCTTTAAATAACAGTACAAGATTCATAAGGAGCGAACCGAGAATAATTAAATAAATAATAAATGCAAATTATCTATTCCCATACCATAGTATGACTATTTTTGTTGTTGTTTCAATATATATAGTTTTATTTTCATAGATTTTTCAAGCGCAGTATTCATCACCACTACTACAGTGCTTCAATACTTCGCGAATGAATCACAGAAGAGGGAGTCAGCGTTTTGACGAACACTCTGAGTCACAGATTTCTCCGCAACAGGTTTCGTCTACTAGAAATTCTTGCCCCAAGCAGAAGCTTAATATTTCTAAAATGGAACATCATGGAAATTTTTACTTCTGTTAGCCTATAATTAGTTTTTATTATTTTGTATTAATGATTGTTATTATTTCTTTAGTTAGACTATTTTTTATAAATACTTTTTATGAGTAAAGCTAAAGATTTCATTAAATATTTGTGAAGAGCAATATTCAATATCATATTGAACTGTAAGAGGATAACAACTAATTTTTAGTTTTAAATAGTTAAAAAAATACATACATACAAATAAATTAAATAAAAATCTTGACATCTGTTACAGCGCCTAATCAGTCAATCAGTTTTCGTGTTGTGTATTAGTGGTTGAACTAATGATGACCCTTATCATGGTGGTAAAACACATAAGACCTGGTATTACATATTTTGAGGGTGGAGATAGACACGTTACTTCTTCATTCAAGTTGGCCATTTACTCTCTCAGTTTTTTTGGTGGGGTTTTTGTTTATAGCCGTAAAATTATTGGGCATCAACGCATGTGATTTGTCTTTAGAATTTATCTGAAATTTTTGAAAAATCGTCGGTCAGTAAAAGGAAACAATATTAAATGAATAATTAATTATTGATTTGAAGATTGTCTCCACTCTCACGAGTTTAAGTTAAGATTCAGACTATAGAAAGATACTAATTTTTTTGGCAATAAAGACGTATCTATCTATAAATAAAACCAATAAATTGTAGAAGAAATCTATAAATCTCCGATACCCTAGTGGAGATTGTTTCATCTCAAAGCTAAAATTGTTAAGGAAAAACAAGGCGAGTTTTCCCTCCATGAAAAGGACGAGAGAGTTCACAACCCGTAATAAAATTTCAAAGATCGCTGAAGCTTATTGGAAAGTCTGAAGAAAAGGTGTGACTGAACTGACACGACAATTTCGACAGCATCTGGAGAAAGTTTCGGTTTAGGCTGTGTGATTAAATATTCATCGGGTCTAGGCCTGAATCCTCCATTCATCCGCGTTGGAATCGTAGGAGAGGAAACTATAGGATGCAAGGAATAAATTGACTGCATGACTCATGCTATGCCGAAAGGTGGAGTAGACAAACGAACAGCTCATAGATCACACTCACAAAAATAAGTTGTGGTACTAAAATAACTATTAAAAGTGAAGAACAAATTTATAAAAGACTTCTTCAAAGATGAAGAATTTACATACAATACAATAATTACTTTTAAAAGATCCACTCTGTCATTTTATGATTAGCATTTGTATTTTAAATCAATATTAGATCCACTCTGTCATTTTATGATTAGCATTTGTATTCTGGGCCAGGCGCCCACTATATTGAGACACAGCCTGGATTGGCCCGAGATGGGGCTCCGCGATCCTATAATCGCTCCATGCCTCAGCCGGACTCGAACCCTGGGCCTGGGAGTTAAGTTCAATGCCTCGCGCATTCAGCTACCCCTCTCCTTATATTTTAGACTGCCATACCAAACTTACTTTTTATAGTTAAGGCGTGTATAAGTATTAGTACTGTCAACCCAAAGAAAATAATCCCCCCCAAAAAATTAAAAATTAATTTACTAAAAATATGAAAGTTATTTGCAACTGAAGTGGAAATATAATTTCTCAGAAACAAATTAACTTAATTAATTTTGAAAAAAAAAATAATACGAATTTCAATATTATTAAATATAAAATTAGTAATGGGATAATAAGCGGATAAGTTGGATTGCGATTATATTGTATTTAAGAATACATTCCTCGTTACAGAAACTCTTTTGCCAACAACTTAAAATGTACCAATATTTGTCTACATTTTCATTATAAAGCAAATTTCATTCAGATATTCAAACACTACCTATATTTATCCATACAATAAAATGCCACCAAAACATCTTATCCCATGTTCTTTTAAAACAGTTAATAAGCTTCAGTATTTATTCCTTTCTCTCGATCTCACGGTTGCATTCGTAGGTAGACAGATGTTTGACATCGTCATGACTTCATGCGCGTGGAAGGAAGTTTGTTATGCAGACTTTAATAGGCTAATAATAACTTGTATTAACTTCATTTATTAGTTTATTTTGTATTTTAGGCGGTTAAGAATCTAAAAAAAACTTAAAAAATACGGGTTATTATAATCATTATATTTAGTGCAGCTATTGTTAGCTGCGATCTGTTCCTTATTTTTACTGAAACAAAGTGGAATAAATAAATATATACTATACTTTGTATTTTTGTCTAGTGATTAAAACAGTCCTTCCACTCATTAGCTAGTAAAATTAGAAAAAAAAAAGAATGCAATGCGATTTCTCAACTCAACAAAAACAATGTTGATTTTTGTCGGTCAGCTATCAAAAAAAATTCTCCAAAAAAAATGTTGATCATCTGCTGGTGTGGCCAAACATAATTTTCATTAAGTTGTTGGTAATTAAATTAAGAAAATGTACAGGTTTCTGCAAGTGACTCGTAAAAAAAGTGGAACACTTGTAAAAATGTTGATATTTCACACCTTGTTTTTAGAGAGGATTTACAGCTTTCTTTTAGTGCATGACAATAGGTTTTGTTAGGGCATCTCAATGATTACATATACAGTGACTAGTATAAAATATGATCTGGCAAACAGTATATTATAGGAGGCTATAACAACCCCGTTATAAACCATATAATAGAAGGTTGTTGAAGGAGCATAGCACCCACTGACCGACTGTACCTAATCCGTTCGGTGCAACCACACCGTAAGAGAAAGTCAACTGCCCAACGCAAGGTTATGGAAACCAATCCGAATGTGACTCAACTTCGCTCACAACGGTTCATGTCTTATTCCCATTAGCAATTGGTTGATTAGGCTTTGATTAGTTCTCAAAGGTTAAGCACAAAGTCACTGAAATTGACATTTTCAACGTATTCGTTATGCATGAGTTACAATAGAGTGAATTAAAAAAAAAGTTAATTAAAAAAAAAATGCATTAAAACAATGCAAATATCACAATAAAAATATTTAAAGGGTGCAGAGGAAACAATATAACTCAATTTTTTTCAACTTTATGATTTTTGCGCAATGGATCAGCATTTAGAAATAAGAACCTAATAGTATGTACTGTGTGTTCAGGAGAAAACAGGTTTTAAAACAGAAAAGAACCATTGGTTACGGTAAAAACAACACAATTTAATAATATAATTTCGTTCTCCTGAAAAAAATTGAAGAATGGAGTTATATTGTTTTTTCCCTGTACACTTTCTTAAAATATAGATATGTGTTTTACAGATAATTGCTCAACTATATGCGAATGGTTTGTCCCTTCATTATAATTTCATTTGTTTTATAAAGCTTCTTTAAACCAAAATATTTTTACTTTCCCTTACCTGTATACGAGGTATATAGTAAGGGGAAGTATTACGATCGTGAAAATTTTCGAATTCGAGTTTTCAACGGAAATACAAGGCTTAAGGTCCCCTTAGTCCAAATAACCAAGTCTCGCAAAATGGTCTGTCTGTGTGTATGTGAACAGTCTAGGTCAAAAATGAAAAGTTGTACGATACTGAAATTATATATTTAAGATATGCACATGCATGTGATGTTACAGCAACTTTTTCGTCAAAATCGACTAACCGGATGTCCCACTTTAAATAATCGATTTTACAATTTTCTCGAAAAAGGCTCTAACGATTTTGATGAAACTTGCCTAAATTATTCTTCATAAAGACCTTTAACTTTTCATATATGTAGTACATCACCGAGGAAATGTAGGGAAAAAAGTTATGATCAAAAGATTATTTTATTTGCGCATAACTTAAAAAGCATGAATTTTATGGTAAATTATGTATGGTCTTATATGAAAGATAATTAAATTATCTAAAAAAACAAATTATCAAAATCGGACCAGTATTAGCAAAGATACAGCGCATCGGACTAACAGGAAGTGGCAATTATGTCTTGAATTTTACAATATTCTCGTAAACGGCTGTAACGATTTTGATAAAACTTGCCGAATGTCTTCTTCTGAAAGTCATTTAACTTTTCGTATATGTAGTATATCAACGAGAAAATGCAGGGAAAAAGTTATAGTGAAAAGAAAATTTTATTTGCGCATAATTCAAAAAATAAGTATTTTATGGTCAATCATATGAAAGGTGATTAAACTCTCTAAAATACAAAAAGGATTGATCGATATTTTAAATACTTTATGGAATGAATTATTTATTTTCAATACAGTTTCATTATTAATATGAGTAAAGTAATATGTGATTTCAAAACCTTAAACTGATTTATTGATACTTTGAGTTTTTAAATCATATTTATTCCTAAAATTTAAACAAATATTTAATGATACTTAACAGAAATTTAATGAGAATTTCTTTTAGATTGAAGCAATCTAAATGCTTTGGAAATTAATGCACAAAGAGCAATAGCCAAATCTTTTGGAAAATAACAAATGGAATATTTATTTGTACATGTCATTGAAACTTCACCGATTCAGTTCTCTGGTCGAAGAAAATATTTCTGTCTTAATAACAGTGATCGCTGTATTCAGTAAAAGAAGTAGCGGATTCAAGATTTAATTTTTGGGAGGAGGAGCTAACACTGGGGTTTGGGAATAGAGATACCTCATAGCAACATGGGGGGGAGGATACTACCCTAAGAATTTTTTGAAGGTTACTAATGAAAACTGCGTTGTTTACACCATTTGAAGCAGTGAACTTGCATAATTATAAATTCAGTTTTGAAGCAGTTTTTGTTTTTAAAATTTATTTTATTCATTTCTTTTTTTAATAATGGTAATTACAGCTACAATTATTTTTTAGGTAGACAATTTTTATATTTTTTCTTAACACATGTTTACATTTTGTAGCAAAGGAGAGCAGTTTTTAACCCACCATTCAGACAGACACCACTCCCTCAATAATCTTTCTTTATTCGCTGCACTATTAAAAATTGATATAATTTTAAGCAAGATACTGTGAAGAAACTGAAAAGTTGAACAATGTAATTGATGAACAATTTCAAAGAGAACACATTGTAAGTCTTTTATTATTTGGCTCAGAACATTAGAATCATTCATAGAAACAAAAATGGACCAATGCAAAAAGGGGAGCCTACAGTTCGAAAGCCTCCCTCCCCTCCCCCTTTGAATCAGCTAGTTGGTAAATGTACCAAGATAAAATACAAGTTCCCATTCAAGATAAACACAACGAGATATGACTAGATTCGGATTTACTAAACTGATCCTATCATAGAGCAAATGTTAGGAGGAAAAGTTTAGAATCGTGAAAGGGTAAAGTTCGAATCATAACAGGCTTCTATTCGAAACAAACTGGAATCTATTTAACTAAAACTAAATCGACTGTCTTTCAGCTAAATCTCAAGGATCGGAAGCAAATAGCAAAATCCAAGCAAATGAATTAATGAAGTTAAGAAGATATGACTATGACAGTAACTTGGCATAATTTATTTTGCAAGATTATGAAACAAAATTCGAAAAAAACTTAGCCAATGTTTTCGAATAAGCTCCAATTTAAGTCAAAAGTTTGACACCAATACTTATGACTAGATATGCTTATGATGTTTGGATCAACCTTCTGAAAATTGAATTTATAAGAGACTTTATGTGACTCAAATGATATTTCAATAAAAAAAAATTATTTACTCACAACGTTAAATTCACAAACGATTTAAAAATTTAATTTTTTGAATAGTTATAAAATTTCGCACTATATTCAACTTAATTATCTATTAAAACAGCCACTAAAATTTCAGTACTTAATTTATTTAGTCACATATATACGTAATTTGTCTTTAACACTAGCATTCTATTTAATTGTTGTATTTAAAGGTTTCATGAAGCATTAATTTAATATTGACAAGTTATCATTAATAATTCGCATATGGCATTCAAATTAACTAGAGACTTTAACGCCAATGTTCTTCGCAATGTTCCAATATGACCCTAGAAGTGTTTGGTTCTCTTCATCATACAATAACATCTTTACAAATATTTTTTTTAACTATTTTATTAATTAAATCGTCAGTCACTGGAAGTAATTTTTTTTTATTTGTAATATTTTATTTGTTTTGTATTGGGCTTTTTGACCACCTGAGACATTTTTGCCTTATACTACAATTATAAAAGTACTCTGAATGTATGAAAACATTAATAATTATTATGTTTTAAATTTTGTTTAATATATTTAAATTGTTTTTACTTTTAACTAATTTATGTTTACAAAAAAAAAAAAAAAAAAAACGTGGAATTGTAATTTAGTTAAACTAATACTTATGACGACTAAAAATCAAACGGTGATTTATCAGGATTATATTTTTTTAATAATTAACGATAACATTGGAATCCTAATTCCATTATTATCATCCCAGTGTTGATCTTTATATTTATAAGATATAAAGACTAAGACAACTGATAAACGTGTACGAATGACGAAAGCACTGAATCAGGATAATTCCAGGATTTCTCTTAAATCCTGGTCCTCTGAATCAGAATTGCAAACCAGTGGTTCTCAATATCATTATGTTAATTACTTAATAACAACCTGTGCATCATTATGCAGAGTGACAGTTCATAGTATGGAATATTCATTACAAGTTTACACGTTTCAATTTTTTTTTTTAATTTATGACCAATACCATCATAAAAATACAATGCACCACAAGGCAGACAACTTGTTTTTTATGCATGACATTGTGCACCCAAACAAATGTCAAGAATGTACCACCACATGGACCATTACACCACGTTCATTGCTTATTTATATCTATTGTGCTCACCTTGAGAAGAACCTTTTCTGAGCCCGAACTACGATAACACAAACTGAACACGAACACGAACAATGCGGCAATATCCTGATAGTGTACGCAGTCAGGCACAGACACCGAGCACCATACTTCTTCAAAGAGGTTTGAGGCGGTACTGCCGCTGGGTGAAAGACCTGTTCCAAGGCGCATGCGCTCCCCGCTAAAGTTCACCTCCCGGTCCTCTTTATCTCTCTGTCCTCATGAAAATTTTCTCCTAGAATTTATTTATTTAAATAAATTTTAAGGAGTTCGATCAATATCAGCTGACATATACCATCAGATAGGCCATATTAGTATCAGAAAGTTGATGAAATAGGAAAAAAAAATACTCTGAGCGGGTGTTTCTATAAAAAAAACTTTCGTATTTCAACTCGGTAACTTTCAAAAATATACAAGTTCAAAAAATTCGGTAAACGTCTATAAAATCTTTATGGGTATCTTGAGAATACATTTTGATACTTTTTTGAGATCAAGAATAACTTTTAAACCAAATATAGAAATTTAAAATTTTGATCGATGCATGGTACTACTGAGATTTTTTTGACATTCAATTAGTTTAATATGGTGCACTTCAATGTCAAATTTCAGACTTAATTTAAAAAATTTCTTCTTAAAAAAGATAAATTTTCTCACGAAAAAGTAAACTAATTAGACTAAATGGAATGAAATTAACAACTGAAATGAATTACAATATACATACAAATGCATCATTAAAGCTGGCGCTAACGCAACAAATCATTCAAAATGTAATTACCAGTTGCTCTCATAATAATAATTCCGAGAATTCTCAGTCTCATGGATAGATTTGATTTTAAATTTATCCATCAAACTAAAATGATTAAGTACATGGGAACTGAGATGAATAGGTACATGGAACTGAGAAATCAGAATTGGAACCTCTATGTTTATGTAACTGTAAACATGAAAGTAAAACGAAATCATTTCAAGTTTGAGCGTCATAAAATCAACAAATATGAAAAAATAAATATTAGGACAAAGTTTAACCTGAAAGTAATAACAACGTGGGACTGAGAATGATTTTTATACGTTCCTGATTTTAGTTGTTCACTTTGTGCCGACAAGGCGGCAACTGGAAGAATTCTTCCGGAGCAACTTAAGTAACACAGGCACAGACTTGCCACTTGGGTATAAACACTTTCCCGCACAAATTATCCATCCACAGGAACTCGGGACGACGTATGTTTCATCCATGGAACTGAGGTTTTTTCAAAGTACAAAACTCTTAGCACTAGTTTTAATTACAAGATGCTATTAAAAATAATAAGAATAGTATGTTCTCAAATAGATTAAGAATCTTGTTCACCATCGTCTAAACAAATATTTAACTGAATAATACTCAGAAAACGAGATCGAATACATCCATGGTACATTGAAACCAAATATTTCAAGTTAAATATGGAATTAAAATATTTGTTGTGGACACCGCATTACTTCTTCCTACGCTTATTAAACTATAAAGCTGTGGCTCAAAATTTGGTTAATAGTTTCCAAAGATAGCAGTACCTCAAAAACGACACACAGCGGCGCGATGCCCATCTATTGACAAACACAGGCCTACACATAAAAAAGCTCTTATTTCTAGAGGTCTCATTCTATGTTCTCATTCGTTATTATATGTCGTTTTCTTTCAGTAGGTAGCAAGGTCCTAAGAAATTTCTTCGTGTTCCATGACAATATTAGAACTGTCTATGAAGATAAAACATTGGAAATCGACGGTTTTAAGCGGAAGAATCTGCTTGACTTATATCTTATTTTCCTGCTGCAGTTTTGTTCAGCTCACAAATAGGGAGGAAAATAAGAATTTTATACTCAATTTTAATACTTAAAACAAGTAATACAATTTTTTAATTAAAGTGGGAAAAAAAATCGCGTTTGTAACCTTTATCACCGAACCATATGATATCTTTATTTAATTTTAATATAATTTTTTATGTAAGTTTATTATGACCTTCAAGTATTACTTCCGGTTTGCCATTTTAGACCAAAATCTAGTATGTTATTGAAATCAATATATAAATCATAAATACCATTAGAGAAGTTTTGCATTGTATTTTAATATATTTTTTTATAGAAATCAATTATTACCTTCAAGTAAAGTACCACTTCCGGTGATCATGTAGAGACCAAAAAAGGAGGTTCACTACTACATTATACTACATTCCCAAATACAAAATTTTAACTTTCTACGGCTAGCCGTTTTTGAGTTATTTGAGATACGAACGAACGAATGTACGAACGAACGTATGTACAGACGTCATGACGAAACTAGTCAAAATGGATTCAGAGATGGTCAAAATTTCCGTTGAAAACCGAAAATTTTCCCGATTATAATACTTCCTTTTGCCTAATAGGAAATAAAAACACGTTGAAACCCATTTAATTTGAATTGAAAATTAGCTAAGAATGCATATAAGGGGGGGGGGGAAGGAATAACAATGTTAGGCAATTTAAACATTTAAATGGCGTGATGGATTAAAAATTAATATTGAACAAAATTAACAATTATCAATGAACCAAATAATTGTAATTGCAAAAATAACTACAAAAACAATTAACAAAATACTTTTTTTTCTATAAAAACTAATCAAAAAATGATTGATTAGTTTCATTTACGTTTGCTTTAAAGCAGAGGGGATTGGATATGAATTCTTCAAAAAGAAAATCGATGTAAAGAGCTAAAAATACCAGAGGATTGAGGATTCAGTGAATTAAGAAGGATTTATACCAGGCTGTAGTTCTGTAAGAAAGCGGGTTTGGCCCAGTCAGTAGAGTGTTTGCATAATGCAAAAGGTGGGGTAGAAGCTCTTATTTTTTAACTTGTTTATGAGTGCATGCATTTAAAAAAAATACAAACATGGCTGACATCGGGAGAATCTTTGTCAGCCAAAAAACTTTGATATTTTAGAAATTTCTTTTATTCTTCACCTATGGTTCCTAGACGGTACATCAAGTCGAAAAATATACGGTATAATAAATTAAAGAACATTAAATTTTGCGTCAAATGAGTACCACAAAAAAATGAGATTTTTTCCAAATTCGAAAACAAATAAGACAGAGTACTATGGATCTGTTGCTTGGAAATGAGTATTCTAAATGAATAGTTCTTATGATAAAAGTTATAGAGCATCAAAATCTATCTCCATTGAGTATCAAATTTTTAAATTCGTTCAAGTACACCTCTCAAAATTGGAACCTCCCGATCTCCGAAAATAAGGATATTTCCGTACCGATTTCCCAGTAGAGATATAATTTTGGATTGCAAATGTTGATTTGTTGCCCGCCATCTTGAAAAAACACTTTTTCAGTTATTCCTCATTTACTAGCTTTCACTGTATTTAAGGTAAAAATATTTCATTTCCAATTTTAAATAAAGTTAAATTTTTTGTAAGTTATATTTTTTTAAAATTTGTAATGGCTACTGAGATACAGGGCCGTGAAAATCATCAAAAATGTCCATGAAACGCAAAAAGCTAGATTTGGTTTCGCCTTTAATAACTATTTTTTTTTTGTGCACCACTATTATAGAAGATTAAATTTTCTACAAGATTCATATAAAATATTAATCTCAACAGACTCCAAGATTTAATGCGAAATCAAATCTAACTTTTTGTTTCGCCTTAATAACAATTTTTTTTAGCGGGGTTTAGCGTTCATCCAAAATATTACTTTTAACACACACCAAGATACATTGTGAAATTATATAATACTGTCGCAACATTTAGATTACTGACTATATCATTACGAGAGTGTCATGGCGGACAATGTAATGACGGCACATTACCTTGAATTGATGTTACGTTTGCATACAAATATTGCAACTAAAGTTGCATCGCTTCATTTATTTATAAGATACATTTAATTCAAATTGTTTGATTATAAAAGTAATGTATATAAAAGGGGGAGTGTAATGACAAAATAAATGTACACAACGCATTTTCTCACCTTTGTTTTTTTTCCCTCTAGATTCACTAAAATTGCAGAAAACAATTGAATTTACTTCTAACTTGTAAAAAACTTTTTTAAAATGATATATTACTTCAAACTATATTCTACATGCCATCTTCTGTCACGAAAGTGTACTAAAAGCAAAATAAAATATAATTATGGCCAAACCTCGGAACAGGTATTTTGAGGCCCCTAAGCCTTCTTTGGTTATATTTTTTTTAAACAAATTCGAAATTTATATTTTTATTTTATTATTTGATAACACTGTACTAATATTATTTTTTAGTTTTTACAAACAGAAATACTTCCAATGTGTTTTATAGTATTCAACAAACAGATATGCTCAAAATAAAAAAAAAAACTGGCACTTAAAGTTTTACAATGTAGTGCCATATTTAACAGACATTTTCATCGGAAACAAAATTTAAAATTATAGAAAATCTCTCATTTATGTATGAACTACACACATGTTTCACATAAATAAAGGATCAATAATGATTTTGCATTAAGGAATACTAATTTGAATAGCGGGTGATATGTTCAGTTTCCACTCCACATTAAAAAAATTATTATTTCAATATATCTTGGTAATGTGTCTGTTGAGATTAATATTTTACATGAATGTTGTAGAAAATTTAATACTCTACAATAGTGGTTATTATGTATTTTTCACTAAACTGCACAAAAAAATAAATAGTTATTGAGGCGAAACCAAATTTAACTTTTTGCGTTTTATGAACATTTTTGTAGATTTTCACGGTCAATTTTAAAAATATTACAGACAAAACTTTTAACGTTGGAAATTTAACGTTCTTTAAAATTGGCAATGGAATAGTTTTACTTTAAATTCACCGGAAGCTAGTTAATGAGGAATACCTGAAAAAGGTGCTTTTTCTCAGCGGTTTTTCAAGAAGGCAGATAACAAAAAATAAGGAAAACTTGGATTTTTCACGCAAGGGGCAATTCGTACAACATATCTGATAATCAAAATTACTCCAGCTTTTGCAATCCAAAATGATATCAGATTGCCAATTTCGAGAGTTCTAAAATGTCGTGCTTTTTGGCTGCGATTGATTTTCTCGAGGACACCCATTTTAGCATTTTTGTTTCTACCTATTTGCAGCCATATAAACGAGTTAAGAAACTAAAAGCTTCTACCCTACCTTTTGCCACAAAGACCCCTATTTTGATCCTCTACTGACTGGCCTAGCATATGAAGATCGGAATAAAGTTTTTCTGGAGTAAATAGAGGATTTGAACTAGTGCTGATCAAAGACGATATAAATAGATCATGTATAAATAATCGGGTAGCAAATGTTTTCGGATGAAATAAAAAGGCGATCCACTCACGAACTGATCTAAAGAGCTTCTTCTTATTACTGAGCGGGGACAGTGATTCGCTTATGAAGGTTATAACCTACTTCTCATTTTAATTGTACCAGAACTAGTTCTTTTTTTTTTCTGAATCACGGTCTCTACTCTTGGATCTTCACTTCCAGTGTTACCAGTAAGAGAGATCTATTTTCAGAATCAACGACACACATAAGAGGAACCGTTAGCTCTTTTGTCTGTTTAATCCTTAAGGTTTATGGATTGGTTGGAATGCATATTTACAAGCAATCATGTTCCTCTTGAGCTGATTAATGAACATCACTGATAGACATATATATTCTTGACAATAATCGCACCATTAATAAGTATGAAGATAAAATATGGTTTGACAATGAGAAGGGCCAGAAGTGTCATTAGTTCAGCTATTGCTTTTATAAGAAATGCAAAAAGAAAAATCTTATAAGAAGAAAGGTTCTCATGAGACCACTTTTTAACAGTGACCACCACGATATGAAGTTCGATCGATCAAAGTGGAAAAAATTTCTAGATTTAAATATTTTAGGAAATGAAGTTTTTATAACAAATATATCCTGAATTAGGAGTCACATTTGAATTCAAGGGTTACTGTGAAATCTGGTTAAAATTAGCAGGAGAGAAAGGCTGTTTTTAAATATGAATATTTTAGATCAACCTAATTACCCTTACAGTATTTTGAATCAAATTTTAAAGAAATTCAAATTAATGCTGATTGGAAACTGAGATAACATAATTAGATGTCTTAAGGCTTAAAAATTCACAAATTATTATAACCAAGCTTTATTTAAAAAATTTTGAAAGATAAAAATGAAGCTTCATTAAAATATAACACATTTTTGACATAGCACTTACATTTTACATAAAAAATAAATTCTACTTACATAAATTTTAAAATAATAAGTGCTCATAATGAGTGAATAATTATCATTCAGAAGATATTCAATGTACGAATAAAATGAGAAATATTTATTTCTAAAGAGATTCGTCTGAATCATCTTAATTTATTTATAATATATAAAGATCAGGAGCTTTTAAAAGAACTATTACTCCTTCAGGTAAAGATATCCTATTTCTCATAGGCAATTCCCTAAATGAATTTATTAAGGGATCTGATGTCAGCAACAATGAAATTGAGTCTTTATTGGTGTCTATACGCGAGGATTTCACGGCATTGTATTCCAGAAATCATTTCAGACGTCTCGTGCCTCTTCTAATAACCTGCCAATAAGCACTTAACAATTTCTTCATATTTCCGTGTTGTGTACTAGAATTTATTACACTGTTCCGTACAGTACTACGGATGAAAACTTAAAACACTCTTGTTTCTCGAACATATACGAGTATATCAAAATCGTCAGTATTAATATCACAATCAGACAATAATGTACTCCAAATGACACGTTTTTTGTAGGGTCGACCGATCGAGGTCACATCATTACTACTTGAAGCATTTAAGATACTCTCTTGGCAAATATACAAAAATGTAAACATAACGTCCAAAAAGAAGTTTCAATTTTGATGAAAACAAGGTTTTGAACTTGATAGAGAAATGAGAAAGTATTAAAAAATGATCTGCACTCAGTCAGGTATTACTGCTTTTAAATGCAAGTTAAATTAATCGCTGTTAACACATTTATTGTGACCTTTGAATCCTGCTAATTCCAATTAATTTTCCGAATAAAACGTAGCTAGACCATTAATTATTAACGACTATTTACATGATTTTCTCGATTGAATTTTTCCACCAGGATCAGTCCTTCATCCTACTATGCGATATTTGAAAGTTGAGAAACAATTAGACTTTATTCCTTGAAGGCTTGATAATAATTTTTCAGCGTTACAAGCATTAGAAAGTATAATAAACCACCTTCAAACTTCCTACATACCTTTATTAAATATTTGACGTTTCGGACGAGCTGTCCATTATCAAAAATTTCTATATGTGTATGTTAGCATTCTGTTATTTAACTCGCTTAATTCAATTTCATTCCAATTTATTTATTTTATTTATTTTTATTTTATTTTATTTTTTAAGCATGGATGATGGTAATAGTGATCTAAGAAATCGTTCACACCATATTTACAGAAAAATAAATGAAATAATAGCAAAATAAAAACTAAACTTAATATAAAAAAATAAATAAAATAAACCTATTTAAAATAAAATAAACGTAACATCTTAAACGCACGCATACTAACTTAATTACTTAGTTACTATTTACAATCGGCCTGGTTTTTCTGCGAGCCAGGCTTGTCCTCCCACTTATGGTTGGAAAAGCATGACTCCAGGATATCTCTGCGCTTCTGACTCAATGGCAGCACTGGTATTGAAAGCCAGTGGAGACTGAGGGAGGGCGCTATAGCCGCAGACATACAGAACTTGAATGGAGAATCTGGTCATTGCCAGAACTCATATTCATATTTACAACAGGTCTCGGGGCCACTGCCGTTTCAACCTTCGATGAGGATTGTAGAGATGGATGGAACCTATATAGGGATTGTGCTAAGGGATTAGGATGATGAATAAAGTTCTGGTAAAATTTGGATGGAATAGGGTCTAAAACAAATGGGATATTAAGGCCATGTTGTAGGGTATTGTTAGTTATTATAGAGCATTGACTGTTGTTCGAAGGATTTTAGACTGAAAGGATTAGATGCGTTTAATGATCGAAAATTTAGCTGCCCTCCAGAATTAGAGATCATACGTCCAGAAGGGTAAATTCGTTCAGAATTGTCTTGTAAATTAGTAGTTCGTAATTGGCCAAATCGTCGATTAAGTTGTCTAGTATGTGGGTTCCATGTTAGTCTTAAAAGTATTTTTAAACATCTTAAATGAATTATATCATTAGCCACATTTTTTGTATATTCTGTTTAGTTATCGATATGTTTATCATCTTTCATCATTAAATATTTTGTTTAATTCGTCCTTGCATATCCTTGTGGCCTATTTCATATCACGTCTAACGTCCGATTCATGTTACTATAAAGTTCGTCCGAAACGTCAAATTTTTAATAATGGTGTGTAGAAGTTTAAAGGTGTTTTATTATACTTTGTAATACTTGTATCTCTGGCTAAACAATGTTTTAGAAGAACATTGTTTTTTTTTTATTAGAATGAATCTCTTCTCCAGTTTCAGACATGGAGGCGTAAACCATAAGAAAGATTGGTTTGCATCACTCGTCCTCTCGACAACAGTGGGTGATCAATCATGTTTTGGGCTGGTATCACGATGGATGCCAGAACTGATTTAGTTGTTCGAGAAAGGGTTTATAATGAAGCAAGGTACATTGCGAAAATCCTGCAAAAATGGGAACCTCTTAGCGACACTTCGCAGAAAAAAACGTTCTGGAGGGCCAACGAGAGCAGAAACTATGTCACGACAGCCACAATGTGTAAAATCACCTGTATGTTGCGCAGATCCCATCACACTGCATCACGGAAAGGACTGCATCTCATTATGCAGTTGGCCTTAAAAAGAAGGATATGTTCTTCCTGGAGATGTCCATAAGTGATTATATATTATTATATTATGGATAGTTACAAAACAACGGGTGAAGAGGTTATTTTGAAGTCCATTGTTCTGCTTGTTAATGAATATAATTATAAACGGTTATCGCAAAGGAAAAATGTCTCTCTCTTTGGTTGTTATCGGTGATTATTCTAATAGAACCGATCAGTGGCGTACGCAGAGGGTGGCATCAGGGTGATATACTCCCTCTCCACACCTCTAAAATCATTGAAAAAATATGATTTTCATATAAGTTTTATATTTTGAGTAATAATGTTTGATCCAATTTTTATCCTTATCCTTAAAACTTATGCCCTATTTGGTGATTATCTGCGCTTAATGATCAATTATCTTCTCGTTAAATTTCTCCTCCAAAAAAAATTTAAATTCCTCCCGAAAAATTCTACGTGCGCGCCTGCATCCGATTGATCAGCTATTGTGATTTTATTTATCGGTTGTTTTCAGAAAATAAAAAGAATTAAAAATATCTCATTAATCTGTGATTTTAAATAGCAAACCTTCCCCATAAGTTCTAAAATGTGTTTAGATTGATAGTATACTGAGGGCATGAAAAACAATTCTGGGATCCAAGGTGCACCCAAATATCTTGGATATTAAACAGTTTTTTGGAACATTTGACGCCAATTTTGTTATCTCAAAAATATAAACACCTTATATTTTACATAGTTTAAATTTTTCCGTCTAATGAACCAACTTCCTTCCTTCTCTGGCTACCTTCCTAAAAAATCATTTTTTGATATCGTAAACAAGACAACATAAATTTCTATAAATGTCAATTTCTAGAGACAGGCTTCGTTATTATTTTGGTGTTTTTTGTAAAACTTTTTTTTTTCATAGCCCTTTATGAATATTTATTAACTGTGTTATATCGTCGATTTGTAGATTTACTACAATTTTCACCAGGATGAGGTTTATTTATCTGCCTAATCTATCTACCTGTCCCTGAACCAAATTTATACTTCTTTATTAACAAAATTGTGAAATTATCATTTATTAATTTGGTTCAAGCACAAGTAGAATGCAACAAACCTCATTTCACAAAAATTGTAGTTGATCATTTAGATCCCCAAACCGACAATATCTTCAATTCTGATAACATTCCTTTTACTGTAACATTGATACATTCTAAGGCATAGGTTCTTAAACCGTGGTCCACGGACCCCAGTGGGTCCCCGAAACAATTTTGCCTTGACTTTATCTCCCCCAACTTTTTAATCTGGCTCATTTAATAAAAATTCTATATGGTCAGGACTTTTTGTATTTGTTGTTCCTTTCCTAGTCATTAACATCAATAATTAGTAAAAGTTTATAACCGAGGGTTGTAATTGGGTCCACAAACAAAAAAATATGGTGCGGTGCGCGCATCACACAGCTTTCCCTTACTATTCTATAATAATAATCTATTTAACATAATTTTAAAGAGTTCATATAAACACGTTTTGAAATATACTCGCTTCTTTAAATCTTCTCTCACGAAAGTACAATAAAATAGCTTTTTAAACTATTTTAGTGCGACAATTCTGTACATTGTACATTTTAGGTTTGTCAAGCTGAAAATCTAATTTAAAATTTTCGGTTTAGTTTCCATGGAAGTTCCATTCAGTTTCCATGGAAATATTTTGTTTCTATTAAATAATATAAAAGTAAAAATTATTAAGTTAATTTATATTTTTATATTCTTACATTACATTGTTACAGAGTATATTTTTAACAACAGTTTGGTGGGAGTAACAGGCTGCTTGGTGGGAGGAGATTCGATCGTATCTGTCTCCTTTCAGATGCTCTCGGCTTTCAATCGGGGGTCTTGTAGTCCGATTTCGATAATTCCTGTTTTGTTTTTTTAGAGAACTTACTTACCTTTCATGTGCTTTTATATATAATTTAACATAAAATGCTATATACACATACTTTTTGAGTTATGCGCAAATAAAATATTCTTTTCATCATAACTTTTTTTCCTGCATTTCCTCGGTAATGTACTACATATATGAAAAGCTAAAGAGCTTTTCTGGAAAAGATACTCTAATGCTTTTAACATTTCTGCTCCACCAAATTTGATTAATTCGGGAGCTATACCGTCTCTGCCAGCTGCCTTACCAAGTCTCAACTTTTCCATTGCAGCTTCTATCTCTTCTTCCCAGATCACCTCATTGTGTTCCTCCTGAACATTTCCTCTGGTTATTGTCTCCTTAGCATTTCCAGAAAATATCTCTTGAGTAATGGCGTGTCCATCTCTCCAAAATATCTTTATCTTTAGTGACCAATCTGCCTCTTTCATCTTTAACATTTCTTATTGGTTTGCTTTTCTTTTCTTTCAATGCTTTCACCCTTTCCCAAAAAACTTTGACGTTTTCTTTCTAACCATTTTCATGTACTGTTCATCAGTAATTTTAATTGCTCTATCGATTAAACCGTTTATTATGCTTAATTTTTGGTATAAGCGGCGATTTGAATGGTAGTTGATTATTCTATTACTACATATTTCTTTTTTTTTGTCCATTAATTTGTTCTTAATTAAATTTATTTTATAATAAACATAAACATAATAAACCTTTCATTGGGCAAAAATTTTAACTATGAATTTCAAAATTTAAAAAAAGAAATAATAACACATTCATAACATATTTTGGACAGTTTAAACACTTCTGAAAATCATATAAATGCAACAAGAAATAAAATTTGTGCAATTATCAACAATCATGTATTCATAAAATGTACAAATAAAATGGTTTCTCAAATGTAATTATAAATTAGTAAAGATTCGAGATTTAAAAAATAAAATAAAGATAAATAATGAAATAATTGAATTAAATTTAATTAATAATTTAGTTTTATCTAATTTTATAACAATTATTTCATTATTTATCTTTAATTTTTTTTTTAAATCTCTTGAATCTTTACTAATATATAATTACAATGGAGAAACTATTTTATTTGTACACTTTTTGATTGCATGGTTGTTGATTATTGCACAAATTTTATTTCTTATTGCATTTATGTGATTTTCAGAAGTGTTTAAACTGTCCAAAATATGTTCTAAATGTGCTATTATTTTTTTTTTTTTTAATTTTGAAATTCACAGTTAAAATTTTTATCCAACAAAAGGTTTATTATGTTTATGTTTAATATAAAGAAATTTAATTAGGAACAAATTAATGGACAAACAAAAAGAAATATGTAGTAATAGAATAATCAACTACCATTGAAATCAATGCTTATACCTAAAATTAAACATAATAAAGTGTTTAATCGATAGAGCAATTAAAATTGATGAAACTTGATTAAGATGAACAGTACATGAAAATGGTTAGAAAAGAGATATATACAATCTTGATAGAAAAATTCTACTCAAAAAAAAAAAATAAATAAATATGGTACAATCAAATTAATATGAATTTAGACTTAAGAAATAATAAATTATGATAAATTATCTAAAAAACAATCATCTAATGATAAGAAATTGAATAATGGAATAAAGGT
This sequence comes from Rhaphigaster nebulosa, assembly GCA_948150685.1. Classification (NCBI taxonomy): domain Eukaryota; kingdom Metazoa; phylum Arthropoda; class Insecta; order Hemiptera; family Pentatomidae; genus Rhaphigaster; species Rhaphigaster nebulosa. The sequence continues at coordinate 128,388,600 of OX411306.1, forward strand.
AACCAAACCTACTAAAAAAATCATTACTGAATTTTTTAAAGAAAAAGGAATGACTATTGACAAAAACAATGATATTAGTAAAAATAATATTAGACACACCAAGGAACAACAAGAAAAAATATTTTTCAAAATGAATTATGTCCCTAAATTGACTGAAGATATTAACAAAATATTTAAATTATACGGCCATAATGATGTAAAATTTGGTCAAAATTGGTATACTGTCAATTGCGAGAAATTTTATATTGGGGAAAATTCTAAAAATCCCAAAACTAGAGCTAACCAACATATGTCTAATTGCAAAAACATAAAAAACACCAATCCTTACAGTATTAGCACCTCATAGTTTAATGCAACTGCATAAATTTGATTTTGACAGGCCTGAAATATTAGACAATCAAAAAAAAAAAAAAAAAAATAGAAAATCTTAGCAGCAATACACATAACTAAGAATATAGAAAAAACAGTCAATTACAAAATTGATACAAAGAACCTTATCCAGATATTATGCACATATCATAAATAGAATAAAAACAGACTAATTTAATAAAATTAAGAAGATAGATAACCCTTTATGATGTCATATGACAAACATGTGTTAAGACAATAAAAATGCATATATGAATGTAATTAATAAGTAGGAAGTTGTGACATAAACAGTCAATTGATAAATAGGATCAAAAGCAATAAGATAAATCTTAAATAAAGCAGTGATGACAAAGGATAAAGCACTCCAAAAATTTTGCACAAATTTACACTATAATGTAAAGTGTTTAAAAAGAAATTGGACATTTTCTATAATCAATAGAAATAAGTTTTTGGGAGCTAAAAACCACAATCTTGATGTTTCAAATTTAAACCGGTTGTTCAGTATGAATGTTTGGTTTGAAAATAAATTTTATATACTTGTTTTATTCATTACAGTTTACTTTTTCAAAAGTATGTTTAACCTTTGAAATCGGTTGGTTTATTTAGAAACAATTGCTAAAAATGTGAATGGTAATAAAATCCTGTTCTCTCCGGTGTTTATATTCCTATTTACTACAGGCTGTTATAAGGAACATTCTATTTCAACTAGAAATAAGGTGAATAAATCTTTGAATTTCTTTATTATTTTATAAAAATAACTTTAAAAAATAACTAAAGGTAAAGGTAAAGTAAAGGATCAATCAAGTCAAGATAAGGCAATAGTTATTCTCTCCCCTCTCTCTTTACTTATCAAAAGTTCTTAAGGATTTTTGATTTATTTTTGAGCTATCTATATTTCAAAATTATTTGTTGGAAATAGCAGAATAGTTTATGTCATATTTATTTTTTAAGAAATAACAAAGAAATTTAAATATTTGATCACGTTAATTCTAGTTAAAACGAAACGTTCTTTTATTTATTACAGCCTAAACAGAAATATAAACACCGGCCAAGAGTGAATAGGATTTTATTATCATTCAAATATTTAGCATTAGCTTCTAAATAAACTGACCGATTTCAAAAGTTAAACACACATTTGAAAAAGTGCAAAAAACAAGTATATAAAATTTATTTTCAAACCAAACTTTCATACTGAAAAACCGGTTTAAAAATGAAAAACCAAGGCTGTGTTTTTTGCTTCCAAAAATGTATTTCTACTGATCCTAGAAAATATTATATCAAATTTTTTTTTAATCACCTCACATTATGGTGTAAATTTGTGCAAAATTTCAAGCTCCACTATACATGTGAAGCAGGAGAAATATGCAAAACTATTTTGAAAAACCTCAAGGAGGGGCAAAATCTCCATGGTTGGCTGTTTTTTTAGCAAACATTTTTTTCACAAAAAATGAAATGAACTTTTGGAGTGAGAAATCCAAAACTGATCGCGGTTTTTGAGAATAATACCATTTACCCCAAAAAAATTTGTTTTTGATGTTTTTAGTTGATAATACTAAAATTTTAATAAAAAACATTTTAGTAAATGCTTTTAGTTATAATACTTGAATATTTTGATGTCTTATATTTTTTTTTGTTATTATTTCACTTAGGAATTGGAACATTTTGATGTTAAACTCATTTTTCTACCTTCATCAGGACCAGAGATATGAAATAAAAAGTGTTTTGCACATGCCAACTTTTCAATTTTTTTTCAGGAGCTTCTGGGGTGCGTTGGCCTCTAATATTCCACATCAATAGACCAATATTTTAAGGCTTAGATTCACCTAAAAAAGTTTCATCAAAATCTAGGAGACACATGTGGGATTCTCTCCTTGTTAGTGCAACGATACCTCTACATTCACAGCTAAAAGGGGATAAAAATCCTGCATTCCATGCCTTGAGGCATGAAGGAAATACTGAAAGATTACCACTGCATTTTTTTTAAACTTTTAACTTTGTTGTTAACTTTTACACTTGCCTTTAATTTATATTTATCTTTCTTTCATGAAATACCTTTGAAGTTATAAAAGACTTCATTCAATATCATCTTTATTAGCAGACTGCAAGATAAGATAACAAAACTGTCCTTCCTAAGCCTAAAAGGCATATCTAATTTTATTTTTCATTTTTACTTTTTTCCTGTTTAGTAATATTTATCAGCTACCTGACATTATTTCAAAGTCTTATTTTATTTAAAAATAAGAGAAAATCACATAATAAATAAGATGTATCTTGAAAAACAGTTTTCTAGAGAGAAATTGGCAGTATCTAAATACTCATTCCCAAAAGTTTCAAAAAATATTTTTGAGATACATCTTTTAGGCCTAGGATGACAAAATATCTGCCTCTCCAGAAAGTATTTAGAAGTAGGTTATAATTATGAAGATGATCATAATAATGATGATCAGAGAAGTCCAGACCAGTAAAAATGATCAGTTTGTGTCAACCTCAAAAATAGACACTTAATGCACAGCATTAATTAATTTTGATTCAGTTTTAAATATACATTTCATGCATGCAAAATTAATTAACTGGGATCATATTTGTGGTCTAGTGAGGCACGCAAGGGGGGATCAGGGAATTTTATCTTCCTTCCTCTCTCACCAACATAAGGTTTTATATTTTGAGTAATATTTATGCAATAAGGTTATAAGTAACGAAAAACAAATCAATTGACAAATCGAAATAACAATGCATTAAAACGTATTTGGCAATTAAAGACACTTATTACAAGGTGATTACTTGCCTACTTCTTCCTATCAAATCCACCTTCCTCCAAAAAAAAATGTTGCATATGCTCCTCCTGTGGTCAGATGGCCAAATGTCATAAATCACTGTTTCGTCTCTTCAAGATGGCAAGTTGTAAATGACATTTTGTCAACATGAAATTCTGTGGATTTTGATTTATTACAATTTGCCACCATTGTTATTTCATAAACTAAAAGAGAAAGGCTATAAGAGAACATAATGAGATTCCAGAATGTGAAAAATCTTTTTTTTTTTCCTTTTTGAAAAAAGTGGCAAAACATTTTGCCATCTGAGCATAGATTTGTAGTAAAATTGCTTAATATTTATATAATATTTAAAATTTCAAGCAATAATAATAATTAATAGAAAAATATATTTTAAACTAGTTAGTGTTGCTGATGAACCATGGATAAACAAGTTTTATAAACAAGACTTCCGGAATTATGCAGTCAGGCTTGGTAAATGATCAATGCTTCCTAATGAGTATGAGTAGCTGCTGAATAAATATCATAAATTTATAGCTGTAAAGAATAACATTGCTGATTAACATACATTATATACTATCAAGCAATACAATAGATGAAAATCTAGTATGTTATTGATATCTATATATAATTCATAGTTTGAGAAGTTTTCATTGTATTTTAATATAATTTTTGATGGAAATCAATTATGACCTTCAAGTAAAGTACCACTTCCAGTGATCATGTTGTGACCAAAAAGGGAGGTTCACTACTAGATTTTACAGAAGTCCCAAATAATTTTTTTTAACTTTCTACAGCAAACCGTTTTTGAGTTATGCAAGATAAGAACAGACATCACAACGAAACTAGTCCAAATGGATTCAGGGTGGTCAAAATGTATATTTCCGTTGAAATCTGAAAACCGGAATTTTTGCGATTACAATATTTCATTTACTGGGTTCAAGGAAGTAACTAGATTATTTAATCAATAACATTTAATTTAATGAAGAATAGACATAACATGCTTCTAATCAATTTATTATACTATAAAGAACATTCTTAAGGGTAACATCAAGAGAAGGCACAAATATCTCCTTTCAATAATTAAACAATATATAATGATTACAATATTATACAAAAATAGTATTAGTAAAAAATGTCTAATAAATGGCACAAATAAAAAATAGTGTAAAATATAAAATGTTTAAAAAGAAAAGAAACCTAAAATTAAATACCACTAATCTCATTTAATTATTATATGGCAAATATTTAAAGCTTATGTATAATTTAAAAAGTAAAATAAAAACAAGAATTAAACATTTTGTTTTGAATCTAGAGAAATGTTTGAAAAATTATGAATATAATCCTAAAATTGTTTCAGGTGGTTAATGGTATTAATATTATTAAAATATATATTTAATCAAAGACTCTTCCAGATAAATAAAATACTTATGAAATAATTTATGCTAATTAGATTAAATTTAAAATTCATGAACACCTGTTAAGTTGTACTGTTGATTACAATTAGGAATTAATCTAATGAGATTCTTCATTAAGACTTTAAATTTATTTTTTTAAATTATTGGTTAAGGCCAGTTGTTCATCAGGAGCTCAAATGTTGAGCAAGCAAGTTGTTTGTTTATCATTGTCAATCATTCTTTGAAATTTGATTACTTCACTTTTGATTTTCTTACAAATTTAAAAAGTATTTCCAGTAGATAAATCACCATCAATAAATTAAGTTCTTCAACAGTTCTTAATAGTGGAAAAAATCAATATCCATACATTTTAGGAGAAGTAATGTATAAGATAAAAGTTCTAAAAAAAAAATCTAGATCCTTTTTTAAATCAAAATTCAAAGAAACTTAACAATAAGGATATTCACTCCCTGACTGAGATGCTAATGAGCCAGTCCATAGTAAAACTATAATTCTAGAGGACAACAGGTCTTAACCATATTAGAATCTCTCATATCAATAACATTTAATCTCTTATTGAGGGAAATGCCCTATTAAATAATATTTAATTGGATTAGTTAGTACTTCAATTAAATTCAATGTTGCCCCAATTATAATTATTTAAATTCTATTCAAAATATAGTAATGATTTTAAAAATAATAATGGGCCTTGAAAAATGATACAATTGAGGTACTAACTAGGTAAATATACTACCACTACCCTAATCTATTCAAGACAGAACTAACATGAGATATTCTGCTAAATTCACTAGGAACTAATTAAGAAATGAAATTATTAGTATCAATATCTTTACAATATTCATGAACAAACAATGAGAAAATAGATAAATCATATTATTATAGTAATAAGGCACTAAGTAGTAAGTAGGTTTATAATAATAATTTCAATTTTTGTTTTTAAAGTAAGCTGGTTCATAATATTAAATAAACATAAAATGATCATTAAAAATTCTAAAGAAAGAAAAAAAAATGTCAAATAGCTTTTGACTGATTCATCATACAAATTAAAAATATAATTTTAAAAAGTTATTAAGTAAACTCTTTATATGGCACTTACAAAGTGGTTAATACGAAGAAATCAAAGAATTAATCAAAAATGGTTTCCTCAACAAAGTTATGGGTAAAAAAAATTATAACAACAAAAGTTTTTTTATAGAAAAAAATATCAAATTATTTATCCTTGTTTTCAGATCAGTAATTAATAAATAATTATTAATATTTATCAATTACTTAATGAGAGATATTTTCATCAATAAACTCTCAGCACTATTACATATTTGTACAAAAACAATTGAACCCCTATATGTAAATCAAACATTCATACCTCTAATAGATCTATAAAAAATTTTTTTTATGAAATCTGTATATATTGAATAAAATTTCTAAATACCGGATAAAAATAATATCATGATATTTATAAAATATATTGAAAATAATATCATAAATACATTCATTTTCATTTTTTAGTATAATCTTTAAAAAATTTCATCCAAATACTCAACTGTAACCATTTTCAACATGAACAATGTACTTATAAATGTGAATAATGAAAAAAAGATCGATAAAGTTATAATTACTTTTTTTTTAGAAGAGGGGATCCAATCATTATTCAGTTTAGAGTGCCCAAAAATCCTTCACTCAGCCCTGAAAACTGCCATCATAAGCTAAAAAGCTCTAACTCCACATAATTTTTTTAAAATACATTTTTGTATTGCAGTCGAATTGCTCTAAAAACTAAACCTTTTTATGACATTGGAAAGTCGTAAAACTAATGATTAGGATCTAACCATTAGATTTAGGGCTTTCTAATGCCATGAAAAGTTGTAGTTTCTAGAGAAATTCGGGTACGAAACAAATAAGTATTAAAAAAAATTATTAGGAGTTAGGGCCATTAAGCTTATGATGGCAGAAACTGCCTTAATTTAGAAAACTAAGTTCTTTAAAATAACATGAAAAATTATAATAAATAATAAATGACACTAATCTAATCACAGAATTAAAGTATTTTTGTTTCAGTAATTAATTATTAAATAAAACAAATGACACTAAAAAAAGGAACTCCAGTGAATATGAGCTATGCAAGGAATAATTCTGTGAGGAGAGGGGCTACAAGTCATTTTTTGTGGCAGTGTGTTGAAGCTATATTTTGTTCTTTATAATTAACTTTACCTTTAAGAAAAAGGTTAGTAGTGACTGAAATATTGATCACATTCCATGTGTTTCATGGACACTGTAAAGAATAATAGTGACTGTAAGTATATAGTGACACTGTAAGTATATAGTGACACTGTAAAGGATAGTAGTGACTGAAATATTGATCACATTCCATGTGTTTCATGGACACTGTAAAGAATAATAGTGACTGTAAGTATATAGTGACACTGTAAGTATATAGTGACACTGTAAAGGATAGTAGTGACTGAAATATTGATCACATTCCATGTGTTTCATGGACACTGTAAAGAATAATAGTGACTGTAAGTATATAGTGACACTGTAAGTATATAGTGACACTGTAAAGGATAGTAGTGACTGAAATATTGATCACATTCCATGTGTTTCATGGACACTGTAAAGAATAATAGTGACTGTAAGTATATAGTGACACTGTAAGTATATAGTGACACTGTAAAGGATAGTAGTGACTGAAATATTGATCACATTCCATGTGTTTCATGGACACTGTAAAGAATAATAGTGACTGTAAGTATATAGTGACACTGTAAGTATATAGTGACACTGTAAAGGATAGTAGTGACTGAAATATTGATCACATTCCATGTGTTTCATGGACACTGTAAAGAATAATAGTGACTGTAAGTATATAGTGACACTGTAAGTATATAGTGACACTGTAAAGGATAGTAGTGACTGAAATATTGATCACATTCCATGTGTTTCATGGACACTGTAAAGAATAATAGTGACTGTAAGTATATAGTGACACTGTAAAGGATAGTAGTGACTGAAATATTGATCACATTCCATGTGTTTCATGGACACTGTAAAGAATAATAGTGACTGTAAGTATATAGTGACACTGTAAGTATATAGTGACACTGTAAAGGATAGTAGTGACTGAAATATTGATCACATTCCATGTGTTTCATGGACACTGTAAAGAATAATAGTGACTGTAAGTATATAGTGACACTGTAAGTATATAGTGACACTGTAAAGGATAGTAGTGACTGAAATATTGATCACATTCCATGTGTTTCATGGACACTGTAAAGAATAATAGTGACTGTAAGTATATAGTGACACTGTAAGTATATAGTGACACTGTAAAGGATAGTAGTGACTGAAATATTGATCACATTCCATGTGTTTCATGGACACTGTAAAGAATAATAGTGACTGTAAGTATACAGTGACACTGTAAGTATATAGTGACACTGTAAAGGATAGTAGTGACTGAAATATTGATCACATTCCATGTGTTTCATGGACACTGTAAAGAATAATAGTGACTGTAAGTATATAGTGACACTGTAAGTATATAGTGACACTGTAAAGGATAGTAGTGACTGAAATATTGATCACATTCCATGTGTTTCATGGACACTGTAAAGAATAATAGTGACTGTAAGTATACAGTGACACTGTAAGTATATAGTGACACTGTAAAGGATAGTAGTGACTGAAATATTGATCACATTCCATGTGTTTCATGGACACTGTAAAGAATAATAGTGACTGTAAGTATACAGTGACACTGTAAGTATATAGTGACACAGTAAAGGATAGTAGTGACTGAAATATTGATCACATTCCATGTATTTCATGGACACTGTAAAGTTCATTATAAAGGACAAAACTGATTGTCGAAAAAAAAAAAAAAATGACTTGTACCCCTTTTACTCAAACACGACAGAATTGATACAATAATACTTTATATTTGGCTAAATAATGTTACTTTGTAAATTCATGTCAATACTGTTATTTGAACATGTTCTAATTTTATTAGCCTACTCAGTTTAAATGAAATATTCGATATTCTAATAATTTCAAGGTAGTCTGCTTGATTAAACCTGAAACACACAATAAATTTCATTTCACCTTCATAAATAATTTTTATGCAGGAATAATTATTGATCAAAAGTTATATTTGCTGAATAAACTTTAACTGAACAAAATTCTTACGAGTAGAGCAAACATTTTTTTTTTAATTTTTCTATGTTATTGTTGAGCATTATAATCTGCCACATTTAAAGGAAATGAATAATAGAATTAGAATGTAAATGCAAATTCATTTCTTTTTAATTAAAAAAAGGAAAAATGAAAGATAATCTATAGAAATAAAAGACAAATAATAAAAATAAAATAAAAGCAAATAAGAATATTAATAAAGTAAAAACACTAAAGATACATCTATACTTATTTACAATAAGTTTGGAGACTCCTTAACCTGTTCCTCCACCAACATATGAAGGGTAAACAAGGCTAATTGTATTAAAAGCCCGAGGAGGCTGAGTCAGAACACTAAAGTTGCAAGTACTCTGAGCATAAATTTATTCCTAGGATAGAAACAAATTTTTCTTATTCAAGAAATATTGTTCCTCATTAATACAATGGAAAAGGTATTTAGAATGTTTTTGACATTTTTGGAAAAAAAAAAGAGCAACCATAATAAAAAGTATAAAGCACATTTATTTAAAAGTATAATACAGGCAAATCATCGACCTAAAATGTATAAAATATATTTATTTTAACCCTCCAGTGGATGGGTGGATCCCTGGAACCCAGGCACCAGTGATATGTCGTGCCACTCATCCTCAGAACCCACAAAATCTTTTCCGGCTCAGTCCTTCTTGTCATCACCATTTCAGTTCATTTGTTTAGTTTCAAGCATCTAAGTCTATTTTTCTCCCCATTATAGATTTTTTTGCTCCCTGGAACCCTACCAGTCAATACATGTAAGTATTTCCCTTTTGATTTCTTTTCAATATTAGATATTTATTGCTATAATTAATTAATTAGTAAATTCTTTGAAAAAATTAGCAATAATTATCGGAAAAATTATTCTATAGGAGAATATATGACTCTTTCCTCTTGGATATACATTTTGCAATGCTTGTAGCAACTGTGGAAGATGGGGGATTTAAATATATTTCCTGTTGAAGTCAGTCAAATATTAAAGTATTTTCTTTAGTGGATGCTCATACATTTTATAAGTGAAACGTAGAAATTTACTGTGGGAAGCAACCAGTTGGACCACATGAAAGATCATTCAAGCCTTCTGACATTGTTGAACGTACATCCTTGCCAGTCTCAGGTTCCACAGATGCATCATGATGAAATTGTCACATCAACTGAAGCTTAATTAGTGTTAAACTTAATTAAATGTGTTGATTAGTGTAATTTATTTTTATTAGTATAATTTTTATTATATTTATTAGCGTAACTTTATTTTTTAAGAAGAAGTGAGGGTATTCATGTGATAAGGATTTGCTAACACAATTTGTACTCTTTTGTATTTTTTGTTTTTAATATTAATTCTAACTCTCAAAAATAAAATCTAAGTCTAATTAATTTCTTTATTACTTTTTACTTCTTTATACTTTACATATAAATCATTCATAACGCATAAATAAATTTTTCTTGGACAAAAAAAATTGAATTATTGAGTTTCAGGGACCCAACCCGTCCTTTCATGTGACCTTTTCTCACTCATCCACTATAAAATATATTTTTTTCTGAAGTTTTTCTAATGAAGCCATATCTATAGGGAAAAATAATACATGAGCTCTACTGAAAATTATGGGTAACATATTTTTATTTACTTTTTAAATATTTAATTTATATCATGAACCAAAAACAAATTTTAAGAACAGAACAAAATCGTAGCTCAATACTATAATTTAGAAGTAATTGATTATTGGAGGATAGTCTGTAGATACCACAAATGGTATCTAATGGTCAGTGCATCTCTATACTTTTATTTATTGGATATAATCATAATTATATCTCATAATTAATAATCTCTGTACATATTTACAGCATGAGTACACTATGAGTAAATAAAAATATTATTTAACAAAAAATAGCTTTCTTGATTATCTTGGGCAATGATATGGCATTGCTTATTTACGGTCTATACACTGGTCCAGATAACTTGGTCTGCAGTCCGATAAAACTAATATAGAGTAATATGTCTAGACATCACAACTCTTACAGCCTGGGTAATGAAAAATCTACTTGAAGGAAAATAATTTATAGAAAAGAGGAAAAATTCAAAAGAGACATAAGTTAATTAATAGGATACAATTGGAAGATTCCAAACATAAAGCCTTAAGTCTCCAAAATATCGGTAAACAATTATGCAGTCAATGTTTCGCCAATTCAAATAGCATCAGGACAGACGCAACAAAAATCAGTACATGCAGATCAAATACAGTACATCTCACCTCATCAACAGCCTAAAAAAACAGATCAAGTAGAGATAGCATACCACTCCAAAAAATCCAATCACATAATGATGGCAAAAGGGTTTTGCCACAATGTCTATCCTGATGCTGCTTGAATTAGCGAAACTTTTCCTGGGTAGTTGTTTACCGGTATTTTGGGAACTCAAGGCTTTGTTTTTGGAATCTTCTAATTGTATCCTAGCATTGAAGGACAATGTTGCAGAGACTTTATCTAACAAGAACTTCTTTTAAATTTCAAATTTATAAAACAAGTTCTTAGAAATATTATCCAAACTTAAATGAAAAACAAAACTACTGTGGAACTTTTAAAGTTATGCTCAAAAGAAACTGATTGAACATTAGGGTGTTAGATAAAAATGCATAAGATAAATTAATTGTTTCTAATATTTGGTTTTTAATATAATGACAAATTTTGAACTATAAATGTCTTGCTTTCCATAAAGTGTTCTATATTTTTAGTTTGATGAAATATCTTCTAAATTTTTCAAGCCATTGCTTTTGGTTTATTAATTTCAATAATAGACCTTTGGAATCGACCAAAGAAAATTTTTTTGTAACCTCCCCTCAAAATTTGAGGTTTTATGTACTACTGGACCGATTTTCTTGAGATTCGGTACCAAAGTCACAGGTCACCCCGGGATGATCCTCGGAACTCGACATTATAATCCGTCTGTTTGTTTCAAAATGGCGGCCGATTAGAGATCTCATAAGTCCATAACTCGGTCATTTATAAAGATAGAGAGAAAATGTAAGGTGTTTTGGAATCAGCATAACGAGAAATCAAAAAAAAAAAAAAAAATTGAAAAACAAAAAATCTGCATAATTACCGATTAAATATCTAATAAGCCCATAACTCGGTCATTTATAAAGATAGAGAGAAAATGTAAGGTGTTTTGGAATCAGCATAACGAGAAATAAAAAAAAAAAAAAAAAAAAAATTGAAAAACAAAAAATCTATAATAATTGCCGATTAAAGATCTTATATACCCATAACTTGGCCATTTATAAACATAGAGGAGAAATGTAAGGTGTTTTGGAATCAGCATAACAAGGCATTAAAATAACAAAAAAGAAAAAAGAAAAAAAACGAAAAATCTCTATCTGTAAATGCTTTTGGTTTATTAATTTCAATAATAGACCTTTGGAATCGACCAAAGAAAATTTTTTTGTAACCCCCCCTCAAAATTTGAGGTTTTACGTTTCAAGATACGTAGAAACCAAATATCCAATAAAAAAATCCGTCCGTCCGCCGTCCGCCGTACGCCGTCCGCGGCTTTTCTCCGAGACTACTGTTTGGTGCTTTTATTGTATTTAAACGAAAGCTAACGAAAATCCCTACAATACGAACTAGAAATCACCTAAATCGGACCATTATTAGCTGAGATATAGCTTAATGAACTTCGTTTTTATTTTTTCCTAGTGAAGTGCACATCAAATATTTCCTCTGTATCATTTTACATCACAGCCTACTTGCATTGACGCAGCGAACATCTTGTGACAAGCTTCAAATTTCTTTTCCTTTGGTACCTACTGCTTCAGATTTTTTACTTTGACAGAATAGATATTTTTGTGGAATAATTAACAAGTGGAATAAATAAGTGGAAATAATAAACCATTGTGTAATAATTTGCAGCGTTTTTTTGCTTGAGACATTTCCTCAAATGTAGCTATTTCTGCTCCCCTTTCCAACTGCTTTCTAATTCATAATTTATAGTTTATTTTATTTTTTAATTCGGAAAACCTGTTAACTGCATAAATATTATAACTTACAATTAGTGATTGGAATTCTAACACAGCTAGTCTTTATTTTTCAAAAGTTTTTCTAGAATAACTTGTAAAGGTTGACTGTTATGTTTACCAGCAGATAATATCAAGATCATCAGTGATAATAGATTAAAACATATAGAACATTTAAATATTTAAGAAACAAAACTCAAAATGCTTACCATTAAAGTTCGATTCTAGGAGTGGTAGTAATTGTAGGAGAATCTTCAGTATCACTAACATAGCCCTCTTCATGAAGGTACCATGCTGGATATAATACAAGAGGTTCCACAGATAGGGCAATCAAGTTGCGAATTGGGAAAAATGTCTTCCATTCATCTCTAAAGATATCACAAAATATAAATGGATGAGTGATATAGCTAAAATAATAATTTACTTATGCAATAATAATTGTTTTAATAAAAATTAAATGAATTTTCTATTAAAAGAATTAATGTATTGTGATCTTATTCTTTTATTTCTATAAATAAAATTCACAACTGTGCTTAAGTGCATCGAGTCCACCATTCTTAAAAAGGAGGTCTATGAACATCATCAAGGGAAAAACTTGGTTATTAAGTATATGGAAAATGAAAAAAGCTTTTTTATAATATTTATATTTTTTTTTGAAAATATTTTTTTAATATCTTTACACCATTAAATGTATATATAATTTATCTGGGATCTAATGAACAATGATAACTTATCCTGTCATCATCATAACTAAAAATATTATTTTTATCTTTCAAAACTCTTTAATTTTGATATAATTCAAGAAAATGATTATTTCTATGTAATATAATGCTATATGGATTGATGTATATTAAATGTCAAAAATTATTAAAGAAATTTTAATATTATTAATGAAAATTTAATTCAACAATAATATGTTTATTTTATTAAGTATTATAGAATTATTTCAGTAAGTTAAGTAATTTAATTACTCAGGATGTTTATCATAAAGAATAGGCAAATATTCATCCACTGGAATTATATTTGAAAGAGGGTCTTGAGTAATTAGCTTCTTTGCTCCCTGACCACTTAAGAGATAACCAAGAGTCCAATATGAATATCCTGCCCAGACAAGGTAATCAGTCCCTTTAACTTGTTCTTCTTCTTTTTCTTGCAATCTCTTGCGGCCGAGGTAACTGAAAAAACAAAAATAATTTAAATTTTTCATACAAATTATTACTAGTTAATCATTACTTATTTTCGTAATTATTTAATTATTAATGCACAATCACAAAAGAGAATTGGTTATCTTTTTCATTTAAACTTATTTTGACAGCCATCAAGGGTTTGTATTGTACAGTACTAAATAGTTTCATTTATTTTAAGAAATGAATAAACTCTATCTTATATTAAATCTAAAAAATAATATTAGCATTATCATCTACTAAAGCTACAAAATTGTTACATTAATCTTTAATTAAAAGTAGTAAATGAAGATTTAATTCAGATAAATGAGATCTCTGAATTTTCTTTACAGATAAAATCAGATGTTTGATTTGTTCATTCACTGCTTCATCACAGAAATTATATTACTATTATGCTGAAAAAATTATAACTTGAGTTTGAATTTAGAATAATGTATACTGGTTTGACACCTTTTCTTAATTAATGAGTTACATCATTATAAAAAGGCATTCTTTCGCGGTATGTCACTTCAAATGAGATAGGGACCAAAATATTGTTCATTGTGATTCATAAGTGAGCTGGATTTCTCTAACTGGATGCTAGTGGGAATAGAAGACAGTTGTCATCTAAAATTTCCTGATTTATTATATAATACTCTGATAGTTTCAAAACTGGCAAAGAGGATCTGTTTCATTAACTTAAGTCAGTATTATACTAAGTGAGTGGACTAGTTGGAGTAAGGCCAACAATCAACACACCAATGTTAGCTGGATGACAACAGCCACATTTGAAATAGGAATTTTTTTTTTCTAAATATCAAATTCATATATGTACCATATGTGTAGAAAAAAAAATCAATTATTATATTCCATTTTTCTTATTTGTGAACATTCAAATAGTCCTTACAGTATAGACTGATGACTGAATAAAGTTCGTAACATTTTATTTATACAACAAATAATACATTTTACTTATTTACTTTTGTTAATACATAAGGATTTCAAGAGAAATATGGTACTTACACAAGGTCCCATTGAAATGGAAGTCTCTTCAGTTCCTCAATCAGGTATATCATTTTCTGAGTAAAAAATGGTTCAAAACGCACATCATCCTCCAGTATCATGGCTATATCATAATTTTTCTCAACAACCTGCAAAAAGAACATTAATTCAAAATATATCCTCATCTTGGAACTGTCAGGCTTTAAACCATGAGAATAAATGTAGAAAACGCATATCTAGCTCATTTCACATGCACTCATTTTACATGCTCATTTCAAATGGTACTGTAATAAACATGAACACATCGGTAAGTGGTCTTAAAAGAAGGCGGCAGCGAAATCTATTTGTAAAATCAACACAAGTATCATCGAAATATAGCCGGGACAAGACATGTAGTAGATATCGATGTAATTAAATTGAATCGAAATTCACAACATTATTATTACATCATGTCATTGCCAACATGCTTAAGTAACGGATGGGAATATAGCAACTTTTCAGATCAGAAAAATCTTCACATTTTACTTTTAACTTCCTTATTGTGATTTTTTTTTTTAATCTCTGGTCCTTTTTTCTTCATATAGCCCTAGATTTGTTTTACAACATTTTATTTTGTATAAATGCCTCTGGGAAATATAATAAATATATAATATGAGAAATATAAAACTAAGAAATTCGAAAAATGCAATTATTAACATTTGTTACCTTATCATAGCTGTGACGTATCTATTATAATAGTAAATATTACTAATGGCAGCCGCCTGGTATTGCATAATAATAGTAATAAATAAATATGTATGAGCATTGACATTCCAGAGGAAAAATAGCAGGTCTACTTCTGTGATTTAACCAACCATAATGGCTTTTTAACTGTGACAAAAAAAACAAAACACGCGCGGCGCACAAACTTAGGGTTTGCAGATAACAACTACTTTTTAATACGCTCAATAATAGTAATTAAAACGTTATGAAATACCCCACATATCGCATTTCGATTTCTTCAAAATTGAAGGATTTACACCATTTTAGAATTTTATTTTCAAAACGTCATTATGATTTTTCAAGAACCTCATAAAATAGAATTTTGGAGATCCATGATACGACATTAGTAAGTTTTTTTCGTCGTTTTGCTATTAAAAATATTGCCAAATCTTTCGGTGTGCGTATATGGTATTACGAAGTATATGGTAACAGGGCAGAAAGCATTGCAAAATGAGACGATCCGAATACATTTGATAAGGTGAATGAATTTATTTACCTAGGTAGCCAGGTGAATATAGATGGGGATTTGACAACAGAAACTAAGAAAAGAATCGTTGCTTCTAACATGTTTTATTATGGCCTTCGAAGACATTTTAGGAGCAATATCCATGCCAAACTACCAAACTTCTATATAAAACACTAATCCGCCTAGCCCTAATTTATGGCTCAGAGACATGGGCCTTAATCAAGAAAATTAAGCAAGACCTTCTAGTTCATGAGCGCGGAATCCTCCGCCACTTCTATGATCCAATCTATGTTGATGGAGGATGGAGAAGAAGGACCACTAATGAAATAAGTGCTCTCCCAAATGAGGGAGATATGGTCAAGGTCGTGCGTCTGGGAAGGCATAGGTGGGCTGGACATCTGATGAGAATGGAACATAGCGCAATTCCCCAAAAAACATTCACGGAGCGCTTATATGGTACAGGTCGTGTTGGTCTTCCTAGGCTTCGTTCGGGAAAACGGTGGAATACTAATGGTCCGGAACTGGAAGGCAGCAACTCGAGATCGGGACAACTGGCGAAGGCTAATATGGAAGGCCCTGGCATGGCAATGGGTTGTCGCGCCGCTGTAAGTAAGTTTAGATGTAGTATATTTCTGAAAAATGCAAAAAGTTATTTCAAAAGCGATTTTTCCACAATAATGAAAGAGAAATAGATTTTAATATAAAATTATTATTAATTTAGCAATGCAAACACTGACTTCAATACCAATAATGATATAAAAATATAATATAATATAAAAATATTTATACTCGTTTTATATTTTTTAAAAAATACAAGTTTGTATTGCTTCTTCATACATCATAATCTCATCAAAAATCATCTGTTGGACTTATACGCAATGCAATGGAGATAGTAATCACTACTCCTAAAGAGATTTAATTAACTTATTAATTAATCTTAAGGTGGTGGATCCTTTTCGTTTATGAGGGTATTAATTTGCAGTTAGTTGCTAATACGTTTAATAAGTATCTGAAGGTGAAATTGAAGTGAAATTTTTGATGCGATTATGATGTTTGAAGAAGCGATAATTCTTATACGATTTTTTATTTTTTTAAAATATAAATCGTGTATGAATATTTTTATATCTTATTATCATTATTCCTTTTGAATTCAATGTTTGTATTGTTAAATTAATAAACATTTTGAATACATACAATCAACATCCCATTTATAATAGTGGAAAAATCATTTCAGAAACTAACCATTGGCATTTTTTAGAAAAATTACATCTACTAGAAAACTACATCTACAGGCTTGGTCATATTTTTAATTTAAAGGCGATGAAAAAATGCATACAAATGCATTTTTCAATGATATCTCCGAAATTCCAATTTATGACGTGCCTGAAAAATAATAATGACGTTCAGAATACAAAATTCTTAAATGGTGTAAATCCTTCAATTTTTAAGATATAGAAATACAATTTGCCGGATGGGTCTTTTCATAACTTTTTAATAACTATTAATAACTACGAGCTTATTAAAAATCATCTATCGGGGTGGAAAACCTAAGTTTTCGCCGAGCGTCAACCGCACGCATCGCGCCAAAGTTAAAATAAATAGGAGTTGGTGAAACTATGAAAGTTGCCCAAGGAGTTTTTTCTCTGACATTTTTTTATTAGATTATCCGTTTGACCGTGAGAAGTATTTGAGCCGATTTATACTGGCACCCTGTTTATATGAATGGTCAACCTCACACGTGTTGTTAGTGAAAATTTTTTGGTATACAGTTAAAAAAGATTTGACCGTATCCTGTAATTCCTCATTAATTAATTCTCTTTTTTTTTTGTATATTAGGCTACTTTTATATTATTATAACACTAGTTTCAAACAGATATGTCGTTTAGATTAAACAGTTTTCAAAATTATTTTCAACTCTTAGTGCTGTAATGACCAAAATTGGCAAGTACTTACAACAATCTGTGAAGTTGACCATCGGTACATTAAAAACTTAAATGAAGTTTGTGAGTCTATCCACGGAAATTAGCGAAAAATAAAATACTCTTCTTTTATAGTACTAATATAATTTATTTCTTCTTCTTTTCTTGGCACTACAACCCGCTAGCGAGTCATGGCCTCCGCCAACAGCAACCGCCAGGTGTCCCTATTTTTTGCTGCCACCATCCAGTCTCTCACTCCAAACTTCTTTGCATCGGTGTCCACACAGTCCCTCCATCGCAACTTGGGTCTTCCGACGCATCGTCCACCATGAAGGATCTCAGTCAGAAGCTTCCTTGGTATCATATCGTCTCCCATTCTGGCAACATGGCCTGCCCATCTGAGTCGGGCTGCTTTTATAAATTTAACGACATCAGGGCCATCAAACTTCTTGTAGATATCCTGGTTCTTCCTCCGTTTCCATTCTCCATCTACAAGTACTGGACCACAAATTCCTCTTAATATCCTGCGTTCCAATACCAGAAGGTCGTGTTCCACAGCCTTTGTTGTTGTCCATGTCTCGGATCCATAAGTTAGAACCGGTCGGATGAGGGTCTTATACAGGATGAACTTGGTACGCTGGGTTACTAAGTGACTTTTCAAGTGTTGTTTCAATCCATAGTAACAACGGTTAGCCATCAAAATCCTTTTCCTTACCTCTTCCTCCATCCGGTTATCGCTGGTTATCTGCGAACCTAGGTAAGAGAATTCTTGAACCTACTCAAACTTGTAGGGGCCAAAATCTACTCTATCACGATCCTGCCGAGGGATCTCCGGGGTTACCATGTATTTTGTTTTTTCCTCATTGACAATCAAACCCAGATTTCTTGCTGCAGCCTCCAGTTTCAAGAAGGATTCAGTAACCGCCTGCCGAGAACGTCCAATTATGTCAATGTCGTCAGCAAAAGCGAGAGTCTGGACCATCTTGTTAAATATCGTGCCCGATGTTTGAATGTTGAGTCTCGAACAGCCTTTTCCAGTACTATTAGGAAGAGGAGGCACGCTAAAGCATCACCCTGTCTCACTCCCCTTTTTGTTGAAAATTCTTCTGAGATGTTGCCCCGAATTTTCACAACACAAACAATGTCTTCCATCGTTATCCTTATCAATCTTATTAGCTTTCTGGGGATTCCGAAATGGGTTAATGCTTCGTATAGCTTTGCATGACCTACTGTGTCGTAGGCTGATTTAAAGTCGACAAACAAATGATGGGTTTTAAGTTTGTATTCACGCCCTCATTCCAGAATGGTTCTCAGACAGAAAATTTGGTCTATTGTCGATCGACCACGTCTAAATCCGCACTGATATTGACCCAGTTCTCGCTCTGCATACGGTAAACAGAATGTTGGACAGTATTTTATATGCGCAAGGGAGCAAAGCGACACCACGGTAGTTCGAACATTTCAGTAGCTCACCCTTTTTGTGTATTGGGCATATAACAGTCTTCTTCCAATCCGTTGGTATAATCTCCTCAGTCCAGATGCTTATCAGTAAATTGTGAAGGAGTTTGATGAGTTCGTTTCCTCCATGCTTGAATAATTCGGAAGGAAGGCCATCAATTCCTGGCGCTTTGTTGTTTTTCAGCTTGTTGAGAGCATCTGTCACTTCATCTTCATCTGGTGGTTCTAAGTCATCAATTTAGGATTCCAGGATTTGGGGCTCTATCTGTCTTTCTACACTTGGGCACTAGAAGTCTACATTCAGAAGCCTCTCGAAAAATCTTCTCCATTCTGCTAGGTAGGCCTGCTCTTCAGATAGGAGAGCTCCCTGCTCATCCACACACATCGAAGGGATTTGCTTAAATGGTTTTCGGGTTCTATTTACATTAGTGTAGAACTTCCTGGTGTCCCCAATGGTCCTAGACTCCTCTAACTCCTTTAACTCTCTGTTCTTATTTTCCCTTTTCTTCCTGCGATGTAAGCACTTTTCTTCCCTTCGTTTCCTTCTATATTCTTCCACACGTGTGCGCCTGTTAATCATCATCTTATAGGCTCCATTTTTAGCTTCAGTGGCAGTCCGACAATCTTCATCGAACCAACAATGCCTAGCCTCTTTTTCAGCTGGTCCCAGAACGGCTTCAGCAGTCTCTTCAATAGTTTTCCGGCAGCTGCTCCAGATATCTTCTATGCTATCATCTGTAGCTTGCATGCACCTTAACCGTAAGTCCAACGATTCTCCATATCTCGCCTTAATCTGTGGGTCTTTAAGCTTTAAAATATTAAATTTCTTCGCTCTTTCCCGTGCCATAGGTGGACTAATATCAATCTTTGCTGTAACATGGGCAATACTGAAGAAATGGTCAGAATCGATATTGGCTCCTCTGAATACTCGGACATCGGTGATGCTACTCAGATGTCTGTCACTGACAAGTATGTGGTCAATCTGGTTGACAGTGAGTCCATTAGGTGATGTCCACGTGCCCTTATGGATTTTCTTATGAGGGAATAATGTGCTGGCAATTTTAAGGCTTTTGGATGCAGCAAAGTTGGTCAGTCGCCGGCCATTATCATTACTTATTTCATGCAGGCTGTGTTTACCAATGGTAGGGACATAGATATCTTCCTGGCCTACTTTAGCGTTTAGGTCACCTGCAATGATTTTCATATCATAGTGAGGTAATGAATCCAGTGTGTTCTCAAGCAGATCATAGAACTCATCCTTTTCCTCTTCATTTGTTTCTTCGGTCGGAGCATGTACACTTAGGATTGAGAAGTTATAAAACTTTCCACGAATCCTCAGCACTGATATTCTTGAGTTCACTGGTTTAAATCCGATGACCAATCTTCTAAACGATTTCCTGACGATGAATCCCGTCCCAAAGGTATGTACCCGGTCGTTGCAGCTATAGTATACCGTGTGGTTTCTTTTCTCCAGAGTGTCCTGGCCAATCCATCGGATTTCCTGGATGGCAGCTATGTCCAACTTGTATCGATCTATTTCATTCAGGAGTACATTGAGTGCTCCAGATCTATATAATGAAAGGATGTTCCAGTATCCAATGTTAAACCTGTGACGTTTGCCGTGTTTTTTCCGTGAGTGTTTATCGATTTCCGAGGCTATTGCGTGGGGTTTCTCAATAGTTCAATTTTCTGGTCGCGGGGCTATCAACCCTCACTACGAGCCCTAGTCTGCTGGTGGGGCTGCCACCTTAACGCCTGCAGACCTGCACCCCCTTCGGGGAGACTACCTAGGGGAGGGGGCTCTAGGGTGTGTACTGTAGGTGGCCTTCGTCTGTAGTGTGGGGGTATATGTAGTGTGCTGAAATTGTTTACTGTATGGGTGTCAGTGTAAGTGTAATTTATTGTATAATTTATTTAAAGTGATTAAATCTTCAAAAATGACTAAATGACCTTTGGCTGCTGCAAGGGTGTCGCGAAATTTGTAAATAATTAAAGCAATTATAAAAAATTAATATTGGCTTTTTATTAAAATTCTAATGTATTTATGTTTCTATTTTCTACTTTTCGTTCTTAATTTACTAACTGTTAAAAAGACGAAACCCCCACCAGAAAAAACTCAAATAATAGGGGTGCCGTGAATTTCGTTTAATAATTTCAGTGCGCCGTCATACAAAAAGTTTGAGAGCCACTTAGTCACTTAAGGTAGTTCTTCTGCCTCTACAAAGACTAGTTCTTAAACGATTTAGTAGAGTATGTTGGAGAAGACGGCTTTTATAAAGTAAAGAATAAGAGGGGACTACTCAGGTTCTCAATGGTAGTAATAGGTGAATCACTCCTCTCCTGTTTTCGGGAGTACCCCTTAAAAGTACTTCCGAGATTATTAGTAAAGTTTGCAGGATTTCATGAGGAAAAAGATTTTTTCTAATGTAATCCTATATTTAATGTAAGAATGATTTGCAAACTTGTATTTTCTCATTTCATAGCGGTAAATAATATTTCCTTGAGTATTTTATTCTACTGTTTATCTTCATTTTATCTGTTTATCTACAGTTTCTTCCGATTTCGAAAAAGTAATCTCATAAGGAATTCACGTTTTTAAAGTAAGACAAGCTCCAGTATTAGTTGCATTTCACTTGTATTTGTTCTTTAGAAAAATTAGCTCGAATTTTTTTTTTTTTTTTTTCAAGTTCTGGTAATCAATGTTGCTTAAATAAAGAAAGAATGTTTTGGAGATTGAAATTTCCTTCATATGATTTTTTTCAGAAAAAGATGTTCGTTTGATTGTTCAAGTAGGAACTGTTTAGTTTGCAGGTTGGCTCTTTTAGCATCCCGTTTGGATGTAATCAAAAGCAGAGTTGGCCTTTCATGCGCAACACTGTTTATATGTACATATTCACAATGGGTGACGCATGTGAAAGGATATTACGTAACAAGAGTATTTGTCAGTGGAAGGATTTAATTCAATTTACTTAATGATATGATTGGAAATTAATAGCTTCACACACATATATATATATATATATATATATATATATATATATATATATATATATAAAAATTTAGCCTGCGTATGTTTGTGCTCGCAAAACTTGAAAAGTAGCCGGTCGATTTTGATGCGGTAGAATTTTTTTTCGTAAGATTTATTTGCATAAAATTTTTCGAAATGCTCCTCCGAAGAGAAGAAATCGGGGAAAACTATTTTAAAAAAAATGGGTAGTTCTGTAATCGTTGTAATGACAACTTCATACATGTGGAAGCAAGTTCACTACAAAAACATTTGCACAAGAATGAAATTATTGTGTGAAAGTAATTTGTCAATTAAATGGTGTAAAAACGTGAAGCTTTATTACCGTTTTTACAAATGCATCATCATTTTGATCCTGTTCCAAGAAAACGTCGAAATGAAATGAGACGAATTCCAAACAGTGCAGTCAGTCGATTACGGAGATTTTTTTTTTTTTTAAACGTCTTTCTTCTTCCTTTCCTTTTATTATTTACGGCAAAGCAAGTTAAGACGTTTTTGTTGAAAATGAATGACGTGTTAATCTATGTTCGTTAAAATACTTTTATTTACTTTACCATTGATTTCATATAACAATAATTATGACGAAATGTGCAATATGTAATTAAAGTGTCAAAAATAAAATAAAAATCGAAGTCAAACTTAATTATTTTTTTTTAATACTTTTATATTTTTTTAAAGTAGTACAAGAATTACCAATTTTGTAATTCCCAATTTTATAGAACGCTAAATTTCGTGCAAGCTTTGTATGTAATATTTTTGAAAATTCGGAATAGCTACTGAGATACGTACAGGGCCGTGAAAGTTGGCAAAAATTACCCAAAAATTAAAAAACTTGCATTTGTCAGTGCTTTTGCATTAGATATGATGAATTTAAAGCATACATAAAGTTACAGATATAAATGATAAAAACTTAGTCTGCCGACATTTGGAGGGGGCATCTCACCGACAAATTAAAAATCACCGCCGTTACGTTAAGGAGGCAGAGTATCCTCTTTTGTTGTCCAGCCATATTTTTTTGGTGAGATCGCTGAGATATTTTGCAGAGCAGTTTAGATGCGACTTGACAAAAAATCCATCTTTTTGATTTTTTTCGGTAATTTTTGTAGATTTTTATGGGTCTTTATCTCAGTAGCTATTTCGAATAAAAAAAAAAATACAGAAAAACTTGCACGAAATTTAACGTTCTTTAAAATGAGCAAATACAAATTTCTATCTTAAATGCACTGGAAGCGAGTTATTTTGGAAAACTGAAAAAAGAATGAAGCTTCTTAGCGGTTTTTCAGGATGGCGAAAAACGCACATACAATAAAATACAATAAATACAACGCAGAAGGACATACATACAACATACCTGAAGACTAGTCTTTCTCCATTTTTTTGCAAATACAAATGATATCTCTACTGGGATTATATACCAATTGCCGGAGATCGGAAAATTTCCAATTTCTAGAGGTGTACTCTACCGAATTTAAAATTTATTGTGCTCAATGGATCCAGAATTTGATGCTTTACAACTTTTATTCTACGATTTTTTCTCTTAGAGTACTCATTTCCAAGCTGCAGACCCATATATAGTACTCTGGAAGTGGTTATCGACCACACCACTTAACCAAATCATTATTTTGCCGTACTCAGACGCAGAATTGAATCCTCTTAAATTTAATATACTGTGACTTTTTCGATAGAACGCATCGTTTAGGAATTATTGATGAAAAACCTATAGTTTTTTTGGCTGTCATTTTGAAATCCATGCAAATTTGAATGGCAGACTTGTATTTTTTTCTTTACGCTTGCATTTTTCTTTAGATAGATTCCATAGAACATACTTAAATTTTTGGCCAAATGGGTCGCGATTTTTTGCATGTGGTTCACGGACTTCATTGAAATGGAGAAATCGTACTTTCAAATAAATGAAAATATTTTTTATTAAAATTACAGTCTCAGAGTTACGCTAAGGCGGAAATTGTACTAACCCACTAAAGTGACGGTGACAGAGCAAGGGTCGGATCTGGCTAAAAGCGTCACATCTACAAACCAAAATGTCTTCCGTCGGTCCATTTATTTAAATGAATGCGTTCTGGGATTAGCATGTCTCATAATTTAGAAGACTGGCCCATGTGGTTGAGTCAAAATCAATGACAGCGTACCATACAACACCAAATAGGACAATTTTAATATACAACTATGTTGACAGGTATTGTTATAATCTTAATATTAGAAGATATATAATATAAAAATTAAGATTTATAAATTTAATATGTGCTATAATAACCTTACTCATAGTGTAATGGACAGTATTAAATTATAATAATTAAAGCTAAACTTTTAATTAGCTGTAAAATTTTACTGGGAAAAATGTGAAAAGGGAAACGTAGAGGTATTTATCCGAAATAGAAATTGTCGATCCATAAAAATCGATCTGGCCAAAAGTAGGTTTTCCCAAACAGTAAAAGGTGGTAAAAACGTAGCTAAAACTAATGTGGAATAGCAGGATACATTAAATATGCCCATATAATGTAATCTTAGATGAATCAAACCAGTTTATACATGCTTGAATAAATAAATTGATTACCTTTAAAATTAAAACTTTGTTAAAAATAAAATAAATAAAAATTACCTATAAAATAAAAACTTTGTTTGTGAGTGCACATTTCAGTGTTAATTTTTCGTGCTCAGAACTATTACTGATATTTAATAATTAAGGACTGTAAAAGGCCAGGTATATACGTTTTGAGTAGCACGAAATAGCTTATTTAAAATATGATATAGGGCGAAAGGAAATATAGCTTATTTTTGGTCAATTTTTATTGTTAATTTCACTATTCGATAAAGCATATGTTGCACATTCCGATGAGTACCGAAGGAGCTTTTTACACTTTGAACGAAGTGTGTGTTCAAGCTTTCGAGCCAATCTGAAAAAATTACCCGCTAGTAATCGCTAATCTTGAAGATAACTGCTTTTAGATGCAAATCAATGTGCAATCGTAAGTTATTCAAGAAGTTTTGAAAAATAATGTTTTAGTATTTATGTATTTTTTATTATTCATAGGCAAATATTATTTTATTGACTTCTGGAGAGATCTCATTGAAATCATCCGTAACCACTATTTATCCATTATAGATAAGAACTACCTATCATATCGAAGTATTCCGAATTTGTTTACGGCTTGAATTTGGCCTTAAATATGTAAAATTTGGCCTGAGTCAGTAGAATCTTTTAATGTAATTCACACCGGACGTCTGCAATCTTAATCTCTAAAAATTGATCTCTCATGTTAATGCTATTAAAGGTAACTAAGGATACACCTACGAGTTGAATTCGGCTGAAGTTGTAGGTACTTAAGCATTCTATTCATCTTAGCAACCACAAAAGTGATTGGCCTCAAAATATAACCCTCGAGGGTTTCAAGTTTTTAGAAGAAAAAACGTCTTATAGGGAGGCTCTCTACTTCAGAATTGAGTAGATTAATTAAGGATCAAACTAATTAAGGCTCTTATAATTATCTCTAAGCATTCCTTCAGGGACGGAAGACTACCGCTCTTCTACATTTTATCTGTACCAAGTATCTTATCCATTCAAACAGAACTCAATTTGAAAGTCCTTTGAAATATAAGAAGTATGGATTCCATTCTTTCTTGTTTGTTCTTCAATAAGAGAGAAAAAATAATTTATATTTTATACACGACTATCGAGGTGGTGGCCAATAGATTTGCTCAGGTGTAAGTTGAACAGGAATCTATTCAAATTCACTCATCGCGAAATAATTTTACGCATACAAAAATTGAAAAGCATCCAATGATTGCCATAGGTCCCTCACTATTGATAGATTGCCTTTAGGAATGTCTTGAGCTTAGATACGCTGGTTGCAAAACACCACATTCATCACTACTATATATTATTACGGTAGTATAGATCCCTTTTCCGGCTCTCAGGAGCGATGGATTTTGATGAATGAGGCATCAAAAGAAAGGGAATTTCATGGAGAAGTGACGAATCCTGATTTTGTTTCTTAAAATCTTACAAGGGCTTAAATAAAAGTGATGAAAAAATTGGAAGGTTTCAAAACTTTGACGACTGAGAGTCGGCGGATCGAGACGGGATAAGTTGGGTTTTAAAGATTTTGACGCGGGCATCAAGATCATATACCCTCCCATGGAGGGTATTGGTCCTGTGTTTTTAAGCCCTAAAACCCATCATTTTCGAGATAATGCACGATATATGTCCGCACGGGTCCTATGCCATCTTGCGTACGTGCCGTTGTCATGGCAACTTTATACCTATTAAAGCCAGTTGAGACTGTAAACAAAAACGCATTATTAACTGTGAAAACGTTTTGTAAATAAAATATTAAATTATTTTTCCATAAATGATAGAATACTACAAACAGAAAGTGGTATATTAGAGTCTTATTGCTTAACTGTTAAACTGAGGGGGTACTTCCAGTTGGGCAAGTTAATTACTTAGTAAGTATTAACTATTACTTGAACATAGTCATTATAAACTATTATAAAGCTTTACCAAATGTGTATGTTAAATAAACTTTCTTGATAATATTATATTGTTTATCGCTTATACTTCGATTTCATTAAGGATTCATAATTTCATTCAAGATATCTAATGCGAGAGTTCTCGCTCGGGTATACTAGTAAAACATCATTATTACGGTAGTATAGATCCCTTTTCCGGCTCTCAGGAACGATGGATTTTGATGAATGAGGTATCAAAAGAAAGGGAACTTCATAAAGAAGTGACGAATTCCAATTTCGTTTCTTAAATTCTTACTAGGGCTTAAATAAAAGTGGTGAAAAAACTGGGAGGTTTCACAAATTTGCGACTGAGAGTCAGCGGATCGAGACGGGATAGGTTGGATTTTAAAGATTTTGACGCGGGCATCAAAACCATGTATGATCCAGTGGATCATACTGGTCCAGCAAACTTACCGTTTTCGAGATAATGCACGATATAGGTCCGCACGGGCCCTATGCCATCTTGCGTACGTGTTGTTGTCATGGCAACTTTATATCAATTTGAGTCTGTTTACAAAATTTTTTAATGAGTTTAATATATTGTTTCCCATGTCCAACCCTAAAGGGCACTGTTAAATATGAATACTACATATAGAAAATGGTATAGCTAGATCTCATTGCCTAACTGCTAAATTGAAGAGATGATTTCCAGTGGGGTAAGCTAATTATTTATTAAGTATGAGCTGTAGCTTCAACATAGTCATTACAAACTATGTAGCTTCCCCAAATGTGCGTGTTAGATAAATTTTTTTAGTAATATTGTATTGTTTATAAGAATAAATATGTTTTCCTAATATCGCTTATACTTCTAATGTATTAGGATCTAATGCGAGAGTTCTCGCTCGGGTGTACTAGTCACTACTATATATTATTACGGTAGTATAGATCCCTTTTCCGGCTCTCAGGAGCGATGGATTTTGACGAGTGAGGTAACAAAAGAAAGAGAATTTCACGGAGATGTGACGAATTCCAATTTTGTTTCTTAAAATCTTACAAGGGCTTAAATAAAAGTGATGAAAGAACTGGAAGGTTTCAAAACTTTGACGCCTGAGAGTCGGCGGATCGAGACGGGATAAGTTGGGTTTTAAAGATTTTGACGCGGCCATCAAGATTGGTCCAGCGTTTTAAAGCTTAAAAACCTACCGTTTTCGGGATAACGCACGATATAGGTCCGCACAGGCCTCATGCCATCTTGTGTACGTGCCGTTGTCATAACTTCATAAAAGTAAAAGCAAATTGAGTCTGCATACAAAAACTTTTTAATAATTGTAAAATGGTTATTAAGTAAATGAATGTTGTTTTTATGTTACATAAATGTGTTCTAAATGTTGTTTTAGGTTTCTATGAATGACAGAGGAGAATATGTTATCTTCCCCAAGTCTAATCCTAAAGCACTGTTGAATACGAATACTGCACATATAAAATGGTATAGTTGAGTCTTATTCCTTCATTGTTTAAGTGAAGAGATATTTTCCAGTGGGACCAAGCTAATTGCTTATTAAGTATTTGCTGTTACTTCAACATACTCATTATAAACTATGTGCGTTAAATAAACTTTCTTGATACCTAATATTATATTATATATAACAATAAACATGTTTCCCTGATATGGCTTACACTTGTATACAATGTATTAGTAAGAATAAAGACAAGATATCTAATGCGAGAGTTCTCGCTCGGGTATACTAGTCAAAGATTAATTCAGTAAAACAATTAATTTACTATTAAAATTTCCGAAACAAAGTGAAAACACATATCATCGTCGGCAAAAGTGTAAAGCAATCTAGGTTTAATTAATTTATAGTTATCCATTTGTTATTACTACTAACAATGAGAGACGGTTAATTATTTCAAATAAAGAAAATTAAAGACCTTTTAGAAGAAACTGTTTTGAAAATTTGGCATTTAAAACCTGTCAGACGATTTCAATGAGGATAAGACTGTAAAATGGTATAATAACGAGTTTGATCAAAATTGTTAGATCCGTTTTCAAGAAAAGTGTAAAATCATTGATATAAAGAAAGACACACAGACAAACACACACGATTTTGTTGTTATTTGGACTCAGAAGACCTTAAAACGTGATTTCTATTGAAAACTTGAATCAAAATTTTTTACGATCCCAAAACTTTCTCCTACTATATATTTCATATATAGATATTTTTTTTGAAAATTGAAATCTTTATTCATATCTATAAATTATCTTCCTTACAACCAGTGAGTAGGATGAGAGATATTTAGATAAGAACATGCCATGAGAGGCATGAGGGGAGCGACAACGGCATATAATTTCCTCCTTGTTATATGTTTATTTAGTCTCCTCCTCTTCTACCGCTTGACAGTGCTAGGATCTCTTCGATATAGCTTGATTTAGGGATCTCTCTCCTGAACCATCTGTCTCCTCTTTCTCCCATTACAACACTTTTCTTTCGAAGGCCTCCGGGATTGCTTCTTCCCATGTCTTCTTTGGTCTTCCTCTCAGTCTCTGCTATTCCATCTTTGTCTCGTATATGCCTCTCGCCACTCAGTTTTCTGCCATTCTAGAAACATGTCCGAACCATTTCAGTTGATGTTCTTCGATAATATCATCAGCTGGCTTAAGTCCCAGATTTGACCATATTGTTATGTTGTCGACTGCGTCTCTCGTCTCCCCTTCATTCTTTCTAAATACCGCATCTCCATGGCTTAAAGTTGTCTCTTGTGTTTTGTGGTGAGAGTTCAAGATTCACTTCAATATGCGAGAATCCGTAAAAAGGTGACTTTCGATGTGTTTTTTAACACTTCTTTTTCCCGACAAAATGTTTCTTGAGGAAATTAAAACACCTGCTAGCAGCTTTTATTCTTTCGTTTATTTCACCATCTATCCAATCACTTTCGTTAGGGTGAGCAACAAGGTATTCCTTATTTGCTCTAACCTTGTATTGTTCAGCCATACAACTCGATCCTTCTGCTCGATTATTAGATATTTTTAAAAAATGAATATTTTTTGACCTAATTAATGTAGGGTGAAATGTATCCATTTACTGGACTATACCTCAAATCTTTTGGAATGTGGACCCCAGAACGAGAGCCATCAAGGCATCTCGTTCCTTATTGGCTCCCATGCCTGTAGGATTTGATTGTGCTTTCTGTTCTTGTCATGAATCCAACTGCTTTCCAAGTACATCGAGTTCAGGTTCTGGCTGAAGGAGAAGAGAGTAAGACGTCTTCTGAATTTCATAAATATTTACTTTCTTGAATTTATCTTGTTAATAAGAGGTTTAGTAATAAAATTCATATGGTATTTCTTTTTACTTTCCCTTACCTATATACGAAGTATATAGTAAGGGGAAGTATTGCGATCGTGAAAATTTTCGAATTCGAGTTTTCGACGGAAATACACGTTTTAAGGCCCCCCTGAGTCCAAATGACGAAGTCTCGCAAAATGGTCTGTGTGTGTGGGTGTGTGTATGTGAACAGTCTAGCTCAAAAACGAAAAATTTTAATTGTACGATACTGAAATTATGTATTTAAGGTTGGCACATGCATGTGATGTTACAGCAACATTTTCGTGAAAATCGACTTACTGCAAGTGCCACTTTATATAATCGATTTTACACTTTTTTACAATTTTCTCGAAAACGGTTCCAACGATTTTGATGAAACTTGCCTAAATTGTTCTACATAAAGATCTTTAACTTTTAATTAATGTAGTAAATCACCGAGGAATTGCAGGGAAAAATGTTATGATGAAAAGAATATTTTATTTGTGCATAGCTTAAAAAGTATGCATTTTACGGTAAATTATGTATAGAATTGTATGAAAGGTAATTAAATGATCTAAAAAACAAAAAAAGAACCATCAAAATCGGACCAATAATAGCAACACAGCGCATCGGACTAACAGGAAATGGTAATTATATCATGGATATTACAATTGTTTACGATTTTCTCGAAAACGGCTCTAACGATTTTGATGAAACTTGCTATATGTCTTCTCCTTATAGCCCTTTAACTTTTCATGTGTGTAGTATATCAACGAGAAAATGGAGGGAAAAAGTTATGATGAAAAGAATATTTTATTTGCGCATAACTTTAAAAAAGCATGCATTTTATAGCAAATTATGTAAAGAATCGAATGAAAGGTAATTAAATTATCTGAAAAACAATAAAAGAATCATCAAAATCGGACCAGTATTAGCAAAGATAAAGCGTATTTTATGAGGAGCACAAGACCCTCAATAGATGGATAACCGAGCGCATCTGAAAGGAGACGGATGCTAGAGAACCTTCTCCTACCAATCTGTTATAAACAATATATTCTGTAATAAAGTAATTTAAGAATACAAAAGCGGAAATTAACTTAATGATTTTTACTTTTATATTATTTAATGGAAAGAAAATGTGTCCATGGAAACTAAACCAGAAACTTTTAAAATATTTAAACTTGACAAAGTTAAAATTAATAGGTAGTGTACAGAATTGTACTATAATTGTTTAAAAAACTGTTTTATTGTACTTAAGTGGCAGAAGAAGTGAATGCTGCTGAGTTTATTAGAAGCAGTGTTTATGTGAACTCTTTAAAATTATATTAAAAAGATAATTATTATAGGACGGTAAGGGAAAGTTGGTTGATGCGCGCACCGAACCAGATTTTTTATTGTATAATCAATGGTTGACCGTAGAACTTTATGAAGGAATCAGATGGTCGGTGAGGCGGTAAAAAAATGGATCAGAAATAGTAAAAGCATTTATTAGGAACCGACGTTTCGATCCATCAGGGCTGAATAAACAAGATACAAAAATAAAAATAAAACAGCGAATGTACAGCGAATGAATTAAAATTAATAATTAAAAATACTCAGTGAGAAAAATGAAACAGTGATGAATTTGTAAAATGTTATACGGTAAAATTGATAGAGTAATAACAACAACTCGACAAATTCTCAGAAATTTGCTCTTTCTGCTGACCTGAGCCGTTATCTGTGTCAAAAATAAATTATATTTAATTTTCCGTCCTTTTCATTTCTATTGAAGCTATAACAAATATAATAAGTGATCTCGATCGCTCCCCTGTTGACTTCACATTTATGCCAAATATTATATGTATTAATCATAGAATTTAGATCAAATTGTTGGTTGCTAGCTTAGAACTGTAATATAATAGTGAAACTTCGCCGTTTGTGGTAGGTAGTACGGCTTTGAAGATAAAAAACTGAGTTCTATCTGAACCTAGTTGAGGAAGAGGGCCATATGCGCTATGTAGGAGATGGTATTAGTAGGTACTAGGCTTATAACACTATTCGAGTATGATAAACACTTATTACAAAAGATTTTAGAATTTATCTAGAGTTTAAAAAAATAAAAAAAATACATGAAATAATCTAGTAAATCTAAAATATTAAATTTATGGCTTTTAGGTTGAGATCAGGTTTCTCGAACTAAACACCTGCAATTGCAATTACTTCTCTGCCTGCACATCCATCAATTGATCTGGGGGCCTCTGCCATTATTAAATTAAAGCGATACATTCCATATCGAATTCACAACACAGCCACTAAAGAACATTCCGACAGAATCCTATTAGACCTTGCTTTTAAGTTAAGCTTTTAACAAAGATTAATTAAATGGTTTCAATAAAAGCTTTCGGAATAATTACAGTTAGTAGCATCAAAGCCAAGCTAGAATGCAGCATTTTGTAAATACACAGCATCCCCTACTCAGAGGCGGATTAAGTGGCAAGCGGACTAAAGAGCCGCGAAAGGCCTCGGGGAGCAAGGCACCGAATAGTCTCCGAGGTCTTAAAATGCGTCAACTTAAACATTTTAAATTTATGCTAGCTTTATTTATCATGAAATTTATTTAAATGTTAGTTTTCCATTATATATTTTTGCTAATTACTGTGTTTCCTCAACAATTTCTTTCTAAAATCCATCATTCAAGTATCTTCAGCATACAATAAAATTTGTGAACATTAAAAATAATTTATATCGATGGTCAACTTCACAGTAAAGTAATAAATATTTTTTCCCTTGAAACTGTACAATTTACACTTACATCGTTGAGGTGACCAGCGATATGTTATGTAGGGGGTATAGGAACTTTAGAAAGGTTTAGGTGGAGCAAGGCAAAAAAATAAAATAAAGTAGGGAAACATCACTAAGAGATGAAAAGGAAAAAGAAGAATATTACTAGAGAGAAGTGATAAATAGGATTGTATCAACAATAAAATTATTGAGCCGCTTAACATTAGAATTTAAGGGTCGCGATGAAGAAAGACCAAGATCCAATAAGAATGGAAATTATTTAACCTGCTTGGAAAACCTTAGCGAACACATAAGTTACATCTAAAAAATAAGGAAACCAAGGACGAGGAAATATAAACTATTTATCTCATACTGGTAATCAAGTAAGAGCGGAAATAGCTCAAATAATAAAAATTTGCAATGTGTAAACATTCTGTCACAATGAAAAGATGTTAAAAATACAAAATGTTTAGCAAATGCTGTATTAGTTATAAAACATTTTTATCCGTGTAAAAAAGGTTTTAACTGAAATTTGTAATTCAGAAGCAGTTAAAAAAACTAACCATGGCGGAGGCGACTTCACTTTTTAAAGAAAATGGACAAATATGAAACTGTCCGAATGCCAGTAAATCACTACAATCAGTGGAGTGCGAACTATTGAAATAATGTACTCTACTGAAGTATCTAGACAATTTTATCAAATAATAATTATAATTACGAAATGTATATGTCTGAGAAGAAGTTGAAAAAGAAGCTACTGATTTTCCAAGACTATTATTTATCATTCAAATTCGCAGATAACAAAAGAGAAACATGCTTTTTGGCGAAGAAATAATTTAGACACGAATTTAGAATAAGAGAAAATTTTATGGTCGATTCATTTAATATTATATGTGATAAACACACACACAAAAAAACAAACAAAAAAACGCAGATCTATCTCGAAGAATTCAGGCGTGTGAAGTAAGTAAATGTTGAGCTTTTTCGAAAATTTTCTTATTTAAATTTATCAGGAAAAGAAAAAAAGATCGCCATGAAAAAGATAAGTTGAAGGATATTTACAAAAATGAAATTGATGTATTTGCAATTAAAGATGAATTTGAACATTTTTCAATATCTCTAAAAGGAAACGAGGACACCATAAAAACCACACCTGACATCTATCGATCATCCAAAGAAATGCCTTGTACATTTCGGAATATTATTATAATATTATTGAATTTTTTAGCAATTCTATTATCTAATGCGTCTGAAGAAAGACTGTTTTCTGTTTTGAAGCGGGTACAAAATTATTAAAGGAGTACTAGGAGAGAAGAAAGATAAAATAATATGGCTATTCTGTACACAGAACAGGAAATTTTATACCGAATCGACCGAATTTACACAAAGAAACTTTTTGAAATATAGCTGTGTCAAGGAAAATACGCTTGCGCAGCTTTTTATTATCTGATTAAGTCTTAGTTTAATTAAAAAAAAAAAAAGATTTTAGACCCACCGTCGGCTGCGTTTGGAAGGTATATACTAATAACAATTTGTTTATTGTTTTTTTTTGGTACTTATTTGGGATATAATTATTGGCTTAAAAAACAAAAACAAAATGTTTTTTTTTTACCCATTGTTTGGTATAGTTGTTGTTGATTAAAAAGAAAAATTGCAACAAGAAACAAGATATGAGTAGCTATGATAATTGTGTAGTCGACAATTTTTTCTTAAAAACCAAACACTATTCCATCTTTGCATTTCGAAGGCTCGTTACAAGTGTAAAAATTAAAAATTTCAGATTAAATTAGCAGAATGTTTTAGGTGGCATCGATTTATCATTAATAAAAAGAGAATGATTTTTCCAGTGCATAGAAAAAATATGTTTTTTCCGCCTTTCAAGGATTGTACGCCATAGTCGTGCAAAAACAAATCTGTAGCTAAACAAAAAAAAACACAAAAACAATTTTATACCAAATACTGAAACTAAATAGCAAAATAATTGAAGGGCAAGTATATAAATGTGATAAGTGGTATATTTGGAAAAATGAATTATTGTTATGAATAAGGTTGTAAAGTGATACATTTTTAATGTTTCCTCCTTCCATTCTTATAAACTCAATAGTTAGTTCAGAACTGAGTTGATAAAGGTACCAAATAACGTTAAGCATCTGCCTTATAGTGGATAAAGGTGATTTCAATTCATTGCCAGTTTTATCAGAACTCGAAAAATGTTACTTATCAACTTCATTCTCTCGAGCCTTCAATTACTAACATGTGCCGGTCCCGCCACTCCAACTATTTTGTTTTTATAAATCTTTTTGGAATTTTCCCCTAAAAACTGTTTCTTTACTTCAATTAATTTGGTGGAATCTACAAATCTGAAACTTATTATATAAAAAAAGTACCTGCTTGGCGGAGTTTCGTGAATGAACGAATTTCATTTGCCCATAATCCATCACTTTCATCCCTGCTATAGAGTGAAGGAGAGATATTCTTTTTACTACAGTAATTATGATATAAATTAAATATACTATCAATCATAACGTGATGTCCAGTCAGCTATACAAGATTCTTCAAATAGTTTGTTGGAAGTTATGTCTATGGGTAATTAATGACAGTTGGAAGGAAGCCATAGGTAGTTTCAAAGGCTCTTTTGTGCTGTGAATGGACCCAAGACCTTGCTTAACGATATATCTGCCAGCAAATAATGTTATCTTGAATTACTACACGAAAATAACAAAAGCGAAACGGCTCTTCTATTAATACATAATGATCGATTAATGTTCGCTATTCATTTTTTTATTTTATTTTACAATTCCATTACTAAATAAACACAATCAAGAAGTTTATTCACATTTAAACCTTTGCAAATAATGCAAATTATGAGAAAATTAAGAGCGAGGAATTATACCAAAACTTTTCGAAAATATAAGAATTATTGGTTCTTGAAAAAGGGTAGTGAAAAAGTCTTCGCTGAATAAAGATTTATTGCTGATCAAATTAATGCATCATCAAAGTTTCGGGATTCTTCCCTATCAGCAGGACCAATTTTGCAATGTGATATGTCAATATCAATAACAAGACTAAACATTTTTATAATATATGATGACAATAATTTTAAGATAATAATAATTTTTAGAATACATAGTCTTCTTAAAACACAAAGATAATCAAGATTTTAGACCAATAATAAATAACATTAATGGTCCCACAGAAGCCCTTACTAAATTTTTAAATCCGGCAAAATAATTTAAATAGTTGCAAGATTATAACATAAAAAATTCTCATGAATTGAAATTTTTTTTAAATGATGTGGATGTACTTGATAATAACATGGATGTGGTGAGCTTAGATGTCAAATCTTTATTCACAAATATCCCTTAGATGATTGCGAACAACTTTTTACAACTTTGTGTGTGATGTGTGTGGTGTGGTGTGGTGTGTGTGTGTGTGTGTGTGTGTGTGTGTGTGTGTGTGTGTCTGTGTGTGTGTGTGTGTGTGTGTGTGTGTGTGTGTGTGTGTGTGTGTGTGATTGTGTATGTGGTGTGTATGGTGTGTGATGTGTATGGTGTGTGTGTGTGTGTGTGTGTGTGTGTGTGTGTGTGTGTGTGTGTGTGTGTGTGTGTGTGTGTGTGTGTGTGTGTGTGTGTGTATGTGTCTGTGTCTGTGTGTGTGATTGTGTGTGTGGTGTGTGGTGTGTGGTGTGTATGATGTGTGGTGTGTGTGTGTGTGTGTGTGTGTGTGGTGTGTTTATGGTGTGTGTGGTGAGTATTGTGTGTGTGTGTGTGTGTGTGTGTGTGTGTGTGTGTGTGTGTGTGTGTGTGTGTGTGTGTGTGTGTGTGTGTGTGTGTGTGTGTGCGGTGTGTGTGGTGTGTTTATGGTGTGGTGTGTGTGGTGTGTGTGTGTTTGTGTGTGTGTGTGTGTGTGTGTGTGTGTGTGTGTGTGTGTGTGTGTGTGTGTGTGTGTGTCCAGTCATCCACCAGTCACCTTAAACATTTTAGGCCCATCCACTGTTGAATAAATCAGGGTCCTATCCCTGAAATAATCTCGAATAATGCTCGTCAGGTAAGTGGGGACACCCATTTCCTGCAGGGCATTCAGAATACAGCTCCATCTAGCCGAGTTAAAGGCGTTTTTAACATCAAGCGTGACAACTGCGCAGTAGCATTTCGCACCTCTCCTCCACCTCTTCCCCGTAATAGCCTTCCGAGCCATTTCTACCACCATGGTGATTGCGTCCAGAGTTGATCTTGCTTTCCGGACGCCAAACTGAGTCTGTGCTAAGCCCCCTACACCTTCTGTGGTCTCTTGTATCCTACCAGCTATAATTTTCTCCAAAGCCTTGCCAGCTGTGTCCAACAGACATATCGGTCGATATGCTGAAGGGTCCGATGGTTTTCCCTTGCCTTTCGGGATCAGCACAAGGCGCTGTCTTTTCCATGGCCGCGGAAAGGATCCTTCACTTAAACAAGAACTGAAGACTTCCTGAAAAAGATTTGACCTAGTCTCCATTGCCGCCTTTAGTGCCACATTTGGGACGCCATCCAAACCTGGTGCTTTTCCTATCTGAAGGCTAGTGCAGACATCCTTGAGTTCTTCAGCTGTCACGGATGGTACGTCAAATGGCTGCCACAACCCTGAATGCATTAATTCTTCTTGTTCTGGAAAAAGAGTTGCCACTATCTTCTCTACAACAACCGGGCACGTGGGTGATCTCGAAGAGTTGCTCTTTAACTTCTTCATGACAGTCCGGTAAGGCCGTCCCCATGGATCCTCGTCAACCTCTTCGCAGAGTTCCTTCCAGCACCGCCTCTTGCTCATCTTGATTGCTCGCCGTAGTTCACGCCTCATAGTTTTGAACTCTTCCTGGAGTATTTGGAACTGAGGGCTGCCTTTTGCTCGCTAGTATCTTCTTCTCGATGCATGACACCGTCTACGACAGTCAGCGATCTGGTCGTTCCACCAATAGACTGGGTTTCGGCCCATGCATGCGTTGCTGCGCACCATAGCTGCGTCACACGCTGTGGTGACCAGATCCATTACCTGGTGTGCCTTATCCTCTGCGGAGCCTGAAAGCTCACAAGATGCCTCCATCATAATTTTGAATGACTCTCTGTCAAAAGTCCTAGCTTTTCAGCGAACTGTACTCCTTTCTTGCCTCGCTGAAATTGTTTTTCGGTTTCCCAGGATGATAAGTATAGCCTGGTGATCACTGTGGGTGTATAGGTCGCAGACCTGCCAATCAGTAGTTGGACGTAGGCTGTCACTGACAAATGTCAAGTCAATGATGGAAGACCTGCCCCCCTTCACAAATGTTGGTTTCGTCCCTGTATTTATCAGCACCATGTCGTCCATTGGGGCAAAGACTTCTAATAGGACTTCTCCGCGTCGGTTCGTCGACCTGCTGCCCCACTCTGTCGCCCAGGCATTAAAGTCTCCGGCAATTACTATTGGCCTACGCCCTCTGGCGTCTCGTACTATGCTATCTACTTGATCCTCGAATTCCTGGATTGTGGTGCTCGGCGGGGCATAGCAGCTGTACAGGTACAGATGTTGTATCTTACCCCAGACAAAACCAGTTGTAGGGGCCTGCGGCATGTCCTCTATGCAGTTTTGTCCACATGCCCATATTGCTGCCCTTCCTGTGACGTCATATACCCAACAATTGCCGTCCAAGTTTTTATACGGCTCACTCAAGATCACGGCGTCCACTCGTAGATCTTTAATGGTTTGCCATAAGAGATCCTGGGCGGCTTCGCAGTGGTTGAGATTAAGTTGGAGGATTCTCATCTGCAACGATTTTTTATCCTTCTTTGTTCTTCTAGAGCTCGCTGTAATGCCGGGTTTGCTACCACCGCAAGGGTGTCCGTTACCGCTTACTCCATCGCATAGTGCGCAAATAGGACTCTTCTTGCAGTCCACTGCTCGATGACCCTCTTCACAACACTTGCGGCAACACTTCGTTCGGTCGGGCCCTTTGCATTGCCTGGCCAGATGTCCGAAATCCCAACATCGGAAACAGCGCTGTAGTCGGATTTTCTCCCGAATCCGACTGATAACCAGCCCTACCCTGATCCTTCCTTCAGCAATTGCTCTCCTGGCCTGTAGGACTGGAAGAGCAACAATTGCCGTCTTTGTTCCAGCGTATGCCAGGCGAATCGATCGCACAGCAGTTTTCTGGATCTTCTCTCCATCTAATAAGGTAGTGAGTGCCTCAGCGACTTCTTCTTCTGATGTAAGGGCATTCAGGTCTCTGATTTCAATCCATGACTCCTGTCTCAAAGCCCTTACTTCGGCCTCTGTTCCCAACGCTCCTTCTAGGGTTTGCTTCATGCTCTCCAGAGCCCCTTTTGATTCTCGGTTCAACTGTATCAGAAGATTCCCGGCCTTATTCTTGCGTATCCTGGTGATACTTGAGCCCATACTTTGCAACGCTGAATCGGCCCGAACCTTACGAAGGGTATCTGCATAGGTGGTGCCTTCTGGGATCTTGATTATCAGGGCGTCCGGCTTTGGTGGTTTTGGGCGTTGGCACCCTTTTCTGTCCCTCCTTTTCTTCGTGACTGTTTGCCACTGCCCCTCTGTGGATGCTGTAGGAGCCATCATGTGTTGCCGAGGCTGCTCCGCTCTTTCTCCCCTAGGTACCTTGGCATGTTTACCCTGTACAACCACCTTTGTTTTTTGCTTCTTTCTCAAGTCCTCCTCTTGAGTAGTTGAACGCTGGTTATCCAACTAATTCTTTTTTTCGTAGTTTTTGTTGGTGCTGGCGTCACGGTCTGGGTACCAGCATCCACTAAACTTTCTGCTTTTTCCTCACTTAATTTGGTCTCCAGTGACATCAGGTGGTTCTGGATTCTACAGGCATATTCCTTTATCTCATCGTGGACATTATGTCGCGACTGGATGTATGCTTGTAAATCCTGGACTTCTTTAACAAGTTTCGTCCACTCCTCCTGGCAATACTCCAAAAGTGTATCTGAAGTTGTCTCAGCTACAGTTGGGTTTTTATACGTGGTTTTGCGGTGGTATAATGACGACGACGTGGGTCCCGCTTTCGCAACCTCTTCCGACGCCGGTACTGGGGTTCCCAGTCCCTGCACCGTAAGGCTAATCTCCTGCTCTATCATTTCATAAATTTAATTTGCATTTTATACCTCCTGCCAGGTTTAATACAGCCGCCTCTAACCTGAGGAACAGACGCTGACCAGGTCACCGCCTAATCTAGGAACCGTCGCGCCTGGATTTGTTTAGTTTTGGTCCACCCCGGGTATTTTATTTCCCCGGTACCCACCATATCTGGTGAGCATTCCCCTATCCGCCACCTGGAGAGACGCCCGATGGGAGGCTATTAACTCCTCACGGGTGTGTGTGTGTGTGTGTGTGTGTGTGTGTGTGTGTGTGTGTGTGTGTGTGTGTGTGTGTGTGTGTGTGTGTGATGGATACATATGTATGATTATTATATTTGTACGTGTGCATATTTTGTTATTTCTGTGATTTCTAATAATAAAAAACAAAGTAAACAAAGTTTAGTAAGTGGAGATTAAGTTGGTCTTCTACAGAATTCCATGACAGAGTTTATTTAGTAGTGGAATTGTAAAACAAAAAAAATAATAGCACGCATTAATCGATCATTATGTCTTAATAGAAGAGCCGTATATTTCGCTCTTGTCATTCCTGGAATCGGCCTTTTATAAAAATAGCAGCTACATCTTCAACTTTTGAATGAGAAGCTTGACATAGTCTTCTATCAAATTTTATTCATCTTAAAAGATTGGTTCTTGTATTTTCGACAATAAAAGAATATTTAAGACAATATTAACTGAATATTTACAACCGTAGAAATTGCATCACCAAGGAAAAGATCTCGATAGCAAGAGCCTTGATATAAGTATTATTTTGGAGGCCTGTGTCAGCCCAGTTTTGAGTCCCCCTAAGATTCTCATTCAAAATTGGAAGATGCGGCTGTGTGCTATTGTTAAAAGGCATTTGCCATCTTGCTACCTGCTGTTTTTGCCCCTGAACAAGAGAACTCGTTATGGTTAACAAGGTATCTAAGGAAAAATCATTAAAAAAAAAAAAAAAAAAAAAAAAAAAAAAATGTATCTCAACAGAGCATAAAAAATAAGTATTCAAAAAAAAAAAGGACCCTTAACATGTTTGTGAAACATGGCATCAGAATCATCATTATATCAGTTTCAGATATACTGGTATTTCTTTCACAAAAATAAGTGTTAAAAATAAACTCGAATCTTCTTTCTGAAGGTCTGATTTTATTTTTAGGAATATACATTGTAATAACTGATTGGATTGGGTTGTTATTAATGATAACAGGACTAAAAAATTAATAAATAAAAATACCTATATCAAATATAACATCAAAGCTTGTTTAAAAATCTGATATTCAAAAATATTTATTTATTCATATGTCTTTGGGGAGTTTGTCCCCATTGCAAATAGAGTTGGCTCAGCTCAACAAATACATTCGATAATATTTTAATATCAATATTCAATCTTTACAATCCAAAATCATTTTGGTCAAGTAATTTCTTCTACTATATCACAGATTTACATAATATAAAGATATAGATTTATTATATAAAAAGTTCTAATTTAATGTTCTTATCTCTGTACAGTTAGTTTACAGAAAATATACATCGGGTTATAAATAAAATATTTATTGGTTGGTAATAACTATATTGTAATAAAACAATTTGATATTTCCAAGTATATCAATATATAATAATTAATCATAACGGGAGCTTGACTGAATGTAGGGTTATTTTATAGATACAGTAATGTACTATATCTACATAATATTAATAATTAATAACTATACTTATAGGTAGCATTTATTGATATAAACTTGTCATGTATATCCATCTTGTATTATATATTATGTCATGTACATTACGGGATACCCTGTATGTA
The DNA here is from genome assembly GCA_948150685.1 of Rhaphigaster nebulosa. Classification (NCBI taxonomy): domain Eukaryota; kingdom Metazoa; phylum Arthropoda; class Insecta; order Hemiptera; family Pentatomidae; genus Rhaphigaster; species Rhaphigaster nebulosa. The sequence continues at coordinate 128,430,602 of OX411306.1, forward strand.
TAAATGTTATATACACATACAGGATCTCCCGTAAATCACAGGAAATATTTAAAGAGGTAATAGTAGACCTCAAGAGCAACAATAATGGTTCGTACGGACCAAGATCCGATAACAAACGGAAAAGCAGGATAAATTTAAGTTTTTTTTTATTAATATATACGTCGCGTTTTTCGTTGAATAGGAAGCGATCACTCAAAGACAATTCAAGGTAATTTAGGGCGGGCAAATAGCGGAAAGTTTTATTTACTTTTTTAAAAATAACGCGGTGCTTGTGAATGTTTTTTCAGCGCCTTACTGGGCTACGGACGGATACCACACTTCTAAGGAAACTTCTATTTTTATTAAGCTTTAATTTCGTAGAAATGAAGTCGAAGTTTCCTTTGAAATTGGCTTCTTTTTTGCAAAAAAGTGTGTTGTTAGGTTTTTCCGAAACAGGAATGTTTTGAGAATGAAATCTATTAAAATAAAATATATATGAATAAAATTCAATTAGCTTCTTGTCAATAAATACGGAAAATACAACATAAAAAACTTCTTTGAGAAATAAAACAAAGTTTTACAAAACAAAAAATCTGTAAATTAACCAAAACAGTTTTGAAATTAAATATGAAATGAAACTGTCTTTGAAAATAAAAATAAACATTTACAAAGTAAAATGAATATTGCTTAAATATTTAAAAGAAGAAAATAAGGCACTTGCTCTCTTTAAAAAGCTTAAGTGCACTAACGGTAAGTGTGAGCTAGGGATCCAAACGTTATGCGTCCGAGAATAAAATTGTTCATTCTTATACATGAATGCACATATCATAATCTTATAATAAAACTTATTTATTTTCTTCAAATAAATCCAGGGTGGTTTAGTTCTGAGTCGAATAATTTCAAGTTATAATACTTTTGTTATGCCACGAAAATTGTTTGCGTAAGCTTTACTTATTCGTAACAGCGGTTTTCAAAAGTAGTAACTTTCTGTAATTATTCCAATGCAGAAATATTAAGCATCTTAAAAAAAAATTCGAATTGGTAAAAAAAGAGAATAAATTTACTGAGAACTAATTAACCCCATTAATTAAATTTACGTACTCCCTATGAAAGATCAAAATAAGGTTTTTTTATGACGATGAGAGTAAAAAGTAATTTTTTCAAATTCAATTTTCAATATATTTTAAGATGAATTAAATGATTTTTATGGTCTTTGATCACAGAGAGATAGAGACAAAAAAACCAACAACAGATTCTTCATCAAAAAAAAAGATGAAGCAGAGAAATTTTTTCTCCATTTTTTTTTTCCTTTTTTCATTTGCCTCTATCTCTCGATCAAAAGTCATAAAAATCATATTATTTATCTTAAATTTAGCTTAATTTATTGTATAAAAATAAATAAAGACAGGTAATAATTGACCGAGCGGAAGCGAGGTCCCGTTTCAACTCGACAATACAGTATTTCGTTTCTGGGCAAATCTATACCAAGTGGTCGAAAATAAATTAATTTGGTTGCTTGACCATTTTTAATTTGTTTAATATTTTGTATGTTAATTCCTCCATGTTTCTAGAGATAAAAACAGTTGTTAATTTTTTTTTCTTTGACCGTTTATAAATGCCAGCCATGTTCCTTTGGTTCTACCTGCCAATTTCAGTATATGCAAGCATTTGCGGTTTCGTCTACGTTTCAAAAAATATATAACTTAGAACGATCAAACAGAAACTATTTTATAGGCAATACGTTAAGTTAAAAACTTATTTTTAGTATTCCTACTCCTAATATGACAAAAATTTACCTGAAGTTCAACGTCTATAAACAACTTATCTCTTTGCGTAGTGGCTAGGTGAAAAACTATATAACTTAGAATGATCAAACAAAAACCGAGTTATCGAGGAAACATCGGTGTGCTGCTGCGGATTAACAGTGGGCAAAGCTCAGCTTGCCCAGCCAGATAAGTGATAGACATAATTTACTCCAATTATATTTTCTAATAGTTTGAAATTTTGTTTATAATTTTATTTTATTTGAAAAGATGAAAGAGGAGACCTTAAAAAAGTCTCATTGTTTTTACTTTATAAATCATTGTGGGGAGCAAAAAAACGTAAAAAAAAAAAACTAAGAAACGGTTCACTTCTAGCCGAAACAAACTCCACAGAACAATCTGAGAAACTGTTAAAACTTCGGAATTTCGGTTCAATAATAAAAAAAAAAGTAAGTCCACATGAAAAATTAAACATGAGCAAGGGAGTAATATTTTGTCCAGACCTAGACGGAGTAGAGGAAAATGAAATTTTGGAAGAATTAGGAGAATATAAAGCTAAAGAAATCAAAAGAATAGTTTCCAGAAAGACAGGAACCGAGAGGAAAACACAATGATATGTTCTTACATTTTCATTGCCTATTCTTCCAGAAACCATTCACGTGGGTTTCCAAAAAATTACTGAAAAAATGTATGTTCCTAACCCAATTAGGTACAGAACTTGTTTAAAATTCGCTACACTTCGCTGATAAAATCTCAAAACACCCATATGTGTTAACTGTGCAAAATCGGAACATAATGGTTTATCCTGTGGATTCAATAGTGCCGAACTGTGTTAATTGTGCAAAATCGGAACATAATGGTTTATCCTGTGGATTCAATAGTGCCGAACTGTGTTGCCTAATTTAAATCCTTTCCAATCTCTCAAAACTATTAGAAAGATTAGTGCAATCTCAAGTTTCCAATTTCCTCGAAGATTCCAAGCAACTCGATCCTCAACAATCTGCCTAATTTAAATTACTAGTGATGTTCAGGTCACCATCGATGATAAAAAATTAACTGTCCTTGTACTCCTTGACTTCTCCAAAGCTTTTGACACCATAAACCATTCCATTCTTTTTTCCAAACTCCAATATATATCCTTCTCCAATAGTTCTATTTATTGGTTTCAATATTTCCTTTCTCAACGTACCCAAGCAGTCACCGTTCCTAACCAGCCTTTATCTTCTTATCTGACGCTATCCTCAGAAGTGGCCCAGTGTTCGAGTATATCTCCTCTTCTCTTCTGCTCCTACATTAATGACCTTCATAAATAGATCCTTCATTGTTCCCATCATCTTTATGCCCGTGATTCCCACATCTATTTATCCTTTGCTCCTTCCGAATTATCCGTAGCGTTTGTCAAGATTCAAGAAGACCTAGATCGAATAAGCGTATGGGCAAACTTAAATAGATTAAGGTTAAGCGCTGCAAAAATTCAGGCGGTTGTCATTGGTTCGAAATCCCTTCTCAGATCCAATACAAACTTTCCTAACATATACCTAAATGACATCATCATCATCACATCATATTCTGCTCCTCCGTTAAAAACTTAGTCATCATCATTGACCAAAACCTCTCCTGGAACCACAATATTGCTCATATATTCCGGCGATCAATTTCTACCCTCAAATCATTTCATCGCTCCCGCTACCGCCTACCCACATACGAGTATACCCGTAGACTCCTTGTATCCTCTATCTCCTTTCCCCACTTTGATTACGGCAGTGTTTTATAACCAATGTTACGGTGGATTTCGGGGACAGATGTAAAAAGAGTAATGAACAGCTTCTAAGTTATTAAAATACTAACTACTAACTTACTAATACTAACTTACAAAAATTACAAGTTTTTTAGTCCAAAATACTAAAATTAATAACAGAAGTAACAAAGTGACTTACACCAATCAACAATAAACCAACAAATTCGGGCTCTATATTCCCGCTTCCATAATGAATTACACGGATATAACAACAAATTACTCTGATATAGTCCAGCAACTGAAATTGGGGAACAGATTCTGGTGGGTACTGTCCGTCCCCATTCTTATCACATCATAATCATCTCATCAATAAATTTTCTGACTGTCACTATTCTTGTGACAGGTAAGAATTATGATTTAATTAAAGAAGTGTATATAAATATAAACATTGTATAAACAAACCCAAAAACACACATACATCGATACAGATATATGGCAGTACGATTTGTAATCCAGTTACTGCATTCGATAAAGCTTTTAATAATTCTATTTTACTGAGAAGTTTAGATTAGGTTAATGGCTACCTACAGAATATGATTAACAAAGACAGAAAAATAAAGAAATAATAATGCGTCTAAGAATCAGCCATTATGAGTTCTCAGAAGGCTATTAGTCGAGAGGACTGGAGACTTTAGCTTGGGACTAATGACGACAATTAGGAGAATGAAGCATGACCTACTCCAGTGCTAAGAGGACATGTCTTCATCAGCAATTAGGGAGACCACTAACTAAATTAATCATTATTCTGGGATTATTAAATTTTACAAATACCTAATAAATGAATATCGTTTCCAACGGAGGTATGTTCCCTACCTTAGCTCTATATTATATATATATATATATATATATATATATATATATATATATATATATATATATATATATATATATGTTATTATTACTATTATTATTATTGCACATATTAACCAAGATTATCTGGTAGTGCACATGAGAACGTGATCCCCATGGCTTTATAAAAAAAAAACTACAATTACTTTATAGCATAAAAAAGAAATAGATTGATTATTTCAGATTGAGTAAACAAGCAGAAACGAAACGCCTTCATTCTAACATTGCTAAATCGCGCTGTTTGAGCAGTGAGATCCCTAGAATAGTACGGGAGGTTGAGAGAAGGCTGGTTGCGCGTATATCATATTCTTGTGAAAACACTTTACTTCTGCATCAGTTTGCTGATCGTGTACAAGGTTTCGTTGCAACAACTAATTTAGCGTTAATTTAAAGTTAATTTCTATTCAAATTCATGTAAAGTTATTTATTTCCACTTTATCAATGAACATAAAAAGAAATAAAATATTTATTATTTTCTAAATAAAAAAGACTTTATACAATTACCTCTTTTAACGACTCCCAGTTGTTGGGAAACTGCCTGTCTTACACTGACTTAACCGGAGTGTTATAACCACAAATCCTGAAGGCATCAATATTTGTGACAGATATTTTACGCCGTATTTCGAATTGGTTACTATTAAGTTTTAGTGAAACAAGTCATTAAAACACAATTTAATATAGAAACCGTCAGTATTAACTGGTATTAATAGGTTATGGTAGGTTAACATTAATACAGTAAAATCCCATAATGAATTGGTAATGCCAAGTGTTTGAGAGTTAAATATGAATGATGTAGATAACCAATAATCAGGAAGGAAAAAAACAACAAAAAAAAACGAGATTAATAAAAAATTGTATAAATATGAATGTAAAAATATACAAAAATTAGTATATGAACACATAACACGTAAATGTAAAAAAATTAAATTACATTTATAACACATTCAAAATATTTATTTATAAACCTTTTGCAGTACTTGCAAAAGGTTTATAACAGAAAATAAGATTTCTTAAGGGAAAGACATTTGTTAGAGCTCGGAGGGACTAACAAATGACTCTTAGGCTAGCGATTCGTATTCATAAATGTAATGTTCTGAACATGCATTCAATTTAGTTTCATAGTGGATGATATTCTTACTCAGCTAGCATAATCTCAAAATGCCAACCCCCACATTGCAAGCCATCTATAAAATGTGCAAATCTGGTCATGGTTGTTGCCTGAAATGAGGAAAATCCCAATGAAACTCCTTAAGAAACAGTAGGGTGTTATAATTGAGATATTTAAATTAAATCTGAAGCCTAAAGACATTAACAAATGCTATTTACATAAACAAAATATTTGAAACAAAATAAATGTAAGTTTATTAATTTTATCGCTGAAAATAAATTTCGTTTCATGGTACAATCACGATGCATTCAGCAAGTTCTATTTAGTTTACATGTTTTTTTGGGCCCTTTTCATTATACATATGCATTTATCTTTTCATAAAGGACTCAAGCATTTCTTAAGATTAATTTTATTTTTTCATTTTTGAGCCTAAGCATAAAGCCATAAAAAACATTAAAGGCAGTGCTGGATTAACAATATAGGCAATGTGGGTAAATGCCTATGAGCCCTGCGCCTTCAAGAGGCCTCTGGTCCGTAAGAAACAGAAGTCGAAGAAGTTTTAATTTGCTTTAGATTTTATTTTTATTTTTAAAAGACAAATAATTATTTTACATACTTATTTTCTCTCGAAAATAAAACTCAATTATGCTGACAGACACAGACTATCCTGACGTTCAGGGGCGTAACTAGCAGGCGGCAAGGTGGCAAATGCAACGGGCCTCGGCCGTCTCGGATTGGCTTTTATAACAATAACATATAATATCAAATTGTATTTATATGTATATATTTTTTATTAGATTTACACATTTTTATTCGTTTATTACTTTCCCTTACCTATATACGAAGTATATAGTAAGAAGTATTGCGATCGTGAAAATTTTTGAATTTGAGTTTTCAACGGAAATACACGTTTTAAGAACCAGTGAGTCCAAATGACCAAGCCTCTTACATCATAATAAAGTCTGTGTGTGTCTGTGTGTATGTGAACAGCCTAGTTCAAAAACGAAAAGTCGTACGATACTCAAATTACGTATTTAAGGTAGGTATATGGCTGTGATGTAGCAGCAACTTTTTCGTCAAAATCGACTAACCGGAAGTGCCACTTTATATAATCGATTTTACACTTTTTACAATTTTCTCGAAAACGGCTCTAACGATTTTGATTAAAATTGGCTAAATTCTTCTTCATAAAAGCCTTCAATTTTTCAACTATGTAGTAAATAACCGAGGAATTGCAGGAAACAAAATTATGATGAAAAGAATATTTTATTAGTGCATATCATAAAAAGTATACATTTAATGGTGAATTATGTATAGAATTGTATTAAAGGTAATTCAATTATCTAAAAAATAATAAAATAATCATCAAAATTGGACCAGTATTAGCAAAGATACAGCGCATCGGACTAACCGGAATTAGCTATTATATCATGGATTTTACACTTTTCTACAATTTTCTCGAAAACGGCTCAAACGATTTTGATGAAAATTGGCTAAATTATTCTTCATAAACGCCTTTAACTTTTTAATTATGTAGTAAATCACCGAGGAATTGCAGAAAAAAAAGTTATAATGAAAAGAATAAATAAACATGTTGTTTTGTTCTTCAACATCCCGTGCAGTCACCGTATCTGGAGCACTTGTGTGTTCACTCAATATAACACCACTAAGAGGCCGAAGTTCTAGGAAACATTGGACCATGTAATATTTGCTGTTCCATCTGGTAGGAACATCTGAAATTAGCTTGCATTTAGTGCCGCCTTCAGTGACTTTTCTTAACTGGTCACAGCCAACAATAGCAAACCAAGTTGTAATGCTACGAAGCTTTCTAAATAATTTTTCCAACTAGTCTTTTCGCACACTAGATTTAACAAGTGAGCAAAACAGTGTACATGTTTGGCCTGTGAGAACATATCCACTGCCTTCACAATGTTTGTCCCATTGTCACAATTTTTACTTTTTCATTTGAGATGTTAAAACATTGGCACACATCTTCCAAAACATGCGATATGTATTGGAATGTATGCCTGTCTGTGAGTTCTCGAAGTTCCAGGAACACTGAGGACATTTCCTCATTTGTTTCTAAAATAAAATGAACACTGACACCAATTAAACTTTTCATCTGATGGGACTCCGTTCATATGCCACAAGTCAATCTCACTGAATTTACTTCATTCAAATATTTTTGAAAAAGAGAGCGCAGTTCTGAGTATTTTTCATTCAATACTTTTTTAAATGTATTTCTAGAAGGTACCTTATATAAAGGGGCTAGAATTTTAACCAAGCTGAGAAAACCTTCCTTTTCAACTGTGTAGAATGGCAGAGTATCCTTACAGATAAAATTTAAAACAGCATCATTAATTTTTCTTCGTCGTTCGTCTCTCTCTTCAAAAGATGCGATATTTTGGAAACTACTTCTTATGTCAGAAGCTTTTGACGGAGGAATTATTTCATTTGCTTCTGATTTAGAAGTAGATGGTGTTGCAGAAAAACCTGACCCTAATGGAGACGAAAAACCGTGCGAATGGAAAGATTTGAGGTGTGACTGCAGATTTGTTGTGTTTCCCGATGTCCGAAATATTTTGTGACAATATTTGTACTCCGCACTATTACTGTCTCTCCATTTAAAATGTTTCCACACTTCACTTTTTGGTGGTGACATTTTAGTTTCTATTTTCACTTTAATCACCACACTAATAACAGCAATGAAAAAAAGGTTAGTGACCGTTAGTGACGCCTATGAGTTAAAACAGTAAGATAGTTACAACAGCTCAAAGACAGCGTTCTAGATTGATTAACAACATTGATTAACAGCTCACGGATAACATTAAAAATATGATAAAGAATAAAGGAAATTTCTAATTAAAATAAAATAATAAAGTTTATAATATCAACATCACCGATATATCGGTATAAAATATCGATATCATCGATATATCGGGTGTAAGGATAACAATATAATATATCGGTTTTTCAAATCCGATATATCGATATTCCAACCCTACATATCAACTACATCAACTTCTAAACGGCTATGACCAGAGGAACATATTCAATACAGACGAAACCTAGTTTTTTTATAAATCTCTTTCTGACAGCGCCGAAGAGTTCAAGGACGAAAAGTTTCACGGATGGAAATTGAACAAGAATAAAATGACTGTCTTTCTAGCGTGCAACCTGAATGGATCTCAGAAGTTGAAACCACTTTACAAAAAATCATTGATGAGAGTTGTTTATGGAATGGCTGATCTTGCGTAACAGTGATATGAAAAAAGAAAAACGCCAAATTTTACTGTTTTTGGACAACTACACAGTATGTAACAACCAAGCATCATTAAATCACGTAAAATAAATTATTTTTTCCTTCCTAACACGACATCAAGATTATAACCATTGGACTAGGGCATTATAACTATTTTTAAAACCCTATCGCAGAGAAATCGTTTCACTTGTGCTGGATGGAATTGAAAAGATGAGATGGCCAACAAAATAGTTTCGATCGGTATAACCATGCCATACTTTATTACTGCTTCAGAAAATGCGGGTTTGTAACGCAAACAGAAATCGAACAACAGCCATCAGAGCTGCGAAATTAACCAATTTCATTCCACCAGACTCAGATTGGAGATTTCTGCCTTATTGTGATGAGTTAATCTTCGATAACGGTGTCCTTATCCGATGCTCAACTGTTGGACTGTCAGGATGGGGACAAAAAGGAGGAAGAACAACCGCCAATTCCCATCACATTGAGCGAGACAAGGCTATGCTTCAAGAACCTAAGATCAAATGCTCTCAGAACGGAAACCAGTGATGATTCCTTCTCACTTCTCATCGTCATCAAAAGCTCACTTGACAAGCTAGATAGAAAAAACTAATTTCGACATTACGTCCTATTATTTCGATCCTCAATATCTTAAAAGCGGAGCGGCTAAACAAAAAAATCATTATAATAAAAATTATAATTTACTCTTCTTTAGGTTATTATAAAATAAAAATCAGAATTTATTCGAGTAATACAAGATTTTATAAGGAAAAAAGAAGAAAATAATTTTTTTTTCGTTTAAACGATGCCCAGGACAAAAAAATTATAGGGTTCAAAAATGTAAATAATTTGCTGTTGTTTAATTTAGTATGGGTCGATGTTGCTAAAAAAATGTATATGAATTCACCCTATTTTCAGGCTAAGAGAGATTCTAGGTAGATTTTCGTGTTTATCTAATACATATAACCTGTTTAGAAGTTTTTTTTTTAGCTCTTTCCTATTTTTGATTATTGTTCTAATGACAAGATTTTTAAGAAGGCATGATTTGCAAGAGCACGTCATTCATTCCCAAACAACACTTACAGACGCTTCCAGGACAACATGGTCGGATATACCAACCCACTAATATTAAGATGTTCAACAACGGAAATTCCTCAAAACCCTCTACGAATAAAGATAAGAGAATTATTATAGTATTCTTTTTTTTCTATTCTCTCTTGTTCACAAACTCAGACACTTCATAATTCAGTATATCAAGCCCAGATACACTGAGAGAAATCCTTAAATTGTTAATATTTCTCAGCAAAAAAGCTAAATATAAATACAATAAAAACTAGATTATGTAGGTTTGCTGATTCTATTCATGATACTGATTCATGCCGAAGTCGCAAAACTGAGGTATATGACTATCAAAGATAAGTAATACTGGAGTGGATTTGGAGGATATTTCTGAGTAGCACAGTTACTCACACGGCCAGCTCCACTTTGTAAAAGTTTTCAGGAGCACGGAAAAATCTATCACTTTACTGATTATCACATAGAAGTGACGCTTTTAAATGTATTTTTAACACATTTCTGGCGGCTTTAGTAACGAAAGATCTTTAGGATGAAACCACCCATAATGAGGATGAAAACACCCGACGAAAAAAAGTTCTAACTCATTTTTTGACAAAAATGGATCTGGCCGTCTTTGTAACTGAGCTAATCAATATTATGTTATAACAATTAAATATCCTCCAAATGCACTCCTTCTGTAGATTGTGTTGTATATAGATTGTGCTACATAAAATCGAAATTAATAGTAATGGTCTATGAATTTCAAGATCTTCTCAGTCATAAGAATAATGCATTCGCATTGAAATGACGGCGAATATAACAATAGCAAATCTTATTCGATTCAGTCCTTTGTCACTCGAGGATGTAGAACAAAAGCATGCAGTCTCTGTAGTGCTCTATTCTATTCCACTCTAGTAAGGTGAATGCTTATTATTTAATAGACTAGTCTTATTTAATTTATTCGTAAGTAATGATATTTTTATTAATATTAGTCGGGGCATAATGAGCTTATGAAAGCACCGAACAGCTATGAAGTAATAATCGAATATACCAAAAAAAAAAAGCTGTGGAGTGCCAACGTCCCTCCGGCCTCCTTCCCCCAAGTCCTCTCTATTTTATTTTAGCTTATTAAAAGTAAAGTGTGCTTGATTTAATGATTTAAATTTGCGGTTTGTAATGATCCAAATTCTGTAAGGGATCGGTAAAAAAAATAGAAAAAAAAATAATACGAAAATCAATAATTTAGGAGCTATCAAAACGGCATATAACTTTAAATTAAATGAAGTGTTGTTTCAAGTTTTTAATTACTTCCTTGTAAAGGAAGTATTGTAATCGCGAAAATTTTCGGTTATCGGATTTCAACGGAAATATCTATTTTGACCATCCCGAAATCCATTTAGACTAGTTTCGTCGTGATGTCTGTACGTACGTTCATACGTGCGTATCTCGCATTAATCAAAATCGATTAACCGTAGAAAGTTAAAATTTTGTATTTAGAATTGCTGAAAAATCTAGTTGTGAACTTCCCTTTTTGGACACTACACGATTAACGTAAGTGGTATTTTACATTAAGGTTATTGATTAAGGTTGATTTTCAAAAATTATATTAAAATATAATGAAAAACTTCTCAAATTAGGTATATGAGACTTACATATTAATATAAATAATCTAATAAATTTTGGTTAACATTGGAAGACCGGAAGTGATACTTTACTTGAAGGTTATATTAGACTTTCATCAAAAATTATATTAAAAAATAATGTAAAACATCTCAAAGTTGTTAAATAGGACTTTTATATCAATGTGAATGTATTTAATAGATTTGGTTAAAATTGGTGAGCCGAAAAGGGTACTTTACTTGAATGTCATAATAAACTTACATCAAAAATTATATTAAAATTAAATGGAAATCATATAATCATATGGTTCGGTAATAAAGGTTACAAACCTGGTTTTGTTTCCACTCCAATTAAACATTTTTTTACTCGTTTAGAGAGTTAAAATTGAGTATAAAATATTGAATTTCCTCCCCATTTGTGAGATGAAAAGTTTGCAACAGGAGAATAAGATATAAGCTAAGTGGGTTCTTCCTCTTAAAATGTCGAAACTGTCGATTTCCAGTGCTTTATCTAGTGATATTGACAGTTTTCATGTTTTCACGGAACACGAAGAGATCTCTTCGAAACTAATTAACTACTGAAAGAAAACGACATATAATAACGGAATGAGACCTCCAGAAATAGGAGTACGTGTGTGTGTCAATAGATTGATGTCGCGACACCGAATGTCGTTTTCGAGATATAGCTATGACCGGAAACTAGTAAGAAAATTCAGAATCACTTTTTGAGCCACCGATTTATAGTTTAATAGGCGTAAAAGGAACTCATGTGTTGTCCACATCAGATATTTTCATTGGAATGAACTGAATCGAACCGTTTAATATTTTCACATCAAAACTGAACAAACAAATATCTTTTTCTTCCAAGGCGTAAGGATAATTATTTAACTAGTATACTTCTTAGTTTTATCACATAACCAAAAAAAATTCCAAATTGGATATGTGTCCTTTTGAAAGTAAGCTCCTGAATTATCAAGTAGTCCAGGGGTCTCCAAACTACAGCCCGCGTGCACCTCCAATGCGGCCCAACAAACTTTATTTTGATTACATCGTAAAATTCACAATGCAATTTGCTAGATGGTGAAGGGCCAGTAAATCATAGTCTAGGCTAGAGTTGAAATATCGAAAGGCGATATATCAGAGTTGAAAAACCGATATTTTCTATCGATATCTCAACATCCGATGTATCGATGATATCGATATTTTACAACGATATATCGATGACATCATATGTTAAACTATATCACAATAGAATTTCGATAATTCGTATTTATTTCCGTATTCCAAGTAATGAAAACATCTTATAATTCGAATTTCCAAATAAAAAATCTCTTAATCTTTTCAAGAAGAGAGGAATCGTTTCTATGAATTTCGGTCGATTTACCCTTTTTTTATTCCATTCATCTCTCTTTAAAAAAAATGTAAATAACCTTTAACCATATTGTTAGCCGCCAACATAGATTGATCTAAAAAAATAAGTTCGCTCATGATTGGCATATCCGCGAAAGTAAGGAGCTTTAAAAACAAAAACGTTAACGACAGCCAATCGTGCAAACACAAAAGCATGTACCACAAGCGAAATTTTCAACGAGTGGGTACAGATATGGAATAAAAAACAGCGAAAATTTTCAATTGTTTATTGATAATTGTACGGCACACAGTACCACATCACTCATCGATGTATGAAAAGGAGATGAGAAATGAATTGATGTACCGACGATTAGTTCTAAAATGGCGATATAATACATCTACAACCTGTATCATTTCTTAGCAAAATAGGATGTTTGTGTAAATGTATTTTCTGCTCTGAACATGCTTAACGAAGCCATCCATAAGAACCATCTTCAAGAATTGCATCAAAATAACATAACTGAATTTTTTTCAAATGTGATATTTTAAAGTTTTGTTGATCTAACTATATCGTTTATATGCCCATTCATATTAATAAAAAATTTTATTAATTTTATTATTTCCTATTTTTTACCATCGATGATTTGAGAAATCTCGATAATTTGAATATCTCGTTAATTCATATTTAACTTTCGAACCCTTTACCATACAAATTATCGAGATTCTACTGTATTTTATTTTAAGTAACAATTTCCTTTATTCGGTAAAACTCCAGAATCATAACCCCATCATGGGGGAGGTCTTGATTTTTAAGATCAGTCAGGTCCTAAAAATTTAGAAGTCCGCTATGTTGCGGTCAAGATTTTGGAGTTTTACCTGTAAATATAACAATGAACAATATTTAATTACCAAATGTTAATTAGTAAATAAGATTTATATACAAATAATGTTAATTAATCCCATTTAAAGATAAATTGATAATTGTACTGAGATGTATATCAAATGAATTACATGCTTTTAGACGAATGCTTCGAGAAAGCACAATATAGTCGGAAGCATTATAAGATAAATAAAATTGTTAGAAGTTTGAAGGTTTTATTATTCAAAACTTCTAGAAGGCTATATTATATGAAATATGGCTATAAGCCTTCAAAATAAAAATATGTTCTAGCATTTTTTTTTAAATATAATTTTTTTTCTATCTTTTTTATAATGATTCATGGCTAAAAAAAATATTGTTTCATATATAATAATAATTATATTATTTCATAACCTTCTTCAGAGTTTAACATTATACTCATTTGATACATTTTTCTTTGCTTGTTCATCCATTTCCTTCCCATATATCGATATATCGATATTTTTCTAGCGATTATCGGTAGATATCGATATTTGCTTTGCGATATTGCAAAATATCGAATATCCAGAAATATATATTCATTCGTTATGTATAAGCTGTATGAATAATAATTCATGGCTGATATTTTTTTATTCAGTTGTTCACCTGTAAGAATAAAGAAAACGAAAGATAAGAAAAATGCCAATTGCATTTATGAATGCTTGAAAGTAGAAAAACAATTAAAATTTTTCATCTCATAAAATGAAAAAAAAAAAAATTGTAGTTGGATTAGTTTGCATAATATTGAATTGATATCCGTCCTGTCCCTCCCAAAAAATGATGGGATACTGCAGCGCATCGTATGATCGATTGTTTCAGCGACACGTTGAATTGTATTATCTCGTCACTGAAGAATTATATCACGCGTATCACGCACGCTCTTCGCCAACTATGACAATCGCCACTTCATTGATGGTAGATGCGTTGTAGCGTCCGGCATGCTATCCGAGTGATGTTTTGTCGGCTTGTATTTGAATTCCGTACCTATCCGCTGGTAAGTTGTTAATTGAAGTTTTGAATATTCTCATCATTGAATTTTAAAAGTAGGCATATACTGATCTTGGAAACTTTGTCGGATCTAAAATATGTCCTTTGAAACGCTGAATTATATTTGCGAATGTTCTGCAAGGAGTGTTTACAATCAGGTGAACCACCCGAAAGCAATAACAACAATGGTTCAGGTGGTGGATGTAATGTCAGTAATTTAACTATGCCATTAGCGCAGCACATTGATGATGTTTCATTGTTGAACTTGAGAGATCAGCAATGACCACAAACCTAATCAATTTCGGAGATGTTAACACTGGGATGTAAACTGTAATCGTATTTGACATCATATTGAAATGCAGAAAGATTCAAACACATGTACTGCTCGTCGAGATAGAGTAGCACGTGAATGTTTTTTTTCTATTCTCGCGGCATGTTGGTCTTCTGACTCTGTTGCGCGCGATCGGGTGGCACGCAAACGTTCTCTTTCGACTCTTGTCGCATATTGATCTGCAGATTATGATGGACGTGAATGTGCAATTCATAAACGATCTGCTTCATTCGTTAGTGCATGTTGGTCGTGTGATTGTGATGCCCGTGATCGGGTAGCACGTTCACGTTCTATTTCGATTCTTACCGCATTCTGATTAAGAGATTCCAATGCACGTGAATGTGCAACTCCTAAACGATCTGGTTCATTGCTTGCTTGTCGTTCCTCGTTTGTTTGACAAGCATTAATTCTCTTATTTATACGTCCTGCGCAGGTAGATATCGATATCGAGTGATGAACGTTTTGGAGGCATTTTATTTGTGTGAGATAAAGTCCGAATAAAATGTGTCGTTTGCCGCTGTCTATATTTTCGGTTGCTGAGAATATAATAGAACGCTGATAAGTTTTTTTCATTCGCTGATATGAGTTTGAACGACCGAATGGTTTAACACCTCCCTATATCACTTAAAAACTTACGATAATGTTACCTAACCTCAATACTTCACTAATAACTTGTTTCTACTTGGAAGGTTTTTCGAATGCATTTGCTAGTACGACACGTGCGCCACATATTGTAAATTGATTGTAATGTTTTTTTTTTGTTTTTTTTAAGAATGATGGTCAGGACTTCGTCAAGGAGCTTACCCATTTAATGGAACGCATCTGGATAGAGGAAGAAATGCCTGATGAATGGAATAATGGAGTGATCTGCCTGATACACAAGAAAGGTGACCCCCTTGTATCTAAAAACTACAGAGGCATTTCTTTGCTGAATACAGCATACAAGATATTATCCAACATAATATTTGCTCGATTTCTTCCTTATGCAGAGGATATTATCAAGGACTACCAGTGTGGGTTCAGGAGAGCTAGATCAACGACTGACCAGATCTTCTCGTTAAGGTTAATCCTGGAAAAGACGCTGGAATATGGAATTGGTACACACCATCTGTTTGTGGACTTTCAGACCGCGTATGATTCTATAAATCGAGAGATGCTCAATAAGGCAACGAGGGAGATGAATGTACTGTCTAAGCTGGTCCGAATGGTAAGAGTGGCCATATCCAACTCTAAATGTCAAATTAAGATCCAGTCCCATCTATCAGATCTCCTACAAACAAGAAATGGATTGAAGCAGGGTGACGCCTTGGCGTGCCTTCTATTCAACCTAGGTCTGGAGAGAGTGATTAGAGATTCGCAGATAAAAATAGGCGGGCATATCTTCAATAAGGGCGTACAGCTTCTGGCTTATGCCGATGACATTGATATAATCAGTAGATCGGAATCAGGCATAAAGGAGACTTTAAAGCTTTGGAGTGATCTTCTCAAGCAATGGGGCTAGTAATAAAAGAAGCCAAAACAAACTATATGGTTGCAGAGACTGAGGTACGTGATCGACACATAGAAATAGGTGGATACAAGTTCGAAACAGTTCGGGGATTTGTATACCTTAGATACTGACAATAACTTCTCCAAAGAAATAGAAAAGAGAATCATAGCCGCCACGAGGGGTTATTACGGTATAATAAAGCTCTTTAAAATAAAAGCAATAAATAAAGACACAAAGGCTATACTCTACAAGATCCTCATCAGACCCATACTGACGTACTGTTGTGAATGCTGGGTGCTAAAGAAAGTTGATGAACAGAAGATCGCAGTTTTCGAAAGAAGAATTCTCAGGAACGAAGGAAGGAGTTGAGTTAAGCGCTAGTGGGCATGGAGCCAATGTTAGGATCCCAGCATTCTGGAGAGCCGACGCAGAATTGTGGTTTTGCCAAGCGGAGGCCGTTTTTAGTACATCTAAAGTTACAAGTTAGCGAATTAAATTCCATTTGGTGGTGGCGAACTTGGAATTTGAAATATTGAAGCAGGTGTCGGATTTAGTAAAAAATCCTCCGACAGAACCATATGAGGCCCTCAGGGATCGGCTGATTTCTACTTATGCCGAGTCCGAAAACCAGCGGATAAGAAGATTGTTGGAGGATAAACACCTCACAGATGGAGAAAGACCTTCGAATTTTTTTAATGAATTAAGGAGGCTAGCAGGAAGTTCCGTCTGTTCGGAATTACTCCGCACCATGTGGCTTAAAGGATGCTGCTACCTTGGCCATAACCTCAGAGACTTCCCTCGACAGACTTGCAGAGATTGCGGACCGCATCGCCGAGCCAAGTGTTAGATAACTGAACGCCGCACAATCCACACAACCCCGTAACTCTTCTTCAGTTTCACACCTCGAGGAGATGATATAGAAACTGAGTCTGTATCGACGCCCGCTTCACCTTCAACTTAGCCGATGTGAACAACCCAATCATCGGAGCGGACTTCTTGTTTTACCACCACATCCTGGTCAATCTCAAAGGCCGACAACTTGTGGACGCTAAGACGGGACTCACTTCCAAGGGTAGCCTCAAGCACAACTCCATACCTTCTGTGTACTCAGTAACCTTTCGCGAGTGGTATTACGAGCTTTTACTTAAATATCCGTCTATCACTCGTCCATCTGCTGTACCACAGTAGCCGAAGCACCTCATTAAACATTTTATCGAGACGAAGGGTGCACCGATTACCTCCAAAGCCAGACGTCTTCCACCTGACCGTTACAACGCCGAGGATGAGTTCTTAAAGGTGGTAGATGAGGGAATCTGCAGACCATCAAGCAGTCCTTGGGCGAGCCCACTTCACATCGTAACGAAAAAGGACGGCACATTAAGATTTTGTGGGGACTACCGCCGGCTCAACGCCCAGACCTTGCCTGACAGGTACAGCGTCTCCAACATTTCAGGTCCTCAACACCAATCTGGAAGATGGAAAAACCATCTTTAGCAAGCTAGGTCTCAATCGAGCCTACTAAGAGGTACCCGTGGCGGAGGATGACATCCCTAAGACAGCTGCCATCACTCCCTTCGGCCTCTTCGAATTTACGGTTATGTCCTTCAGACTCCGAAACGCAGCCCAGACATTTCAGCGCCTGATGGATAGCATTTTCGCCCTGCCGTATGTCTTCATCTACCTCGATGATATACTGCTAGTCATAGTCGGAAGAGAAACACCGCACCCATTTGGAAGAGGTATGCAGACGACTGGATCAGCACGGACTGACCATCAATCTGGTCAAATCATCGTTTTGCAAGGCCGAAGTCAAATTTTGTCGGTTTCCTTGTAAATTCTCAGGACACCAAATCCCTTCCGAGCAAGGTCGACCAGATCGCCGAGTTCCCACGGTCTGCCACCAAGGGCCGTCTTAGACGCTCTGGGGAACTTCTACCGAAGATGCCTCCCCAAAGCAGCAGAAGTTCAGCGCATCCTCCCTGGACTCATCGGAAACTGCAGGAAGAACGACAGCACCCCCGTCGAGTGGACCACCGAAGCTGAAGAAGCCTTCTCACGATGCCAGCAGGGCATCAGAAATGCCGTCACGCTAACACATACATCCTCAGTGGCTGAAATTACTGTGGCTTGTGATGCTTTCAACACCGCGGTCGGAGCCGTTCTGCAGCAGCGCGAAGGACAGCACTGGAGACCCTTAGGCCCCTTTTCAAGGTGCTTTACGCCATCGCATCAGAGGTACTCGCCTACGACCACGAGCTCACCGCCATTTACTGCGCCATTAAGCACTTCAGGCCGTACATCGAGTGAAGAATGTTCACTATCACGACGAACCACATACCGTTAGTGTACGTTTTTTTCCAGAAGCCCGAGATCGCAACACCCATGCGGATCCGCTATGTGAATTTCATTAGCCAATTCACTAGCAACATCCGTCATGTCTCTGGCGAAGAGAACAAAATTGCCGACACCCTGTCGCTGTTGGAGGAGTTAAACAGCCCGGATGACACGGGGAGTATCGTCCAAGACCAACAAGAAGATCATTCAATTCCAGAGTTGTTTCGCAACCCCAACCTACAGTTGAAGTTGATCGAAATCCCGCACTTGGACTAGACTGTTTCATATTACCAAATATTTTTATGTTTATTATTTTGCTGTTTCACATTCCTCCCCAATTTAATCTTACTTCATTAATTCTTCATTTTAAATGATTTTTACATCATAACTTTTGCATTTTTTTTCTCTTAGCAATGATGAAGGCCTACGACTTAGAGTTGGGCGAAAATTATTGACGATTGATGACTAAATTTTTAATTACAAAAAAATAATCATAACTAATGACTGAAATATTAGTCGCGATTAATATAAAACGAATAATAGAAATATTATCGTTTTTTTTGTCACTTCAAACGACTAAAGACTAAAAATTTAATCGTAATTCATGATCAATATTTTAGTTGTAGTATTCGAAAAAGACTAAAAATTTAAAATAAAACTTGTATTTTTATGCGATAAAGTCTCTACTTGATTTCATTGTTTTATTTATTCATGACTTATTTTTCTGCTCATCTAGGACTTTAAAGTTGATAATTATACATAATTATTTCAATAAGAAAAATCCTGCTAGAAAATTTTTATCCAGAAACTGAAATTAACTCTTATTTTTCTCTCGAAGTGAAAAAAGTCAGGATATAATTTTAATATTTGAAAACAAAAAATAAAAATTAATGTTACGTTTTTATAATTTGAGTATTATATAAAAGTTTTTCAATATTTCCGATATTGAGGTTCATTATTACATTATAGAAGGTGCCAAACTTATATCATGAAGGAAATATTATAATTTCTATGTCTTCATGGCTTTTATTTAATTAAGGAAAACATTATACAAATTTTTTCAATCTGAAATAAGTACAAACTAAATTAAATCGGTTTTTATCCGATGAAATATTTATTTGAATAACTTTTTATCGGGCTAATTGTTTATCCGAATGAAATTTTAGTTCAAAATCTATGGCTAAAAATTTATTCGGATTTTGTAATCGTTAAAAATTAAACTATTTCTTTCCTGGCCGCATCCTAAGTTATCTACTCCTTGATGTTCATTCATTTTCAAGTTATTAAAATTTAAGATTCATTGATTAAATTTTTAAAAATCTTATAGATATCGAGCTTATAAAATCAAATTAGGTAATTTTTTTTTTAAAACGTATTTATAAATTGATTGGTATTTATAAACAAACGTATTTATTTCTAAATTAGGTAACCATAACTGTGAAACTGCAAATACAATAATAATTAACTTCTCTACGGAGGGACAGTAAATAATAAAACAGTCATAAAACTGAGCTTTAAGCTGTTAACATACTGGCACTAAAGTGCTAATTGAGGACTGTGAAGGCCGAGTGTATTTATTGGGGCGAAAACCCACATCTGGTTAGATAAAGGTAGAAATTCCGAGGACAGCTAAAATAAGGTAGAAAAAGCTCATAAAATTGCTGCAGTACTGGGATGTGCTTAATTGGAAGGAATCAGGACAGTGCGGCCAGAAGTCCTATAATTGAACTTTTAATCAAGCGATTCTGAAATAATTGAATTAAATTATTATTACAGGAATTTGTTAAAAGTACAAGACAATAGAGGGATAAACTATTTTACTATCAAATATTTACAATCAGAAACATTAAAAGGCAATAATTAATAGAGATCTAATGACTAATGAAAGTAACCATTCATAACATTTTCACACTAAAAAAAGCACATCACACAACTTTTACATGCCACGCTACTTGAAATATATTATACAATTTTCTATTTAGTTTCCACAGAAATATTTATTATACATTAAATAATAAAAAAGTAGAAAAAAATTAACTACGAATTATTAAGTATACGTGTTTTTCATCACTCTACAGCTTTATAAAAGAAATTATTTTTACTAGAATCTTTAGTTTTCCAACGGTATATTATAAATCTATATTACAACTCTTATTTCCAAAAATTTGTTTTCAACTTGGCAAAATATTTCTCTTTTTTTCTTCCTTAGTTATTAATCAAAATTCTTCACATTTTGTGTATTCAATTTTGTGTATTCATCAAATATATTTATTCATTTTTGATTGCTACTAAAATTGAGATATGGTTAAATATTTCAAATAAACAAAATTAAAGGTACTTTAGAGGAAGCCATTTTGAAAACTCGGCATTTAAGCCCTGTCTGTCAGATTCTTTCAATGAGTATAAGACCTAGCAGATATTAAGAAGCATTTAATTGTACATTAAAATAACGAGTTAGAGCTTTATCAAGATCATTAGAGGCTGTAAAAATTGTAAGGCTGAGAAAATTGTAAAAATGTGTAAAAGCGGTGATATAAAGTGACACTTCTGGTAAGTCGATTTTGGCGAAAAAGTTTCTGTAAAATCACAGGCTTATTCCTAACTAAAATACGCAATTTCAGTTTCGTACAACTTTTCGTTTTGAAGCTAGACTTACCATAAACACATACAGACTCTCACAAGGGGAGTGCATGATGTGCCCGTCGTCGACTCTGATAAAATTTTTTTGGGTGATTCTACATTGAAAACAAATTGACCCATATCCTTTCCGTTTCGTCCAATGGGCCTTAGAAAAAAAATTGTTTGGTGAGAATAGTTTACTTAATAATTTCAAACTTTTTAAAATTTATTTGACCAAAAATCAATTATTTTTTAATGTTTAAAATTTATCTTCAATATACTCTAAAAAAATGTTTAGCTGAAACAATCATGTCGATATCATTTTTCAAAAACCAGATATAAAATAAAGCATTTTCAGCATGTTTTATTTTTTTTCCCAGCTCCTAAAAACGGAAGGATATGGGTCAACATTTTTTCAATGTAGAATCACCCAAAAAATATTGATCAAAATCGGGGACGGACGCATCGTGCCCCACCCTTGCACAGACACACACAAGGAAACGGACACATAAACCGTTTTGCGATGCTTGGTTATTTGGACTCAGGACACTTTAAAACGTGTATTTTCCTTGAAAATCCGAATTCGAAATTTGTCACTACTTGAAAGTAAAAATTAGTGAAGTAGTAGTAAAATAAATAAACAAAATTAAAATTAATTAAGAACATTAAATTAAATTAAGAAAATTAAAATAAAATTTGTAAAAAAGTATAATAGTCATCATAAACACATCCATACTTAAGTAGAAAATGAACACTCAGACTGGGGAACTCCGAACAGAGCTTGTTATATCACTTTTGGAGAAAAAAATAGTTCTCAAGGATAATAATATTTAAAAATAGGTCTCAGGGCCCACTGCCGATTAAACCTTTGAAGAGGATTATGGGAATGAGTTGAGCTAGATAGGGATAGTGCTAAAGGATTAGGATGATGAAATAGGTTCTGTTTAAATTTGAAAAATTTGGATGGAATAAGATATAAAACAAATGTGATATTGAGGTCCTGATTATTTTTTGTTACACAGAATGGAGCATTAGCTATTGTTTGGAGAAATTCGAACTAAAAGGACTGGATGCTTTTAATGTTCAAGCCCGTAGGTCCAAATAGGTTTCAGAATAGCCTTATAAATTAGTCGTTAACCAACTGAAAGATGAGATCTTCTATTAAGTAACCTAGTACCATAGCCATGCTCTGCGGCTCGTGTGCGTTACATTCCCCACTTAGTGTAACAAATTCATTGATCCTTCGGCTATCTAGTGGCGTAATTGAATTTTAGATGTAGAAGATACATTATGGAGACGCAATGCCAAACTGTATGGCCCGATTTCATTATCATTAAATTTTTATATTACATCTACGGTGATAACTTTATAGACGTATTTATAACAACAAAATATTTCATTAAAAGATTCGACGGGAATAAATTACCGCAGATTGTACCTAAGCTTTTATCAAAACAAAAGCAAAGCTACACTTTATTGTTTGAATACATTACTCGTAATAGGATTCAAAATTTCTGCTAAAAAAACAAAACAAAAGTCAGAGCATTTAACGGAAAAGGAAAATATTAATACTAAAAATAAAATTAAATTATAGGGTAGTAAAAAATGTCAAATGTATTACATTTTTAGGAATGACATTAAATGACCATATTATTTTGTGATAAGAAAATCACAAAATAATATTTTGATAAGTTTTGGATAGATATAGAGGAACCACGGTGCTATTTACCGATGGATCAAAAAGCAATACTGGTATTGAATCCGCAGCAATAGTTGATGACTTCTAGTCTACTCTCTGACTGCAATTCGTTTATTGCAGAACTGACAGCGATATCTCTGGGGCTAAGAAGGGCATATAGACAGTTAAAATAAAATCGTCCTCTTTACTGATTTCATCGTACTCTTTACTCAAGTTCATTGATCTTGTTTAGAAATGTCTACAAAATATACCTATTATAGACCTCATATTTCGCCTAATTTTGAGGCTAAATTAGACAAATAGTCCAGCATTATTTGCAAAGATTCCGAGACATTACAATATATACCTTACCTTGGCTGACAAAGCGGCAAAAGCTGCATCATTGATTTATCCATCTGATTGTTTAGATAGTCCTCATAATGACTAATATACGCTAATAGCGTTCTAAGCAATGAACAAATGTCGGCTTAATTGGATCAGCATACCAGAAAACAAACTTAGAGATCTTAAACATATAGTAAATCGTTAAATCAGAATAGCAGACGACACGAAGTCGTAATGTCATTATTTTAAACCAGCCTCACCATCAATGTATTATGACTGTTATTACGACGATTAGAGAGGTATTATCTATGATTACGATTAGAGAGGTATGATATATGAAGTATGCGGACGAACCCGGATCAGATGAATAAATAAATAATCTCAATTCATATTTCTCCATGTAATTCGTATACAATGAACAATCCAGGGTTCATCGTGGATCAATTTGATTCAAGAGCTGTCGATCAACAAATATAATTAATAAAATAGAAACGTATATGAGAAATTATCTGTTATAGATGTCCACTACGTACAATAAGATTGCTTACAGATCAAGAATTCATTGTTAAAAAAATATTAGGAATCAGGTATGATTATTATTTATTAACAAATATGAATAAAAAAGCTATAAATACAAACACCACTCAGGCTAATATTAGTTAAGTGATGTAGACAGTAATAGGAGGGTAACATGTTGCTCTCGATATCTCAAGTACACAAAGCACTTTCATCATGTAAAACTCATTAGCAGAGCATTATTAACATGGCATCAGTTAATCTCAAACAACAAGGTTTAGTACTAACTTAGGGCAAGGAATATTATCAAGGATCTCAACCATATTGATTAACTTCTTCACCTGAAACTTAACTAATAAGATACTTTATAAAAGAAAATATATAACATATGTATTTTATATAATACATAATTATAATATAATAATTCATAATAATTAAGTTATTATATAATAATAATTATCATATAATATTTATAACATTATAATACATTATATATGTATTTCGGAGGAATTTAATTAGAAGAGGGCTATTACGAGTAGTCATCTAAATAAATATAAAAAGCCAACAAATACGATTTAATGCTATGTAATTTCGATTCGTCAATTTCTTCTTTGCGGCAACATTCTCCATGGATGGACCCATTTCATGAAGATGAGGAGGAAGATTATGAGAGAGATGCTATGGTATACCGGCCTTGTGCCCACCATGGGACGGAAATGATCTTCGTTTTTCCGGGGATAAATAGAGAGCTGGTAGCGCTTCTGGTATATATTCGGCAATCTTAAAGAACAGTATTCCCTAGATTGAAGAATGGCTCTTGGGAATCTTCAATGATTACCTGGAAAGGGAATACAGGAAATGGGAATTTCAGCCAAAAGGCTGAAAATTGTCGACCTGAGACTGATCTACACGGGAGGGAGCAGGGATAAGAAGCTTTCTAAGTCATACAGATATATATGCCTCCTTCATATGATGAATAAAATCCAAGAGAACATCATGTTAACTAGCCTTCGGCCAGTTCTAACGATGGCGAATCATCAACGGCAATATGGTACCACGAAAGACAAAGGAGCCGCTGATGCTTTGCTGAGAGTGCGCACAGATGGGACATATCCCCCGCCTTTGATAGAGGTTGGTGGTCACCAGCAGCTGCAGAAATTAGCAACTTGTTAGCTCTAGTAAAGTGGAAGAATCCCGATGGATGGAGTTGAAGATTATTGGCAGAGGTAGCATAATAGATGCATCTATGAATGCTTCCCCTGTCACAACCCTTGTTGCCGATAAGTAAAATAGATTTGTTTTCGTTGCTAGTTTTTTTATTGCACAAGTATTAATCAAAACATTTTTTTTGTTCTCTCCCTCAGAGATTTTTACAGTATATTTCTCAGTATAATATATAGTACATTACAGGTGCATACAAATTCCTTTTACTACCCGAAGTTATTTTAAGGTTACAATTTTAATTTCAAAGTCCGCTGTGTGCGGGGGCTCCAAGATGGCTTTGACATTTCTTCAATTAAATTAAAAGAATGGGGAGGGACTTTACTGCAGGCTGATGAATTGCAAGATAAAAATTGGTTTAGACTGCCAGACCTAGGTTTAGACTCCCTCGGCGAGCCCGCCAAGGGAACGGAGGCTTGCCACCTCATAGACCTGAATGGTGGGGCGATGTCTCTGAATAGAGGGTTGGCAGGGACTTCCAGCCCATCAAAGAATTTGATGTGCCTCCGGTTTATATATTCCGGCACTATCGGTAGCTGGAGCTCCTCCTGGAGAGATGGATAGCGTTCATAGATAGTGGGAATGAGGTCCCCGATCCGCCGAAGAAAATTCTGGAAGCTCTGTAGTATTTTAAGGTGGTCCTTTACATGTGCCCGAGCAGCGGTGCACCGTAGAGCATGGTTGGTCTTGTAATGGCTTTGTAAATTGGCAGCTTCAGCCGAAGCGAGAACTGCGGCGACGTGAGCAGGTATTAAAGCCTATGCGACTTCAGCCGAGCCAGCTTGATTCACTCCCTGAAGTGGCTGGAGAAGGTGAGGTGTCTGTATAAAGTGACGCCAAGGTAGAGAACAGAGTTAGAGAGAGGCCGGTCTGCTGTTTCCATCTCGAATTTCTCGAGCAGTGTTTTTTCCCCTTTTTGAAACGACATCACGATGGCATGACTTCAATCTTGACACCGACCGATAGTTGTTACTCAAAACAGAAAATTTATCTTTATGGATATGAAAATCATATTTTTTCAAACTTTTTGGAAGAGGGGATCGATCCTCCTGCCGTCTCCCCTTCCTCCATGCTTACGCTACTGAAAGGGAAGCTTTAAGCAAACTTTTGAAATATCATCCTGATCCATAATAATAAAGGAAGTTCATTGAAAACGAGCATATTGAGCTCAAGAAAGTATTTTAACTTCAATAGAATGTATCGCATATACATTTATTAAAAGTACATTCCTGAGCAAATAAAAAAGAAAATTACAGTATTCACAACTGCTACACTTTATTTTATTTGTATTTACATTTGATTAGGGGTTATACAAAACAAAATAATAAGATTAAATAAATCAATTCATTTCACAAGAACACATGAAGGGTGTTCTAATAAGTAAATTCATTTTTAAAATAAAGAAAATAACGATTTATAAAATCCTAAATTTACTAATAAGATATATGCTAATATGCTAAATTATAATGTATAAAACAATCTTTTTCTTTTATAATAAGTTAATAACTTGTCAGCATTATTCATATGTTTGTATTTACATTTCATGATTCTTTGAAATTTATTGTAAAGAGAACGAAAATACTTTTTTATTTTAAGCATGGTTTGTAATATACTAAATTTATGTGACTATCAATTTAATCAATTTATAAATACTGTGAATGACAATATTTTATAATATTGACAATATAATTTTAACCTTTCAATCTAAACTAGTATTATTTCAAGGATTAATTTGAAAATCTGAATCAATTTTATTGTAACATTTAAGATACTTCCAATTAAATTGGTAAAGTTTTCACCACAGCATAAATGAATATGAATCAATGCCATGGTAATCACCCAAAGGTGACAGATCACAAAATCCACAATAAAAAAAAGTAAAAAAAAATCGACGTAATTAACCTATTTAGCAAAACTGAAAAAAATAATGTATTCATAATAATACTGATTTCTTGTTCTGTCTTTAAACCATTTCGTGGTACGAGTAAAAATGGTACTAACATACACAGTTTTTCTTCAATGCCTAGCTTCACATAGGAAATAAAACGAAGTTTAAGAGACCAAGCAACAAAGTTTAATAGGTAATTAAAGAGGAATATAAAACACCTGGTATTAGACCATTTATTAGATAGGACTCGGATCTGTTTACTTTGAAAAGTTGTAATTGTTTCGATGCAAATGTTTCCCATTTCCTTTCTGTAGATTTAGATACACGACGGTTACATTTATAAACATCATCCTTTCTGATGCTATCTAATTCAATACGAAAGCACTGAGAACTCTGTTGCAAGGGCTGCATATATTAATTTTCAAGAGTAGCCCCCGACCACCGCTGTCAACATCAGACTCCAGTTTCACCACCGCGAAAAACGCCATCAATCAAAATGAAGTTGAAGGGTGAATAAAAGAGGGGGAACTTTAAAAAAAATATATAAATTTTTTTAAAGTGGGTTTTCATCATATAGGAAACTTGGTGGATATCTTATATTAGAAACATAAATATATCTTCCTGAGGTAAACTGCTCATTATACAGAGGAAAACTAGCCGTTCGTTCGGGTAAGAATGTGGGTGCTGCTTTATTCAGGAGATTAATGCACAACTTGAAAATTAGAGATGTGGGTATCAGGGTCGGATTAAGCCAAGTAGAGATCCGTAGGCAATGGAAATCTCGGGGCACCTTTCCCCTTTTCAATGCAATGTATTTTATTGCATGAACATAAATAGGGGCACAACGAAGTAATGTATAGAGTTAATATATGATAAGAGTCCATCACCCTGATCCTGTTCACTTCAACAAGGGTTTTATAATAATAATTCAAATTCAGTCGGTAGGCAGGCTAATAAAGTTTTATACAAACTCCAAATTTTAATACATATATATGGACTAATGTATTTCATTTATTAAAGCAAAACTATTCTTATGTGATGATAATGATTGTAATGTAATGAAAAATATGCAAATAAAGAAAATAAACTAAGGTTATATCAACGATTTATTTTTCGATTTACTTAACTGTTAAACATCATCAATATCACCCTTAATATCGCTTTAAAAATATTCAAATATTAAATTGTGTTTTCTAAATATTAACTTTCCTATAATTAAGATATCTCTTCCCTGTTCTACATTTACCTGAATGTCTTTACTATGTATTTAATTCTGTCGATTTTGTCAAAGCGCATTTCGGCATAAATAAAATTAAACTTATTATCTTTTAATATAAGCCTTTAAAAATAAAATTAAAATCTTTGAAAACTAAATTAAATTTATTATAACTTATTTCTCAGAAGCCTAAAAAAAAAAAAAAAGAAAAGAAAAAAAGACCTATCTCTAAACTATCTGAAAAGGAGGCAGTGGAATGAATGCTTTCTGCATTAAAAGGCCAACACTTTTATAATAATATGATATCGTGGGCCATATTTCAGCGATTTTGGTTTAAAAACGCGTTGATAACCATATTGTCCAACCGAAGATAGCGATGAAGCCGTTAAATGCGAATTTTATGATAAAATAGAGTGGGTATACCATAAACTACCGCGACTTTATATGAAAAAAAAGAAAAGAAAGCGGTTTCTGATCCGAAAATTTCAATCAAGAGAAATTAATCACTAATCACTGACATATTTTGTTAAGTCCGTAACCATTGGTGATGGTGTAAATACCCGGGAAACGGTACTGTGAAGTCCAGGGATCAAACTTCGGAAGTAATGGATTTAATAAGAAATCAATTCCCACTAAAAGCAAAAAATAAGTTTGTAATCCTAGAATCTATAGAGGGGGATAGCAAATATATTGAAAAATTACTAATAGGGATCAGAGATAATTTTCAAGAGGTTGATAATTTGTGTCCAGCAAACGCTGGCTCGATGAAGATTGTCTAAACATGTGAAAGAAAGAATCTGATAAATCAAAAGCACTAAATAAACAAAGCGAAAACAATGTTGCATACTTCGGAGGTTTAAAGAATGAAACGTCTAAATTTCTTAATTATAAAGAGAGTGTGTTAAAAAATTCTAGGTTGTTCCAAAAGTCCTTGTGCATGAACGTAATTAGATAATTTGATTAACTCTCAAATGAGCATTTGGAATGTTTCGGGAAAGGAACATGTGCAGAATACTTTATAAAAGATATCTACCAAGTTCAGCAAAAATATAAAGCAACAGGCACCCATGGAGCACGTTTTCCCGGGTATATTTTTAGAATATTTATCTGTTTAAAGTATATAGTTATTTTTAGCATAGGTATACGTCTTCCTGGGTACATTTTTAATATATTTATCTATTTATAGTATATAGTGATTTTTAGCATAGGTATATTACACTTCTTCCCGGATATATTTCATTAAAATAATGTAACTTTAATGAATTTATTATGCGGAGTTATAAGTTTTCGGAATAATAAAAATAATAATTGCGATAATGATTATAAGCTAGCAGTAACTTACCTCTTTCCATACATTGTAATGACTTAAGAAACATCCTATTTCTCCTCTCTTCATCGGTCTGGAATAAAAAAATACAATCAGATTATTAGTTACTAGTTTGAAAAAAAAAAAAAAAAAGAATGAATCACAAAACTATTACAATTTTTTCAATCTATATAACTGCCAATTCTTCATTACAAAATGGATAAAACTATTTATACCTGCTATGAAATGATAAAATATCAATATAGACATCATAATTATTCTTTTATCATTTATACGCCATTTTGAAATACACGATATTTGAAAACTTTTTAGGAGAACGAGTTATTTTTCAACCCTTGTTTAGAAAACGAAACACAACTAAAAAAGACTCCTTGTTGTGGAATCACCTATTAAATCATTTATTTTTTGACTCCTGTCCTTGAACACCATCCCACACTGTGCATTGGTTTGAGATCTACAACCAGTAGGTACTACACATGGTTACGCTAACAACACAAACTTAGTCAAGACCACATGTTGTTTAACCACTAGGACACACCTAATTATCACCATGACAAGCTTCATTAGCAGGCCAAACAGAGCCTGTCCATTGCTACAGCCGGAAGAAACGCTAAATCACAAAGGTTTTTTTTTGTTATTTTTTATTGAGTAATATTACATTCTGTATCAGCAAGGACAACGGTAATAGTTATGTAAGAAATCATTTTTATCATATTTACAGAAAATTAAAAAAAATAATAAATAGTGGCAAAATAAACAATACAAAAAAAAATTATAAATAAATTTATATAAAATAAGATAAACGAAATATCTTAATTTTAAACGCAGGCATACTTATAAACACTATTTACAATGGCCTGAGAAATCCCAAGCCAGGCTTGTCCCCCCACTTATGGGTGAAAAAGCATGAATCCATGATATTCCAGCGCTTCTCAATCAATCCTGTGGCAGAGAAAGCCAGTGGAGACTTAGCGAGGGCGCTGTAGCCACAGAAATACAGAAGTTGAATGGAGAATCTGGCCATTGCCAGAACTCCAATATGCAAATTTACAACAGGTTTTGGGGCCACTGCCAATTCAACATTCGAGGAGGATTGGAGGGATGGGTGGAACGGGATAAGGATTGTGCCAAGAGATTAGGATAAGGTAAGGATAGATAGGATAAGGAGAATTTGAATGGAATAAGGTCTAAAACAAATGGTCACGATGTTGGTTATATCCATGCTCCAGCATTGACTATTGTTCGAAGGACTTTGGACTAAAAGGATTGGATACGCTCGATGTTCGAAAAATTAGCTGCCCCCCAGTGCCGAGTCCATAGGTCCATACAGGTTCAGAATTGTTATGTAAATTAGCAGTTTGTTGTCGGCTGAGAGTTGAGATTTTCTGTTTAGCTGCCAATATAATTGGCCAAATCGTCGATTAAGTTCTTGCTATCTAGTAGACCTAGTATGTCTAGATATATCGAGAAACAATTAAAAAGATATTTATTTTACAGAAAACATTCTGAAATTATAAAAAATAAAATACACGTTAAACTTATAAATAGGTATTGCATTAAGTATGTAATAATTATCTTAAAAAACTAAATTAAATTAAAAACAAAATTAATTAGTGACTCCCTTGAGTCTGTCTTGAAGAGCAAAGTTTTTCAAATAAAGATTTAATATTAGAATTTGCCACTCTTTTTTCTATATCTGACTGAGATCTATATTACATCTTTAAAGCTGCGACCGCAGAAAATTTCGCAAAAGTAGGTTGTTGAAAATGGTAATTAATTTTAATTTTATTTAATGGTAATTTTAGTGCAAAAAACCCATCATCCAAACCTGCCCAAAATTCAAAGGGTGATTTATTACTAAATTGATTTCACCACTTGCCTTGAAGTCTGTATAGATTTCTTCTTCGGTAGTTGAGAGACCTTCGGGAGTATTTAGAAATGGGTCACTAACCCATTCGTAAGTTGCTATCAAGTTGAAGTCAGCAAGAACTTCTTAAAAATCTTTGCCAGCATCATTAAATGATTTTCAATGTTTACAAAAACAACTTCTACATGCTGTTCTTCAGTCATGTAAGTTTCAACACATCCAACTACATTTACAAACAGGTCTAGTTTTTTTGTATTACATTTCTGCTCATCAATTCAATTTTTCTAAAAAAAGCATTAACTGTATCAAACTAATGAGTATTTGTTCCTTCAAGATTCAAGGTATTTAATTTCTGGAATATGTCGACCTAGTAGCTCAATTTCATCAGAAATAAACCATCTCGGAACATCTTGGCTTCCGGTCGGTTTTCCTCTACTAGAAAAGTGGCGATTTCATCTCTTAATTCATAAGCACGTTGCAAAAATCTCCCACATAATACCATCTTGCCTCGCAATAAAATAGTAAGGCTGAATGTGCTGCAACCATGTCTTTCCGCTTTGTAATATGAAGCTTTGTAAGAGGCAAATAAAGTCTTATTCACAGACAAAGTTTTTTTGAAATTGCTTTGAAAATGCTTTACTTTTCATATGATTTTAGTTTTAATTCGAAGAATTCTCGGGGTTTGCTAACGCACTCACTATGAAGCGTTTCTACATGCCGAAGCGTTACTAAGACTCGACTGAGACTGGCGGGAACAAGATGCAACATTTATACCCGCTACGCAGACTCTAGAATGTTCGAGACAAATCTATGCACTAATATTTTGAATATTGAATTGATATATGCATTATGTGATTATGTAAACTAAATTAAATAGAAACTAATATTACGATTACAGCTCGATTTCAGTGAAAATTATTGTATGGAGAGAGAGTGGGGCGCGATGAAAATTGTGATTGAAAATTGGGTCGCAAATATTAAATGTTGAGAAACACTAATCTGTTATCCTTTATACATGCAGGCACAGTTCCTTAATGCATTATTTATATTAATAAATAACTTTTATACACCATATTTGAGAAGTTTTCCATTATATTTTAATATGATTTTTTATGATAGTTTACTAAGACCTTCAAGTAAAGTACAGCTTCCGGCAATCGTGTACTGACCAAAAAGAGATGTGCACAACCGTTTTTGAGTTATACGAGATAGCCCAATTGGATTCAGAGATGGTCAAAATAGATATTTCCGTTGAAATCTGAAAATTGAAAATTTTCGAGATTACAATACTTCCTTTACTACGCACATGGAGGTAAAAGAGGCTTACATGAATTATTTAAACATACAATCCTCTATGTCCTTATAAATCTAAAATGTTAATTAAAGAATCTTGGATTAGCGTGGCATTCATTATTTTTTTCACTAAAGTATAATTTTTTTATTTAGTGTATTCTCTCATTCAAAGATTTTATTTAGCTTTTAGGAAAAATACAGAGGTAGAAAGGAAACAAACATAAAAGCAGGAAAAGTTTAGAAGTAAAAGAAGTCCTATTTCAACAAAAGTAAACAATACCAAACAGCTAGAGTGCACAACAGAACGTAGTTTGCACAAGGAATTGCTAACAAGCCTCATGATTTACTAAATCAGGTTTCATTTTAATTATTTAAAAGATAATAAAACAAATAAAATATTTCATTGGACTAGAGGACAACTCTAGCTACAGTAGTTTAATAGTCCCTAATAGATTCTAATTCACTAGTTTCTGACGTGAATAAATCTATGAATTTGCTCCCGTAGTGTAGATAGTCCAAAAACCCAACGATAGCAATAAGGGGGATAGAGTTAGGCATTGAAATTCTTTATTCCGATAAATAAATTAAAGTGGCATGATTTTCACGAGTGAAGTAAAAAAAAAAAAGTGTGAATAAGTTTATTTCAAGAAGAA
The DNA here is from genome assembly GCA_948150685.1 of Rhaphigaster nebulosa. Classification (NCBI taxonomy): domain Eukaryota; kingdom Metazoa; phylum Arthropoda; class Insecta; order Hemiptera; family Pentatomidae; genus Rhaphigaster; species Rhaphigaster nebulosa. The sequence goes on from OX411306.1 coordinate 128,464,048, forward strand.
GAAGAAATCATTCTGGTTCAAAGAGCAGCGATTCTTCAAATTTTTTCCCAACCCAGGAAAAAGAACGGTATCTAATTTAGGAAAGCTAGGATGGGAGAGGGTGGAAATGTTGATTGAAAATAGCCCCTACGGGCCAAATTATCCCGATAATTCCTCGATAAAGAGCCGAGAAAATATCTTGGATTTACCATTTCAGGTTTCGGTTTACTTTCCGGAAAAGAAATTTTCGTAAAGAGAAAAGTATTGGTACCACACTTTACGTTACGAAATAAAATATACTGCAGGAATAAAAGTACAAATTATCGACTCCAATAGCGTATACGTCCAAAATTGAACTACTAATAATATTTTTTTTTTTTATATTTTTGGAAAAAAAAAATTATGAGTTTGGGTAGTATTAAATGGATTTTATTCCTCGACATTTCTGTTTTATTTAAAAACTTTTATCACATCTTTTATTCGATGTTTCGGGAATTTCCACATCTTCAGAAAAGAAATGACAAAAAATAGTGGAGAAATGAAAAATATAATATTAAGGAATAAGGTAATTAAACTAATTAAATTTTAATTGGTAATGATGATTTTAAAAACATTAATAAGTAAATAATTATTTATGTACAGAATTTTGTTATTTTATAGTGCTTGCTTATTTATAATCTGAATTTGTTGTTCTATAATTTTATAATGTTGTTCTGAATGCCTCTTCTCCCTACATCAGTAACAAGAACTTATACAAAGACTTAAATACTCCATAAGCACAATTAACTATTATATCATAATATCTACCTTCTTTTTTGAAAAAGGCTTAAGCGCCATTTAACAAATTTTACAGGAAACATATGAAACGTCGAAAAAATATGTGATACAAGTTTTTAAATAAAACAGAATAATCGAGGAAGAAAATTATGTATAGGACTTGCGCATCATAATGCTATAGATTTCGAAATTTTAACTGGAGTTGTGCGAAATAAGCGAATTTTTATTCCGCAAATAAATTTGACTTATTTGGGCACCATAGATTTTCACATTTTCCAACTATTTTTGCTTTTGAAATGACAATTAATAAGTTGTTGACAATCAATGACAATTAATAAGTTGTTGACAATCAATGACAATTGATAAGTTGTTGACAATCAATGACAATTATTATATGTTTTTAGTACAAGCTATATGCCATAATTAGGATTCGTTCTTTTAATTGATTGCGATTTTATAATTCTGAGCATGGGGACAAGGGCATTTACCTAATAACAACAGAGAATTAATAATAAACAATAATAAATCTCGATGAACTATAACCCCCCTTTATTTTATATCTGATATGAACTATATTCGGATATTGCTTTAAATTCAGTCCGTTTTGAGCTTGATTTCATTAATTGTTTTTATTTATTTATCCGGGGCAAGTACATAAACGGGATAAGTACATAAATAAATTTCACGTTTATTTTATTAGGAGAGCTGCTGTCTATGGGAATTTTACTACTTACTTCAAATCCCCCATAGATGGCAATTTACCATCTCCTAACTTCATTACAGTACCTCTCTTATTACTCTTTACATTATCTCCTAACAAAATAGATTTGAAATAAACCCCATTTATATGCACTCGCCCCGAGAATCCACTGTCCACTTTAATGCTATATGCTATATGTACAGAAAGTAACTCATTTAAAATGAAATAGTATTGTTTTCTAGTCAAATTTCAACCATTTGGCGATCCTAGTATATAGTAAATAACTAAACAAATTAAACGAATTCAGGAAATGTGTAGAGTTTTGAAACCAAAAACAAATTAATGATTTCTATACAAAATTAGTTTTTTTTTAGTACAGCAATTTATTCCGATAAATAAATTATTATATATGCCATGATTTTCATGAGTGAAGTTAAAAAAAAATTTTAAGCACGCTACTTCAAGAAGAAGAAATCATTGAGGTTCAAAGAGCAGCGATTCTTCAACATTTTTTTCCAACCCGGAAAAAAGATAGGTATCCAATTTAGGATAGGTAGAAGCAGAGGAGGCGGAAAGGTTGATTGAAAATAGTACTCAGGGGTCAAGTTCCCCATCTAAAGCCGGGGCAATGCCGTGGATTTACCACTTCAGTTTTCGGTTTACTTTCCGGGCAAAGGAATTTTCGTAAAGAGAAAAATATTTGTATCATATTTACGTTCTGAAATAAAATAAACTGAAGGAATGATGCTGCAAATAATCAACTTGCTTTTATTCAATTATAAACAGTAGAGTGACTGAATACGCTAGGAACCTTTATCATTAATGTTTAAGAAATTTATTTTCTAATGTATTCTATAATTTTAATACATGCTGGCTTGTAACTAGATTATTTAAGGTGGAATTTCGGTTACATAGGAGTTGACTTATATTATTTATTATGTTTTATTTATATATTAAAGATCATTATAAATACATATAATGGGATTATATAGAAGATATAGCAGGGTAATCTATAAAGCACACTAGTTCAGAGGATATGAATGGGTGATAGATATGATTCGCGATTATACACATACACACACACATACCATACATACATGTGACAAATATTCTATTCGATATTTAAACCGTCGTTCATACTCAAGAATAGAGCTAGTTGACTATTTGACTTTTGTTTTTTTATACGAGTTAAGAACCTGATCATCAATCATCTTACTTTATAATTATTTAAAATAACTCTAAATCATAATGACTTTAAATGATAATTATTTAAAATAACTCTATATTCCATATTGTTAGGTTATTTATATAAGAAATCAGCCTGCGTAAGTTTGTGCTCGCAAAACTCGAAAAGCATTCGGTCGATTTTAAGGCGCTTTTAGAGAATTATTTAGAGAATTTTTTCCGGAAGGTTTATATGCATTAATTTTTTCTAAATGCTCCCCTTAAGAGGAGAAAAAATAATTTAAAAAATAGGTAACTTTGTGATCGTTGTCATGACAACTTCATACACGTGGAAGCAAGTTTCCTCCAAACACATTTTAACAAGAGTGAAATTATTTGAAAGCGTCATATGTTTATAAAATCGGAGATTAAGAGGAAAAAAGTGTGAAAAAAACCTTTAAAAATACCTTTCAAATTTCCGGTTTGAAAATATTTTTATCATTTTGTTCCATTTTATAGAAAATGTCTGAATGAAATGAGAGGAATTCTAGAAAATACAGTCAATTACCCAGACAAAATTTCATCCTTTGGCACTGGAATATTTACGGTCAAAATTTTTGTTGGCAAGTACTGGTAGCCCCTCCTAACAGTTCGAATAATTGAAGCATAGAAATGTGCGTGAAGAAAATGTTTTCAGAATTCAAGTTTCAACTTTAAAAATATCTAAGAAATTCCACTTAATTAAAAAAAAAACACATTTTTTCTGATAATCTTTGATTGTATTAGTGATAAAATCACATTTATAACAGTTATATGTAGCTTTAGAATAAAAGTGATTTTTTGTAAAAAAAAAAAAAAAAAAAAAAAAAAACCTTCTTTTTATTCCTTTCCTCTCATTCCATATAGCCATGGTAAAGCAAGTCAGGGTATTGAATGATGTGTTTCCTCGGTTAATCCATATTCGCTTCTTATTTATTTCCTATTCATTTATCATTATTCATTTATTTACTTTCCTATTCATCTCATATAGCAATAAGTATGATGAAATGTGCAATATATAAAAAAAAGTGTTAAAAATAAAAATCAAAGTTAACGTAAACTTATTTTTTTTTTTTAATTTGTTTGTAAAAATATTTTGCAAACTTTACAATATGATGATGTAGGGATGATGAGAACAATAGTTCTGCCTTCTGTTGCTCAATTTATCTTTTAAAAGTTAAACATTAAAAAAAATATATATGATATTTAGAGCGTATTTAGCTCTTTAATTCTTTTCACGGGCAACGCCGTGCGGGTATAGCTAGTTGAATATAAAATCTTTCTGCATTTCGTATGTTCACTGAACCGAACAGCGAAGTTTAACCATCTTCAATTTGTTTTTGTTTATATATCAGTATTATTTATTTAAACTCCACTTCATTTAAAAGAGTTAAAGATAGGAAAAGTTTTTTTAAACATGGAAAATACTTCAATATCATTAAATATGTATGGGATCACTCGCTAGGGAAGCCTAGAGGGGCAGCCGACTGATTGCAGATTTTTGGAAATTATAAAAACAACTACCCAGGAATGGGCTAAAATCCATTAAGAATTGATTCCATCCCATTTCCATCAACTTTCATTTTTTCTTGGATGCCTATATACGATACAATTAATATAATTTAAATAATCATCGAGTTTTGATACATTTTTATTTACAACTGTTATCCGACCTCAAAATGAGTAGGGACTATTTTTTAAAATCCTGATTAATGAACAAAATGCTTTAAAACTTCAAAAAACAAACACAATATTTAATTTAACAATAATGATAACGATGCTCAACATTTAGTTCAAGAAAAAAATTAGAGTGGACTATATTATTTTCCTAGATCTTACAATAAAATAAACTAGAATCAAAAGTAATAAAAGATAATTAGCTATGGCGAATAAATTATATAATTTAAATTCAAATTAAAACACGGATATAGAAATAATTAAAAAATGCAACGATCTTTTTTTATACTTTATAACTAAACTTATCAAAATCGTCAGCCAGGGAAAGTAATTAATCTAAATTTCAACTCGAATCCCTTTAAATAAATTATAATTTCATATTCAATCAGAGGAGAAAAAAAGTAAAATGAAAAAAGGTTTTCAAGGTTTTTAAAAGGTTATGAAAAAAAGGTTTTCATAATAATTGAAAGAAAATATTATATACACTACCTCTATTACGAAGGCCTTAACATAAAACAGTGAGACAATTCGCATTTAAAAATCATTTAATTTTAAAATAAAGTAAGTTGTCACAATTTTATAAAACTATTCATTATTTAAAAAAATAATTAGAGATGAATTTTCATGTTTAACTTTAAACTAAACTAATGACCACATTTGGAGCTCATAGTAAATTTTAATGATGAGCAAAAAGTTAATGATGGTATGCAATCTTTTTTACTTCAGGTAAAGTATTTAGGGAAGCGTAATTTACCTGGGGCTTGAAAGACGTTTTCAGTCATAATTATAAAAAAAAAAAAAAAAATTAAAAAAAATAGTCCTCTATGACTGCACAGCGAGATGAAAATATTCTTTAATCAAAATAATTTAAATGAGCTATTTAATATAATTTAGCCTCGTATTACTAACGCTAATCTAAATATTAAGGATATATGTGGAGGTCCACACCAGAAAGTTAAATATCCATTTTATATTATATATATATATATATATATATATATATATATATATATATATACGTATATCTGCTTCTTCAATCGGCGCAATAACCCAGAACTGGATCCTGGCCTCCTCAAGCTTCCGCCAGTTCTACCGGTCAAGTGCAGCTGCTCTCCAATTCCGTACTTCGAGCAGAGTCCTTGCATCTTCTTCAACACCATCCTACCATCGCAGCTTAGGGCGGCCTCTCGGCCATGTTCCGTGTAGGCACTCATTAAGCAGTTTATTTGGGGTCTAATCAGTCCCCATCCTTGCTATATGGCCTGCCCAGCGCAGTCTACCAATCCTAACAATTTTGCCGACATCAGGCTCATCAATGAGTATACTTCCCTGTTTGTGAGACTTCTCCAAGCTAAACCATCCTTTACAGGACCGTAGATGCGTCTGAGTATCTTTCTCTCAAATGCTTGGAGATCCCTTTCAACAGACTTCGAAAGAGTAATTGCCAATTTGGAGAAAACTTTCGTTAATACCTCTTTGTTTACTAGCAGTCAAATATTTGGTTTTGCTAGTATTGACAACAAGTTCCAGTAGCTTCCCAGTAGCATCATCAAGGGCAAGGAAGGCTTCTTTCACAACAGCTTTTGATCTCCCAATAATGTCGATATCATCAGCATATCCCAGGATCTGTACCATATGGTTAAAGATGGTTCCACTGGTCTGAACCTCAGATTCTCTGATAGCTTTTTCCAGACCAATATTGAGCAGACAAGCCAGGGAATCTTCCTGTCGAACGCCATTATGAGAGGTGAATCCCTCAGACAGATCTCCCTGAATCTGCATCATACATTTGGTATTGCTCATTGTAAGTTTTACTAGACGGATGAGCTTAACAGGCACATTGAGATCTTTCATTGCCTGATACAGAGCCTCAGGTTGAATGTTGTCATAAGCAGATCTAAAATCAACGAATAGATGGTGCGTCTGTACCTGATATTCCCTTCCTCGCTCAAAGATGGTTCGTAGGGCGAAAATCTGGTCTGTTGTAGATTTAAATTTACGAAAACCGCACTGATATTTCCCCAGAACTATCTCAACAAGCGGTAGTAATCGTTGATAAAGTATGTTTGAGAAAATCTTGTAGGCGCATGGCAGTAGAGATATGCCTCGATAATTATTACATTCAGCAAGATCTCCTTTCTTGTGAATAGGACTTACAACTGTCTTCCTCCATGCCTTCGGAATGATTTCTATATATAGATATATATATATATATATATATATATATATATATATATATATATATATATATATATATATATATATACATACATACAAACTTTTGTTTTTGAAAATACTACTTTTTCAAGAATTACCTTTTAATCAAACATAAATAGTATCAAATCGTGCTGACTTTCTCAATATCTGAATTTATTTTCCGAATATCGCAAAGAAATGACCAAGTCACACCAGACCGTAACAATTATACAGTCCTTTCCATCACAATCAGTTTTTTTTTAATATAAAATGGAAATGTAACTTTTAGGTACAGACCTTCACATATACAAACTACAAATTAGAACATAATGGCGAGATATACTACTAAATACTAGATAGACTACTAAACTGCCTAGTCAATCCAAAACTAATCAATATTCATAACTATGAAGCTGCAGACAAGAAGAAAAAAAATGGACTAAGCGTTTGTTTTTTATTTATGAGAATTAAAGGTGAATGTCACATACATCCGACATCTTTCCATTCGAACGCTCAAGATCTGACTAATTTGGCATAGAGTTTCTAAAGATAGCTTTAGATTTATTGTTTAATTAATTAATGTGATTTCCTAGTAATTAAGGTAGATTATAATGCATTACATTTACGAAGAAAAGTTCTCACACCGTCAAATAATTAAGTAAATGAGTAATTTTCGTTATAAAAAAGTATTAAAGTAGGTGCTGACTACTGTATATCTACAAATAGTAACAAAGACTATTTGTTACTGTTTGCTGGCTTCCGAATTACCGGCAGTCTTAGAGTCTATAGATACAACCTATATTTACACGAAGTGGTGTAGAGAGCAGGAGAGCGAGGAAAATATAGGATATTGCAGACAAGTAGTGGATATTTACCTTCCATTCAGCTATAAATCAAATAAACAGTAATAAACAGGGCAGTTGTTGAACTGCAAATTAGGAGCATGGCTACAGCTCGAAACTAAAAATATATGGCTCTAGAAAAGTATGTGAATTGTCATGCGAAAGCAACAGAACTTGTGAGTTACAAAGTCTGTTTTGTATTGTCCCATCCGAGATATACGCACGTGATGGAAATATATTTATTTTACTTCCTTGTACGAAGGAAAGGAAGTATTGTAATCGCTCGTATTGTAATTTTCGGTTTTCAGATTTCAACGGAAATATCCATTTTGATCATCCCTGAATCCATTTTTAATAGTTTTGTCGTAACGTCTGTACATACGTTCGCTCGTACGTGCGTATCTAAAACTCAAAAACTGTTAGCCGTAGAAAGTTAAAGTTTTGTATTTAGCATTGTTGTAAAATCTAGTTATGGACCTCCCTTTTTGGTCACTACATGATTACTGGAAGCGGTACTTTACTTGAAGGTCATAATCCACAATTGATTTTTATCAAAAATTATATTGAAATATAGTGCAAAACTTCTCAAATTAGTTATATAAAACTTACATATTAAAATACACAATATAATAAATTTTGGTTAACATTAGCAGGCTGGAAGTGGTACTTTACTTGAAGGTCATATTAGGATTTCGTCAAAAATTATATTAAAATATAATGTAGAATATCTCAAATTTGGTAAATAGGACTTTTATATCGATATGAATGTATTTACTAAAATATGGTTAAAATATGTGAGCCGAAGGTCATTTATATCAAAAATTATATTGAAATTAAATGCAGAAATCATATGTTTCGATAATAAAGGTTACAAACGCAATTTGTTATTATATTGCCTTATAGATAGGGTAGGGTGGAAAATAAAATAAAATAATAAAAGTTTTCCGACGGACGCCGATTTTTTTGTATGTTTCATTATTTCTTTTTGTACGATGTTTAGTAGTTCATAAGTTTAGATATAAGAATTTTTTTTAAATGTTATTATTATTATTTTTCACTGTATTATTTTTCGTTGTCATGGTTAGCATTATTCTTTCTGCTTGTTTTTATGTTCAGACTATACTTTATGAGTGAAATATCAATACGAAAAGTGTTCGTAAACTGGCAGGGGAGAGTTTAGGTATAGAGTGAAACAGTATGTAACTTAATCCTAGTTCTAAGATGCAATCACACTCTAAGTCTGAAATAGAGGATCAATAAAGACAATAAAGTCATTATTATTAATGACTTCTTATTTTCTTCCTTTTTGTTAAGTTACTGGAAAGAAAATAAGTAATATACACAGATATATTTAGGCGCGGATGACCTTAATATTTTGAGCTTAAAATAACAACCAACCAATTAATGACAAACAAATCCGGAACACGATCTTCCCAATTAAAAAGAATCAATTAATTTAAGCTAATGAGTGTCAAAAAATAGAAGATTAGCTGCTATTATTTTTAAATCCATTTTTATAATTCTGCCTTCGAGTATTAATTATTTAATAAGATTACCCATTATTATCAAACAATAGATATTTTTTCCTAACAGAAAATTAAATTCATTCATGCAAATCAACGAATCTAGGATCTTTATTATTTTTTTTTAATCTCATTAATTAGTAAATTCGAATAATTAAAATTAGAAAGTAATTCCTAATATATTAATTATCTGATTTTTCTTCTGCATACTAGAAAAATTTCATATTTTTTAGGCACGATGCGTGTATCACACAACTTTCCCTAACCACCCTGAAATAACAATCTTTTTAACATAATTTTACAATGTTCACACAAACATTATTTGAAATAAACTCACCAAAATGAACTTCTTCAAGTCTTCTCTCACAAAAATACAATAAATTATTTGTTTAAACAGTTTTAGTATCACAATGTTGAACACTATTTTTGGTTTGTCAAGCTGAAAATATAAGTTTCGGTTTAGTTTCCATTTACTTTCCGTGGAAACATTTTATTTACATTAAATAATATAAAATTATAAACGGTTAACTTAATTTCTACTTTTATATTTTTGCATTACATTATTACAAAGCGTATACAATAGATAGGCAGCTTAGCGGGAGAGAGTTCAGTCGCATCTGTCTCCTTTCGGAAATCCTCGGCTTTCCATCAAGGTCTTATGGTCCACGCGCCTTTCATTGACCCAAAGCAAGAAAATAACAAAACAATCTCTATTCCTCTTCGAAATTACATTTTAAACTTCCTAAGGTTAAAACGGCTAGGTTGCAAATCCAAACAGGTAACAATGGACACCAATGGTTCATTAGCTGCCCACAAATTGCAGAACATGTTAATTTGTTAACGTTGTGCAGACAAGCGATTTTTCAACCTCTCAAATTTTCAACTGTTGGAACTGTTATATAAATGTTACAGTTTTAGGAAGTACTTTTTTAACTACACCTTTCAACACTTAAGTCAGTGGAAGGATTGCATTTTACTTTAAGGTAAATGTTCCTATTACAAAATTCAATTTTATTAAAATACTATGATAATCTCAAAAGTATGACCTACTTTGGCCCAGCAGTACTTTATATTACCACAGTCTGTTGGCGGATCTAGATATAGAAGTCCCCGAGCGGTACAATATTGGAGGGCCCCGCTTAGGAGAGTACTAATACCAGTGCCAGAATTAGGATTTTTGCCAGAGGGACAAGCTTAATTTTGCAACCCCTTCATTCACTCCATCAATAAAAGTCAACAACAGTATTTTGTATATGTATATGCATATGAATATATATAAACATATACAAAATACTGTTGTTGACTTTTATTGATGGGGTGAATGAAGGGGTTGCAAAATTAAGCTTGTCCCTCTGGCAAAAACCCTCATTCTGGCACTGGTATTAATATATAAAATCGACCTTAACGGAAGTGCTACTTTATATAATCAATTTCCTGTCAAATATTCTGTAACTTGTAGGCAGCTATTGAACCATTGGTGTCCATTGCTTTCTTAAAATCCAGTTCCGAAGAGGAATAGAGATTGTTGTTATTTTCTTACTTATTGTTTTATATATATATATATATATATATATATATATATATATATATATATATATATATATATATATATATACGTATATAAATAAATTAATATCATCACATCATAACATTACCTCATTTTATTGACTGAATTAAGATTAAAACAATTAGAAAACTGAAAAAACATTTGTTTGCTTAACCTAAAAATAAAACATCGTTAGCAATTCGGCGCCTTCTATATTCTTCACCTAGGGCGTGTATATTATATAAATATACTTTCCAAATATCCTTTCCATTCAGAATTTGATTTTCTTATGAACCCGTCTTTCTTTGGCCCAAGCTAGTTACGCAGTGTTTTAAATAGGCGAAATCAACATGGGCCAAAGTAATCGTAATATAAGGGTAACATTAGTCCAGAAAAAAAAAAAAAAAAAAACCGTGGAGCAGTAGAACTCCGTCAATAAAGTCGTATTTTCACGTTTTCAGCTCATTTGACCCAAAGGGGTCAAAGAACATTGTAAATAACTGGAAAATCGATTATATAAAGTAGCACTTCGTCGATTTTGACGAAAAAATGTCTGTAAAATCTAAGAATATACCTTCATTAAATACCTAACTTGATTTTCATATGACTTTTAGTTTTCGAGCTAGGCTGTTGACACATCCACACACAGACATTTTTGCGAGACTTGGTTATTTGGGGATAAGTGTATTTTCGTTGAAAACTCGAATTCGAAATTTTTCACGATCGTATATTCCCCATTACTATATATTTCATAAATAGGTAAGGGAAAATAAAAAGCAACCTATATGATTTTTTTTTCTTCAAATTTTAGTAATCAATGGTTTAGGAATTATAACATTGGATATTGTGTTTCAACTGGCTGCGAACAAAATACCAATATTTACCCAATGAGATATCTCCCATCAGATATGATTTTGGACTAATTTCCAACTCTGTTAAGGATCTGCTGATCAAAAACCATTGTTATATTTCTCTAAAAAAATTATTAAATATAAATTCTTATAATATTTAAAAAAGTACCTTAATTTTATTTATTTAAAAATAAAATAAAAACGTAATAGTAATTGAGATTCTATGATATGTTATTAAAATCATAAAAACAATTTCTGCACTTTACATTTTGTATTACAAAATCTTACATCTTGTATAATTTTTTTTTTTGGCATCGAATAAGGGGGTGAAGTAGCACTAAGAATCATGAGCTCTTAAAATTGAGTGAATAAACTAAATCTTCTGGATTATCCAGATTAAAAATGTGTTCTAGAAAGAAAAATGAATAAAATAAAAATTACTGTTGAGACCTGATGTCCATCATACTGGACAGATGATTATAAAAAAATATCGTCTGAAAGGATTAATGATATTGATGATTAACGGGGATAATTGCTGCTAAGAGAAATACCTTTTCATTTAGTACTATAATAAAATCTGATAAACAATGTTGAAATTTCCATGTGAATCCGTTGTAGTTAACTACGCTCTAGCTTGTGAGCCAAATACAGCAGCTCTTCATTAACTTCTTTGAAGTTTCTTACCAGTGACGCTCTTACTTCCTTATTACTCCAAAACAATCAACTCTACCATCATGTCAACATAGTAGATCAACGAAACAAAGAACTAACTAACATCGTGAATCGGAAAAAGGGATATTATATAAATTTAATAGAAAAATAAAATTAAATATTCACAGCATTTTTGGGAAATATTAAATTAACTTAGATGTAAACATTTTATTACTGATGAAAACATAACACCAGATAAATGGACTGAACATTTTTATAATATGTACAACCAACCAACACTTGTAGTGAATATTCCATTTATAGAACCTCAAATACATAATACTAAAATGGATACACCATTTAAATTAGAAGGATTACAATTCATAATTAATAGATCCAAGCTAAACAAAGCACCCTGAATAGATCGAATACCATTCGTATTTTATAAAAATGCATCGAAAAAGTTTTTAAATGTACTATTAGATACATTCAATCAAATTTTCGAAACCGCAATAATTCAAACTGAGTTTAAACAATCAATAATCTATCCCATTCATAAAAAAGGAAATCCGAATAATTATAGAGGAATCGCATTATTAATACTGCGTGGAAATTGTTTACTGGACTGGATGTAAGATTTACCGAGTGGGCTGAAAATAACAATATTATTAAAGAATCACAAGCAGGATTCCGAAAAACTTATTCTACAATAGACAATATATTTAACCTGATCAGTATAATTAAACTAAAACTCAGTAAGAAAAGAGGAAAAGTTTATGCATTCTTCATTGATTTTTCAACTGCCTTTGACCGAATAGATAGAGGGGCATTAGTATATATAAATTATATGAATTAGGAATATCCTCTAAAGTAATGAACATTATAAAAAAAATATATTCGGATGTAGAAGGAACGGTACGGTGCAAAGAAGGGTTGACATCTTTTTTTAAGACTAAGATAAGACTTAAACAGGGATGTATTTTGAGCCCATTTTTATTTTCATGCAATATTAAGAATCTGGAGGATGAAATTGGGGGAGGTATTTGGATTAAGGGAAAAAATATCAGACTTTTAGCATATGCAGACGATATCGTATCTTTGGCATCCAACCCAACTACTTTAAAATATACGATAAACAACCTATAAAAACATTTAAAAAGTGGGGACTGAATATAAATTTAGAAAAATCACAGTAATTAATAGTAACTCACAGAAAAATAATAGTAATTTGAAATGGAGGGAAATTGGTATCAAAAGAAAATTTGCACATGAATAGGGGAAAATAGAGAGAGTAAAAAACTATAAATATTTAGGTATTACCATAACTTTGTCAATGAATAAACACTTTCAAGAAAAATTGGGAAAAGCTAAAACGGGAATCAACACAGTTTGGAAAAAATTTATCTCCAATAATAAAATGCCTTTTTCATCAAAATTGAAAGTTTTTAACACAGTTAGATCAATTATGGGATATGGTGCACAAGTATGGGGAAATCAGGAATTTTATGAAGTGAAAAGTTACTTTATTTTTTAGTTAAAAAAATATTTAACCTACCCCAATACACTCGACAATACATAATTCATATAAAAACCAGAATACAACCCCTTTTCTTTTTTACATTGAAATTCCACTACGATTACATAATAAATGTTTTAAACATGAAAGTAAACAGACTACCAATGTTCTTAGCGAAAGAAGTTATTAAAAACAATATCTTTTGGATCCATGATTACATCTTAGAAATAATTTACAAGAATCCTTTTATGATAGCATAATTGAAAAGGAGAATAATTCAACGAAATACTAACTGTATAAACAATTATCTTATAATTTAGACGTGAGTTATTTTTCTAGTATTAAAAGTATAACTGATATTAAATGGATTTTCAAAGCTTGAGGAAAACTAGATTTAATTTCTAATATATATATATATATAAAGAAGTTGAATGAAAGTTTGATGATCACATTGGTCGTTTATGTTACACTATTATTTGATGACATGAATGGATGAAATTGTTATTTTACAAATTTAAAGTTTTGAGAAAAGAAAAAATAAATGTATTTTTTTAAAGACATGATCAGTCCAATCAACTGGGGACTCATGTGATTTGATCTTGGGTTGGCAATGCTAAAAAGTGGAAGATAAGCACATAACACCTTCATTCGTAAGAAAAAAAAATCAATAACCGAACATTTGTTACAAAGCACCTTATTTTTGATCTATACAATCAATTTACTCTTTTTTTTTCTTACTTTCAATATAAAAAAGAACACTGAATGAGCCTGTCATTATGTGACTGAGATATGGGTGCAGCAAGGCTGGGTTTCTTTTAATCCTCCTTGGCCTAAAAAATCTTTATTTATTATATTAAAATAATCTGGGAAAATAATTTGGTTTATTTTTTTAAATTTTATTATTCGAAAGTACAGACGTATTATGTTATACTTTACGTGAAAAATAATTGCAGAATTGGAAAATTTCAATGCATATTTCAGGATTTTGACTAAATATTTGCGGCATATTTCAGGTAATTTACTGCCCACGATCCCGGTCTCTGGTGATGCTAGGAGCTGCTGCGTCGGCTTCTAATATCTTGCCTATAGTAGGCTCTGCATAGGGCATCACTTCCAAGAGTATGAGGCAAATTAAAGACAAACAAACTTTAACGATATTTCTTTTATATACATATTATAATATACATTTCTCCAATCCCCAACAAGATTTTATATCCTATCATTTTATATAAAAAATAATGAAGGAAGGAAAACGAAAGAATTAGAATATTAATATCAAAAACATTTATCGGTAGTGGTGGCATACACGCTTCCGAAACACGTATTGCCAATAAATAATAAATCCTAAATTGACTAATGAATAATTAAATATTTTTTTAACAAGAATTTGCGTTATAACTTTTAAGTTCAAAACCGAAGAAACTTCGAATGAGACTGGAGTCACCAGACAAAAGGAACTTCTCAAATGATAATAATGTTTGTTAGAAGTTTCTCAAGAACTCTGCAAATTCCATTACATTCTCTCTAGTCTGCTTTATTCCTAAGAGTTTGTGGTAAATTGAAACTTGTTAAATAAGATTTTATGAGGATTAACCTTGCTTTCATCACCTTTGCAATCTCATAAAATGAAAATAATAAGCAAAAACAAACTAAGAAATAGTAAAGTAATTTTCTTGATTTTTTTTTATGCATTGACACAGTATCGTTCAGGCTATTCGCCCTCAAAATATTGCCGAAAGCCGAAATATTTTGTCGTTCTTTTATAATATAGAATATGAGGCAATAGGATCACTAAAAATTTGCAAGGGACATACGCCATTCAAAATAAATCCCAGAAACTGAAATGTGTTATTGAAGATGGGAAAATGGAGAGAAAAAGACAACAAGAAAAAGACAGCAGATAGGGGATATGAATGACGTTAACAAGATTAGACCGTGAGACAAAATATTTTCTAAAGATAACCGAGACGCGAGAAACCCGGAGTGCCTGTCTTTCGATATATCTTTCTGTAGAGAAAAAATATTACTGTTAGCCTATAGACCGGGAAAACACTAGATAAGTTTATCAGTTTTTAGTTTCTTAGAAATAATATAATGCTCATTCAACATTAAACAATATTTATGTATCGTGCAATTGGAGATTTGAGTGAATAAAGTTGTTACGTTGCAAATTTAAAGTTTTGACAAAATGACAAATAATGTTTTTTCTTCCTCACTACCCAAGGTAGAGAAGTTTCGTATTCATGCAAGAAATGAAAAAAATCATCTCAGATTCGAAAATTTCTATTCTTTTAGACATCAAAGAAAAAATTTGGTTTCTTGTTTGTCTATCTGCCTTTAGTCAAATCCATGTTACGGGGACAATACCAACTACCTTCAATCCAATTTTGATGAAGATTTCAGGGGTTGTGCGAGCTGATACCTAGATGGTTTTAGATTTGATTTCATTCCAACTAACACTTTTAGGCATGAGCTGGCGTAGATTCCTAGACACGCCTATATTTCAAAATCGGCTTGTCGGATTTATCCCAAAGTCGGGGACTAGGATAAAAATAGTTAAGTATAAATTTTATTAAATTCCATCTACTACTTTCGCTTAGCGATGCGTAAACGTATTGTCGAGCCTGAACATTTCAAATTAATTAATATATATTACAGAACTAATTAGGATAGGGATCGATTAATAGGTTTTTAAGGACGCTAATTCCGAATTTATTACCGAAATTTCGATCGCGTATGCGCATTTCAATTTGTTGTTTTTGTTTTCTTCGATACGGGGATCGTTTATTAGGTATTCGGCGGTTCTGATTCCGTTTTTTGAATGAGATTTTCGATGGCGCATGCGCATTTCAATTTACAGTTATTGTTTTTCTTCAATAGGGATCGGGATCGTTTATTAGATAATCGTGGGTTCCGATCCTGGTTTTTAAATAGGGTTTTTGATCGCGCTTGCGCATTTAGAAATATTATTGTTCCGTGTATACTTTTTCGAAACGTTTTGAAATAAACAAATAAAACATTAAATTTGTTTTTCCTTATGCACCCAATAGAAACGATGTGGAAGACATTCTGACCCACTTGGTTTACTTTTTTTAAAAATTAAATTTCATTAAAGACATGATCAATCCATTTCACTGTGAAATCAAGCGATTAACCAAGAACCTTAGGTAGTTAGTGTTAGAAGGCGAAGATAAACATAAACCTTCGCTAATAAAAAAAAATAACTTACGAAAATTAGTTTCATCGCACCTTCATCCAATCATGTCTTTAATTATTATTTATACTATAAAACATCGACAAAAAATATACAAATATACATGATTGACTTTTTTTTAACACTGAAAAAAATATTGGTAATAAATAGTAACAAATTCTCATATTAACGATACAGTGTGTTTGAACTCCTACCTTTTGTGATAAGGGTCTTTATAGCCAGGCATCAGCTTCACTCCTAGCCTATTCAGTTCATCGTCCGTTAGAAGCCTGAAATAAAATTATGGCATTAATATTGTTAATTCAAAATTTGATTATAGTTTAAAATCAAATATTATAAACAAACCAATAACATATTTATTCCTGTAGTCAATATTGAAATTTAACTATCAATCTTCATCTTAAAGAGTCTACTTTAAAAGTATATCCTAGCAACAGCCTCCATAGTTATTGAATAGATTGTTAAGGTAGCGGTTATATTTGCCAAGATCATACAGAAATTATGAACGGAAATTGCTAAAAATGAGAGATATTGATATACTTTTGTAGTGTTTCGTGTAGATGACATCGACAAATGATGGTAGTGAAAAAGATACATACATTTTATAATATTATATAATTAACTAATCAACAGTTTAATAAAGTTGTAAGCTTTGAAGATGAATCTAAGAAGGAGAAGGTTGCAGCAATATGTTGTCTTTTGTTACAGTTATGAAATCGAAAATATAGATTTCAGTTTAAATCCGGGTAATCGACAATCGATTATCCTATAATCTTTGGTAAGATAGCAACTGAGTATAAAAATATAAATATATAAGGAGACTGGGGCTAAATGGTACAGATTTTAGTTTTTGATTTTTATATGTTTTTGGGCAATACTTGAAGAGATTCTGACGAAAGCGGCGGATAGCTTAACTCTTTGGCAACAAAATCATGTAGGACCCATTAATTAGATTGGTCTTTGGGTGATCCCAAAAATACTTTTTCTAAAAGATAGCAACTATACAATATAATCCAAGGTGCGGGGTTAGTTGGCATATTCCTTGGGGTAATTTAGCGTGATTTCGATAGGGATACTTAGGCAGAACACAATAATTTCGGTAGAAAAACATTTTATTTTATCGAAATATGTATGACATGTATAAGAACTGTAAACATTTTAAAAAATTTACTTTGTTTTTGTTTATTTGTGTGTTTTTGTAAAAAATTTACAAATCGAATCATTCTTGCCTGGCCATCTCCAATTATTCCCTTTTTGACCATGGTAGACCCGTGAATCTCGTTGCCATCGGTTTCGACAATCTTCCCAGGGTGCTTGCGGGCTTAGTAGGAGTACTTCACCAAAATAAAGTCATTTGCATGGTATACAAGGTGATCCGGAGGGCCTTGAGATAGTGGAGGATTCGTTGTTGGTTTTGTTCCATGTGGCCTGTTGGCTTTTTTTTAGTGATATTTATTTTCTCAGAACCTTATTTGAAAGTCGTTTGCATTCATTATTTACAGGAATTGTTTCTTTTTTAAAAACAGTAAGGGAGGGGATCGTTGGAATAGGTGTGGGGCAAGTTGTCATTACTATGTCCACTGATCCCATACCTACAATGGCCAAATAGCCCCACAGGGATTGCCAAAACAAGAAGGATACCTAAAAAAGATACTTGCTTACAACTACAGTTAACCACTTTTTAGAAAACCACCATCAGCAAAGACCCTATTCGATTTAAAAGTTCGCCAGAACAAAAAAAAATATAATGAAGAATTTATTCCTCCTCAGAGAACCGATAAAACAACGATTTTTTTTCTCATGCTTTTCTGAGAAAACTGAAGTTAAGGTGGATCGTGCCCCTTTACATACACTTTAGCAAGATGACAGCGATCTAGCCACACGGTAGACCGAAATAAAAGCTATGTGCGAACTAGCCTATTATGCCAAATAACCTCAGTCATCCCTGTATTAGTATTTCTTTATCATAATGTCTCATGGGGAGTTTTCTCCCCTCTGGGAGGGGCAGGGAGGGAGTTCTCTCCGTTCTCTCGGAGATAATTCTCTACGCTAATGCATGTATGTACAGTTTATTTTTATATCGATTATGCTTACGCGGCGGTAATCCGATGCTACGGGCGCTTTTTACAATCATCACTAATAACACAGAACGAGTTAAAAACTGAAGTAAAAAACAAGAGAGAAACACAAGAAGTTTATAAATATATAATTATTATTCAAAATGTCATTTGTCATTTAAATAATGTATGTTAAATTCAACAATATTTTTTTAAATTTTGTTCCATTATTTATACAGAAAATATTATTGTGTTCTCTGGATGAAGCCTTCAAGGAAAGGAATATTTCCTTCATAGTCCGTGATCTACCAAAGAATTAAGCACATGATCAGAATCAGAAGGTTTGACAATTTCGTGACAACGTCACGTCTACGTGTCACATCCCTGTTACCAAAACCCATCGAGTTGGATGGCTAACAGAAAGCGTTTGGCTACAGCAGAATTACAAAAATTTAAAAAAGTGCCAAAAATTACGTGATCAGTAGTATGAAAACAATTATTCGGAAATGTCTCAAATCACTTCCTAGATGAATGATTCAATGAAATCTGACAAATTTTTTTAAGCTTCCCGTACATTTAAGGTAAAAATGTGTCATCACCAATTTTTAAAGTACATTGAATTTCCTCAAGTTTTGTTTGAAATACATTTTAAAATTCGGAATACTCGTAGATATTGACATATGGGACCGAAGAATTCAGCAACAATTTAAAAAAAAATACAAACAGTTAGATTTGGCTTTGCTATAATAACTTTTTTTTAGTGGAGTTTAGTGAAAAATGTATAAGAACCAATCGTGTAGAGGATCAAATTTTCAACAAGATCCTTACAATAAATTACTCTCAACAGACGCCAAAATATATTGAAATAAACTTTTTAAAGACCAACCCAAATTAGGTCTCACCCATTATTCAAATTAGTATTT
Organism: Rhaphigaster nebulosa; assembly: GCA_948150685.1. NCBI lineage: Eukaryota > Metazoa > Arthropoda > Insecta > Hemiptera > Pentatomidae > Rhaphigaster > Rhaphigaster nebulosa. Next base: position 128,483,703 of record OX411306.1, read on the forward strand.
CTGAATGTAATATCATCATTTATCCATTAGTATGTGATGTATATGCGTATTTCAAATTGATGATGAAATATTTTTACCTGAAAAGTACTGGAAGCTAGTTACTACTATAACTGAAAACAGTGATTTTTCTAAGCGGGTTTTCAAGATGGTGGAAAACAAACAAGAACGTGGAAGTCGAAAATTTGGATTGTTTACAAGAGGAGGAATAAATACAACATACCTCAAAATCAACATTACTCCATTTTTTGCAAACCCAAATGATATCACTATTGGGCTATTATGCCAATTTTCGGAGATCGGGAGATTACCAATTTAGGGAGGTGTACCTGACCGAATTAAAAAAAAATGATACTCTGTTGACGCAGAATTTGATGATCTAAAAAATTTAATCTTATGAATTTTTCTGTTGGAATACTCATTTCCAAGCTACAGACTCATGTATGACACTCTCTCAGTTTTTGACAACGTTGGATAAAAGGCCGTTTTGAAACGTGGTTTTCTACCATACCATTCAAATAAATATTATAAAATTGTATTAATTTGAAGTATAATTTATTGTTCTTTAGTTAATTAACTTTTTCGATTGAATGCACCGTTACAGAGTAGTTACTACACGATAAGTCTTGCTTTATTCATTCTAATGATCAATTCTCAGCAGTTTAAAAGTTTATTTGTATTGTATCGTAATGTAATAATATGTAGTTATTTATTAATTATTTATCAAAATTATGTAGTCACTGATAACTTGATATGTTAAAACCAGATCTCTCGGTATTCCTATTAATGTCCCGGGTTTTATCCAGGATTCTGTTCATTTTATGTCTTTCATAGAATACATAAATATTTCCTGCCAATCAGCCTATGTCATTTACTTGTTGATATTATATTGATATGACATCCGGGTTCTTGATTGACATGAAAGGAAGGGAGATCACTAGTAAGAAGAAATTCCTTGTTACTGTAATTAGTTGTTGCACAATCCCTGCGCTAAGGAACCCCACATGTGTGGGCCGAAACGTCGCTTTATAATAAAACTAACTGTTGCGTTATTGAAGTCACTTTGACCAATTCCTTGAAAATCTATGATCCTGATATGTTATATACCATCTATCATCTCTAATCTTCTCAGAAATAATAAAATGATATTTACAAATTTACAGCACAGAATTATTAAACACCAACAGATTCAACATACTGGATTAATTCATTGAGCAAGGATTTAGATCATCCCCTTTAAGTCTCATGATTAATTATACACTGGCATTCTATAACTACCAAGCTCAAAACATAGGTGGTATATTTATAGCGATTATATTCAGCTATGCTCGAATCTAGCAGACCGGCACACATTGGTTTGAACCAACGTATAGTCCTGGACATCAGTCAAAAAGTAAAAACTTAAATCTAAACCATCTTTTACTGTAGAACTCTCTATACTTGAATATCATTTATCGAGATTTACAACTGCTGAACACGGCATTCTAATCCGCGACTGTGAAAATAACAAAATATTTAAATAACAGACGCGTTTCGTTTACAAATATTTTAAATTATGTAACATTTTATTACGTAATGTTTACGTTCTAAAACTTTAAAAATTAAATCTTATTTTTAGTCAAAGAATATTAATATATATAAGCAAAATTCAAACTGAAATATTATAATAATTTTTGAAAGGGATGGTATAATCGCGCTTTATCGTCTACAATAAATCAAGGCCAAGGCGTTCTAGTTTAGAAGCCAATATTCTGTGGGATTTCTGTGACTTTGAATTTTGAATGGGTTCGTACGATCTTCCTTACCTAATTTCAGGCCAAACGCTTTGAAATTGTATTGGATTTGGATTAAACTATTCAAGGTATTCTGATTTTCAGAATACCAAACATTAGCTAATGAAGATTAAAACCCGTCGAATCGAACTTAACTTATCGCAAATTAAAGGTATAAATTTATACGCTGATTTCTCAGCAATATGTCATTTCTGGCATCCAATAACGACATATTCGTCCTTTGCAGAAATGCTAACAGCCAGTAAAGTTTCATGAAAATCCATTCAATATTGTAGGAAGAGTAGCATTTTCTTTTTGAATTTATTTGAATTTGATAAATTTATTCAGTTTTATTTTTATTGAATTGACACGGCTTTAACATATAGAAGCGGGAATTATTCGAAGTTAAAGAATATTCAATTAATGGCTTTAAGGATAAATAATAAGCGACATAAATTGATCCATTGATCTAAAAATCAAGCATAAATACTTCTAATCCTATTTTTAGTTGTTTTTTTTACATACTTCCCATTTCTTTCTACTACTCAATTTTTCATTTAGCCTTTCACGGCCATTGGCTTGTGATAGTACGTTTAAAATAATTTAAAAATATTAATAACGACTTGAATCGCCATTTGAATTTTTAGTAAGGTACCTAACAAACACATTTCATATTTATATTTCAATCAATTTTTTTAAAAGTAAACCAAATTCTAAAACTTTGTTTTTCTATATAGCCAGTCTGAACTTTACAGTTCTTATTTAATATAATTTTTTTAATAGATTGGTTTTAACCAATTTTGATGCATTTGCTATTATTACCTCAGAGAAAAATGGAAGATCACATTCCGAAACTTTGGTAACAAAATGGTTTACTTTGTTTGATTTTGTAAATAATTGACAGAAAAAAGTTTTGATTTGTATTTCCAGATTATTTAATGAAGATTTATGATAAATGAAAAATTGTCGATTTTTTGAAAACATTAAAGCCAACAGGATGATTCCAAAACAAAGAATATTTTTATTGTGCTGGCATACAACAAAAAATATTATTATTGTGTTTTCCTTCAATGACCGCCCCTCCCACTCAACTTCTCAATTATATCTACGGTCAACTACATTTCAATCAATATTTAGAAACAAATATGTACTTACATCTAACCTTCTAAAGACAAATTTTCTAAAAATCAAAGGAGTGAAACATAAGTAGATACAAAAGAATGCATGGTTTTAATGAAAAACACCGATATACCTAGGATATACCTAGTTGTATTCCTCATAATTATATTAGTCTGTTAGATAATATTAATTAAGTCTAGAGAGTATGGTAATGAAGTCTAACTGAGATAAGAGGCCAAGTGAAGTCAGTGATAACTATAAATATTATCTTCAGTAGTAATTGCATGATCATTAACTTTATCTGTTGCGGGATGAAGTCAGCTTTGTGCTTGATGAAGTCGCTCGCAGTATCCAGTTATTAGAAGACCTAATTAAATTTTATTTTCATGAAATTTTCTTCGAATTTTATATTATATTCATCTTTTGTGCTCAAAAGTATTAAACTGAAGGCATTGTCCGTTAGCGATATTTGTTTTGCTTCTTACAAATGTCTTTTTAAGATGATTATTTATTTATTATTATAGCTATATCTAGCATAGCTAATAATTACAACATGAATAATTAAATTATATAGAATGATGACTAACTTATCAAAATTATGGATTATGGTTACAATAACTAAATTAAATGTTATAGTATATAAAGTAACTAAATCTGCATAGCTTTTATGAATTTTGGCAATCATATTCTCAATTTTTTCATCATTATTTGAGAGTACTTCTGCCATGAAGGAAGGTATATTGTGAATTATTCTGATGCCAGAAAGTATGGATTGCATGCTGTTATAATGTATTTCAGTGTCAGACAACTCATTAGGTATCAATAGGTGAAAGCAGTGTGCCCTCCGATTTTCAGTCTAGTACAGGATGTCATACTATTTTTAACTTTCTGAAATAGGTTTTCCTTGGCACAATATGTTATTTGATTTCATGTAGCTTACTAGATGAATGGATCCACTTTCTTTGATACTACCCCCATAAAGCTCTCTTGCAACATCTCCAATCAGCTGTGGTGGTTAGATCTAGCATTGGTGTCCTGTTCTCTTTCATTAGAATCCGAGAGAATCCACGCTACCATACAATATCCATCTAGCGACTCCTGCTTCTCCAGAGACAATTATCAATTTTCCTGGCAATGGGATTGTCAGATCCACCCAGGCAATGGTCATCAGTGAGTATCCATTACTAGAAGACATTCCTATGTTCATTAAACAACAAACCCAGCTAAAAGGCGAAGAGCTCATCTGTGAACTCATTCACTGTTCATTGGGAAAAATTAAACTTAAGACTCACATCTCTCAGGACTACCGTGCAGCCAATATCAGCTTCAGATTTCACTAAATCAATAAACAGAGCTTTGTGTTCCTTCTAATTCTGCTAAGAGACTATTTAACAAAAGAGCTGTCAATATCTGGTTTGTCTTTAGAAAGATAGGTATTTGATTTTATAAAATAATACTTCCAACGAGTGAAAAAAGTGTCGTCTATTATCATTATGGTGTTAAATTATATTTCCAAAAGTTATAGGAGTTTGCGAGTTCTCACTGCAATGCCAACAGAGCCTCTTCGTTGATGTACACCGATTTTGGTAAAAAAAATTCTGTTTTGGCGGGTTTGATTTAGTGATGACATGAGTTGAAATTTATGAGATGAAATTTAAGAAAAACTTAAGATATAGTAAAGCTCAATTCTCAACTTTCAACGTATAAACTCCCTGAAAGCCCCAGTACAGATTCTAACGACAGTGTTCTGAACAACATTATATATCTAAACTTCTCCGTGTTATCGTAACGTTTCTTTTTCCTACAGAAATGAACACTTTGATTTTGATGCTGAAAACTGACGCCCAACGCCCCAATATCTATTTTTTTGTCACGGTTGCATAACTGCTCTCAGAAATCCACCATGGAACTGATGCACAGGAAAATTCCGTTTATATATTCGATATGCTGAGAGATGCTGCTTCAATCAAAGCTTGGTTAAAAACGTCCAACTGATATTTTTTAAGTACGGAGGAATTTAAACAAATAATCACTGGATTAACCTTATCCCTATAAATTCCCCATTCAGCTAAAGAATACTGCTATCAGCTATTGTTTGGCAAATGGTATATTTATTAATATTCCAAAGGAAATTGGGAAGTAGTGACTACCCAAACAGATCATCAAGAACCTATTCTCCATTTCGTCACAGATAAGAGATATTGGTCACATACCATAAGCTGAGGTCTGGAGCCGAAAGTATATTGGTGCTCAAATTAAGGTGGGTTTATGATAATACCTTCACGCATGCATACCTAAGAAGCCCTAGGAACCATGGTTTTGAATACCTTCCACTATGACCAAAGCATTTGCAGATAATGAAGAACAAATTCAGAATATAATTAAATTCTTAAATGACATTAAAAACTTTCATTTAATGTAATCATAAATTGCATTCGATATTTTTTTAGAGTGAATAGACAGAATAATGACAGGATTTTTTTCAGTCTTATCCACGCCAGCAACAGACAGATTTTTAGCCGATGAGAATTGTTCTTGTACAGTGTTCTTTTATTTCCTCTTTTTCTACAATAACTTTTTACATTTAGTTGTCTCTATTTCGAAATCAGTTTGGTAATTGCTTAAGTATGACCTATCATATCCATATACAAATATGGTACATGGTAGAATAATAATAACGGAAAGTGAATAACTACCAACCATAACTTCCTCATCTTGTGATTTACCAGATGGGGTCTTAAGACTTAATTTATAATTTCTGGGTCTAAATATGCCTTTAGATTTTTTATTGTTTCTTTAAAGAAAAAAAAATGCGTTTATATGAATTTAAAAAATATATTTTATTTTGTTGGCTGAGCTAAGATTATTAATTTTTTTAAATTATTTTTATAAAGTATAAAAGAAAATAAACAGACCGAGCTACATGAAAAAGCTTTCAAGAAAAGAATGACGACACGACATTCCTTTCATTGTAAGAGTAAAGTAGTTTTTATGCCAGGGATCGTCACATCTGCTGTTCCACTTTAAAGCTTCCACCAACACAACTTACATATTTTTGAATTCAGATTATTTTCCCAAGACTTCTCCTTTTCAGTCTAAACTCAGTATTACTCATACACTGAGCGTGACATAAGAAATTATTCGATTTTGTCTTTCAATAATTTTAGTTTTAGTCAACATGTGCATCAAAAGAGTTTAAAAAAGGTCGTAAGCGGCCTAACACGTTCTTACATAGAAAAAATGTTATTGTGGAATAAAAAATTGTTTATTTATAAAAATAGGCATCTCAAAACTAGCAAAAATAATACAACACGACAGTTTTATAATAATAGAAGCAAAACATTTTTGCATACCTTTCAAATCATCGTTGCCATGGTTAACTTACGAATGTGAAAATCACTACTCTTCAGGAGATCAAAAAAACTTTTACATTCTTCTGAGCATAAATACCGATATCGATTATTTTCAATTTTTGTTGGTGTTTTTTTTTCTTTTTATCACATACTTTCATGTGTAATTATTGTTTTACCTTTATTAAAATACGCATATTCGTTACTTAAACATGGAAACTTCAGACTTTCAGACTTTTTCATAAAAAATGCAACTATGATTTCAGCACTCTCTAACGTCGTATCAGATACGTGATTCCACCACAAGCTGTATCAACCCAAACAGTATCGAAAACTAACAACTAAAAAATCGAATTTTTCACATTCGTAAGTTTAACATGGGGGAAATGATATGAGCGATAATTAACAAATTACTAAATAGCAGGCAGAATATCACTAGAGCTGCTATTTAGAGCAGCCAAATTATTTTAGAAATAAAACGTGTCAAGGTTAGGTAATAAAATCGAAGAAAAAATCAATTCTTAGTAGCAATATCACGTGCGTGTCGAGTAGAGATAAAATTCATGATGACGGATCTGTTCAATAGTAATTAGCGGTGTATTATTTATATATAGAGAGATTTCGTTGTAAAGATTCAATTCTTCATGGTTGAGTTTAGAGAATAAAGAGACAACCAACGAATGAGATGCGACGTCTCATCATCAGAACGTTATTATGAGCGGCTTAAGGAAGAGAATTTGCAGTTTTCTTTTTTTTTTAATGGCGTTTATCCTTTATGACGTTCCGCAGATCTTTTAGGCACGTTATGGCCATATTTACACTACAAAATTAAAAATTGTGCGAAGGTGACCAGTCACCGATGAGCTGTTAACCTTAAAAAAAAAAGATAAGAGAATTTGACAAACGATCAATCCGAAAAAAATACAGGTTTCTGTGAAAGAAGAGAAGTTCACTGAATACCAGATATACACTAGTTTTTCATGTTTTCTAATAATGGTTTTCCTGTAAAGACAAAACTTGCGGCTGTCAATGATATCACCAGCAGGCTGTGGTCAGGGCACCGATCACAACTGGAAGTTGCAGAAATGTGCAATGGCTAAAATTCCTTTTGCATAAATAATCCGTACATAACCGAGTAAAACGGTATTTGAATTTGAATTTGCATTTGATAAACTATCTATATGTTATTTAGAATTATATGAGTAGTGGAATTTCAAAACGAGTACATTATTTATGAATAAACAGTAACATATTTGTGACTATCCAAAGATTTTGTAAGATATACAAGGCCTCATATATTAATTGGGCTCTCAGCCAAAGAGACTTTAAAACGAAACATTAAGTATGTTTTTTATTGATATCCAATGCTTCATATTAGCATAACTGACAACAAAGAAAAATTTCAAAGAAATACCTTCGCTACAGAAAACGTGTTAAATTCTATTTTTAACTGGCTAATACAACACCAAGTCAAGTAGTAAAAGGCAACATTACTAGTGTTATTCACCAGGCTGGTACCTTTTTATCCAGAAGCTTAGTAAAACAGAAATGTTCCTTTATCACAGACTTGAATGGCTCTGCTTTGTGCTTAGTCCTCTTCTTATTTTTCGTATTTAATAGCTTTTTTCTTTCATATCTAACACTAACTATTTATACCCTTAAAAATTAAAATGAATTAAAATTAAAAACTACATAATTTCTTTTTAAATCGATTACAGTGAAGATATTATTTCGATAAAACAATAATGTTTTTTGTTTTTTTCTATAACCCTTATTTAATCATCTGAAAACATTGTCTGGTTCTCTTTATTCAGCAGTTTTAAGAAGGACTATATTATATCACTTACCTTTACTCGTCTTGAACTTATGAACTAATATTAAAATTTAATTTTCGAATAACGTTTGCCATCACTGTGCTATTGTATAATATAAATATATATATATATATATATATATATATATATATATATATATATATATATATTTATGTATAAATATATGTATATAATATGTATATAAATATATGTATAAATATGTATATAAATATATATATATATATATATATATATATTATCTATATATTATATATTATATATTATCTATATATTATATATATATATATATTATATATTTATTAGCGCTTATATATATATATATATATATATATATATATATATATATATATATATATATATATATAAGCAGTATGAAGTTGTCATGACAACGAAACGTACGCAAGTTGGAAACTTTTTCTATTAGGAATTTATTTATGGTTATTGCTCCGTTTCTATGGATCGAATGATGATATAAAGTCTAAAGCCTTCCTCAAAGTCTACCTGACAGAAAAAATGTTTTTCAAATTGGATTGATAGTTCCTGAAATTAGCGCGTTCAAACATTCAAACTCTTCAGCTTTATATGATAGTATAGATCAGAGATCCCCAGACCATGGTACGCAAGAACGTTCCTGGTGGTACGCGAACAAGCAAAAAAAAAAAAATCATGTATACAATTATTTTTTTAACAGGTTCAATGATAGGTCAATATTTGTCAACTTGGTTCCACGGGTTTGAAGTTGTTATGACAACGAAACGTTGGAAACTTTTTTTCAGAGCACTTTATTCATGGTTACTGCTCTTCCTATGTGTCATAGCGTGATGTAATCAAGCCTTTCTCAATGCCCGGTTTATCTAATGCAAAAAGAATAATTAAATCGTACTCGTAAATCGTAAATAGTTTCTGAAACAGATGACAGGATGACTAAATATAATTTCAGCATTTTTCAAGGAAAAATACTTTTAATATTATTTCTCGTTAGAAAATTCTTAAAATTAAACGTGTTTCCATGGGAACCTGCGCTGAAAACATGGATACAATGTCCAATATACTTTAATACATTGTTTTTATATTTTTAGTATTTTTGTTAATACTTGCCCAGCTTAGATGATTTTGTTTTGTATATAATTTAATTATCTTTCAAATGAGTACCTACAGTTTTCCAGCAGATGTTTAGTTTTTGAGTTATTCGAAAAACAGGATAATAATTTTTAACCATCTAAATTTACGATTTTTTTCAAACGCAGCCTGCGCGCAACCTTCGCGCAAGTGCAAGTAATGAGCTGATGAAATTTCATTGCAATCGGATGAAAGCCTTCATGGCAGCTCATAAAATACGAACAAACAATCCCACATTAATTTTTATATATAAGATTCTGAACATGTCCCTTTTCCGAAACACTCCAAATGCTCATTTGAAAGATAATCTAATTATCTAAACTGTAGTCCAGATATTTTTGAAATATTACTATTTGGAAACAAAAAACCATTGTGTAATAATTTGCAGCGTTTTAATATTTACAGCGTGCTCTTAAATTATTTATTCAATGTTCTATGGTTATAAAATAAATATTGAAAAGGCAAAGACAGCAATTTTATGGGGTTCGTTACTTCGCCAACTAAAAACCCAAACAAATTTTTCTTTTACCCAGTAAATAAAACAAATCCATTCTAATTATTATTTTTAATTATGTCGGATGTGAGGATATTGAAAAAAAAAGATTATTAAACAAGAAACGATTAATTAAATTAAAATGAAATATAGTAAGATATTTGATGTTTGTTACTCTGTTAATCAGAGGCGTACGCATAATTTCTTTTTAGGAGGCAGAGGGAGGATTTAAATTTATTTTTGATGGAGGGGGAATTTAATAAGAGGGCAAATAATCACCTAAATGTCTATAATCGCCAAATTTGGAAGGGCACGTATGAAAATCGGATCTAAACTATTGTAAACATTTCTAAAATATGACTCAAAATATTAATCTTTTGTTGGTGGGTATGAAAATTTTTTTAAGTAGGTTTCGGGAAGTAGAAGGGGAGCGATAAATCCCTTTGATCCTCTTCCTCTGCGTGCGCCATTGCTGTTAATTCCTCCTAATTTGCTACCCTGTTTATCCTCATAAGTTCATAGACCAAGGTTTGCTATCGCAAACACAAGTTTCTCTTATGCATGTTGATAGCGCAAATACTGGAACTGATCTACTCTGTGAAATAGGAGTCAGTAAGTGGGAGTTTACGCTGTTGATTGTAAACTTAGACCTGGGTTTGTGCGGAATTGTGCTATGCAATATTAAAAATCACTGCTCAGTATCTATCTTTAGTATTTCCTTAGTTCTCCAAATATTGAAATCTCACATCAACAGTCTAAAAAGACATATCAATAAGACATAACGACAGCTGGGAAAGTTAAATTAAAAACAGGTCATCAGAAAATAGAGACAAAAAAACTCTACTTAATTGAGTGCAGTGATCAGTCATAGCTTTTCTATGCACGATTAATTCTTTATGCAAAGAATAAATCTCATCTACATTTTATGGTAAGAAAAGTGATCCATTTTAGCGCCTCAATGTTCTCAGATGCCTGAGAATATTGAGAAATACACAGTTCTTCCTGTGATAAAAGAGTATCAACATGGAATTTTGCAAAGAAAAGTTTATCCATCTAAAGTCAGTATTTTAAACAATAGCATCAATATTTTTCAGTTGGAAGCATGTTGTCAATAAAATCAGAGTATCAATGTCAGGCTCAGCTTGATTCTTAAGTCCTCTTTGTTTTATTGATTGTAGATCGTATTTATTCATCTTATAAGTGATATATTCAATGATCATTTTTAGGAAACTGTTATCGCTCAATGAACGCGTTAAATAGATGATTTCATCCATGAAATTTGTTCGCTTGCTTGCGTGCCATCTGGAACTTACTTGGATAAAGCCAGTGGCATGATGATTTGTAAACCTCTGATCTATGTCCTTTTATTTAGTCTTTGTACATATACAAATGTTTTTTTTTCTTCTGTCCTGATGATGCCCTTTATTGGCGAAATATCGACAAGTTAGTTGTTTTCCGTTATTTTAAAGATTCTAGACCCTTCATGTGTGGAATATTACATTTATACTCTAACATTCATACTGAATTTTTGAGGCGTCTTGGACATGCGAAATCATCAGTGAAAATATCTCATTATTTGATATTTTTTATTTTTAGTGAAATTATAAATAATTATGAATCATTCTATTTTAGGGTGAAGCAACTGCCACTATTCAATTCGTGATTGAAGAACGTAATCAACTTGCATTTGATCCGTATATCAAATCTGATGGCATCATTGTACCTTGGTGGTTCAACTATTTCAAAACATACAATAAAAAATGAAATAACTAATTTATTATAATATATAATTCCAGTGAAACAACACCTTAGAAAAACAACGGTAGTTCAAAAATCAGTTTTTATAATCAATATCTTTTTTTATCTATACTATTTGATCAAATTAAAATAAATAAAGTAAAAATAAACATTTTTCTAATTTTAGTTTAAAGTTTAACCACATCGGCTTCGGAGTGATTCAAATGTCTCGGGGACGAGAGAGTAAGGAGAATGATAAATTTTGGAATCCGAAGATTTGCATCTTCACTTCTATATTCTTCAATACATTCTGTTGACAAGACAGATTTTTTTTTATTTTGCAATTTATGTTTATTATTATCAATTTTTTGAGTTATTTATTGTTTTATATTGCATTTGCAACTGCGGCGCACCGCATCTAGCAAATTTGGTTTAGTAATTCTTTTATATCCTTGGTCTGCCTGATAGTGTGTCGTGATTTTTGATTATTAATTTTTATTTTTGTCTTGAATATGTGTTATGGGTGAACCAGGAGATAGGTCTCTTGGCCATTGCTTTAAAATAAGCGATGGGATATTTAAAAAATTTCTTAGAAATTTCGATTGTGTTGTTTGTATCGTAAGTTTAGTGATGATCTGTTGTCCACAAGATGTAATAGTTGTTTGCATCGCCTTGTCATTATAATTTTGTATGTGTGTTCCATAGGAAGTTTCAAATGGGGGAGTGAAGAGCTTTTTATGACCCCACATCTGTGAGGTCATAAATAATAAGGTCATAACCTCTCCTCTCTAACTCAGATCGGTGAACTGACGAGAGATTGGGGTCCTATTGGGGCTGTTTTGAGGTAGTCAAGATTTAGGCTCAATAGGATTCAATATGATAGCAGCAGGGCAATTGGCGAGGAGGATAAAGAGGAACCTATTAAGCAGGTCAACGGCGGCGCCCACAGGTCAAATTAGTAGATCTGTTGCGAACGGGTGGAAAGGACTCGTCAGTTGTGGTAAACAAACATTCTAGGAGAGGCGTATTCCAAAACTGAACTTCCCAAACCTCCAGATTGGGAGGTTAGACGTAGATATGACAACCCACTCTGGAAAACCCTCTTGCTTCGCAATTAACAGAAATAAGAAAAGCCGGATTTATCAAAGGTTCCTTTGACAACGAAGGAACTTGGAAAAGGAATAAGAACTGGAAATTAGCAACATGGAACCGTACGTTCTTTGTACCAACCTGGAGCCCTAAAGCTGTTGACTGAGGAAGCTCTAAAATGTAAGATTGATGTGCTAGCCATACAAGAACTTAGATGTTATTAGAAGTGATAACATGGACAATAAACGCTATTTGGTGTGCACAACTGTCACGAAAAGAATCATATGCTTGGAACAGGCTTCTTGGTAAGTGGAAAATTTAAACTGCATGTGATTGATTTTAAACATTGTAATCCCCACATTTGCAGAATAAGATTTGCAGGAACTTTCTTTAACTATATTCTGATAAACGCACATGCATCTACTGAAGATAAACATGTGGATAAGAAAGATGAGTTCTATGAACCTCTTGAAAACGTCTACGTAAGATTGCCTCAGACATGATATACGTATAAAAATCATGATATATAGCTCAGGTAATTGTGACGAAAGATTATTTTAAATTTATGAATAGGCTAGATTTAAGATAACTTGTAACCTTTCAAACTTCTTATGGCTTAAGTTAACGACGTTTCGGACATAAGTAGTCCATTTTAAAGTCTAAAACGATAATCTACAACAAATTGTTATCAATAATTACTGTATAATAAAAACACATGTTAATAAATATTGTATAATAAATAAATTTTCTCTGTTGTCATCAACAAAATAAATTTTAATTATGAATGTTTTATTTGGCTACTTGTCAATTGTTTTACTAATAATGATGTTATGAGATGTTTTTAGTGAAGAAAAGTGATATGTAATTTTTTGAAATAGTAGTTGATGACAGAGAAAATTTATTTATTATACAATAACTATACACAGTATACAGTAATTATTGATAAACAATTGTTGTAGATTATCGTTTTAGACTTTAAAATGGACTAGTTATGTCCGAAACGTCGTTAACTTAAGCCATAAAAAAAATAAAGGAAGTTTGAAAGGTTACAAGTTCCCTGAAATCTAGCATATTCATAAATATAAAAATCACTTTAGGTGACATGAACGACAAAATAGTAAAAGATAGCACCTGCAGGAACATGGGTAACCCATAGCACTCAGATAATGAATGGCGTTAGACTGTTGAATTACGCAACAAGTCTCAATATGGTGAAACAGGAAATAGATCACATCCTAATAGATGGACGACATAAATCAGATTTATTAAACGTCGGAATATAAGCAGGGTGTATAAGAGACAGAATCTCCTACCTAAGAACTGAGAAAGGAGCGCGCACTCAAAGTTATGCAGTACAGAAACTAAAAGCCGAAAGAGTAAGGATAAACTACGAAACGAACCTATCTGAGAAATTCAGGGAAATAAATGTAAAAGAACAACCTGAAGATAACATATTGGGCAAGTGGACAGACTAAAAACCAGCATCCAACTGGTAGCCGAAGAAACCATTGGAATGGAAAAGATCGGAGATAGGAATGGCTGGTTTGATAAGGAATTTGAAGAGGTGACTAAGAAAAACACGGCGAATGGAAAAATGATTCAGAAACAATACACTAGAGCAGCAAAGAAGAATATCGTGAAGCTAGAAAAGTGGAAAAGAAAGTACATAGAAGAACAAATAAAAATAATTGATGAATATATAAATAAGAAGGTAATTAGGAATACGTATAAAAAATCAAATGATATGAAAACAAAATTCCAACCTAAAACTAGAGCATGCTGAAATAAAAACGGGGAAATCGTGAATAATATAACAGACATACTAGGAAGGTGAACGGAGCACCTGAAGAAGGAGATATTGAAACGAATGCGGATGACAGAGAAACCCTGCCGTTCTCAAATGAAGTGTCTGAATCCATTGAAAAGCTGAAAAATAATAAGCCCTGGGGATCTGATGGAATACCTTGTGAATTACTAACAAATGATCTTATTAAGGAGATCACACACCTGGTTGAAACCACATGAACAAGGAAAGAAATGCCGGAGGAATGAAATAATGGAGTAATATGTTTAATACATAAAAAACGCGACCCCCTTAATTGCACTAATTATAAAGAAATTTCAGAATTATAAATATAAATTATTATATTTCTTTATTCTAATTATAAAGAAATTTAAGAAATTGAAAAAAGAATATAGTCAGCTCATAGGAGTTACTAAGGATTAAATAAGCACTTTAGATCCAAACTAATAACGAAGGAAAGTGCACAAAATCTTAATAATGCCGATATTAACCTATGGTGCAGAAAGCTGGATTCTTGAGAAGGATGACGAGTAGAGACTGCCGGTATTCGAAAGGCAAATACCGAATTTACGGACCAATTCACAAAAATGGAATATGAAGAAAAAGGCTTCATGTGGATATATACACAACATTTAATGACACCCCTATAGTGAAATCCATCAAGATCATGAGACTGAGATGGGCTGTACGTGTGAAAAGGATGACAGAAGATAGGATGCCCAAAAAAGTTTTGGAAAATTGTATGACTAGAAAAAGAAAGAAAGGAAGATAAGATGGATGGACCAAGTTGGTCAAGATGCGGTGAGGCTCTATGGAATCTATGGGACGATTTCTGACCGAGGCCCACGAGGTGCTGTAGCTCCTAAGATGTATGTATGTTTGTTCCATGTGAGTCTTTTGTCCAAGTATAATCCGAGATACCGTACATAGTATTTCGTAGGTACTGAGTTGTTGTTTATTATCAAATTAAAATCATTGAATGTACCATATTTCATATTTGGTGAAATGCAATTATATTAATCCATTGTTTTTTCTTTATTTCCCTAATAATTCTATTTACATATCTTACATTCAATCAAAATAACCTTAAGATAACCATTCAGCTAAATATAAGAAATAAATGATCGTGAAAATTCAAATATGGTTTTGAATTTGAAATATGGCCTCTCTTTCCAACTCCATAGTAATGGTTTTAGACAATGTTGGCTTTATAATAATAATTATTACAAGTTTATTCGTTTTCAGGTAATGCCCTAAACAGATTTGGCTGTAATAAACTACAACAATCATACAATAGTTACTCAATAAAAACAGTCCATAAGGTATACCCATTTTCGTTCCGATTGTAAACTTCAATATTATAACTACTTTACAACTTTTGACTACTTTTCACAGAAAAACAAAACTGTTACATTCTTCTGTGTATAAGGGCCAATGACGATTATTTTAAATTTTTTTGTTGGTGTTGTATTTCATTTATCTCCTATTTTTATGTGTAATTATTGTTTTAAATTTACAATAACACGTATATTCGTTACTAAGTAACGTTTTCTAAAGTCTTCATCATAAAAACTTTAGACTTTCAGAAGCTTTTCGTAAAAAGGTAACTTTCTAATGCCGTAAGAGATTCGTAACTTTACTACAGGCTGCATCGAACCGAAATACAATCGAGAAAAAAAACAAACTAATTTTTCAAATTCGAAAGTTTAACATGGAATCAATGATATCAAGTCTGTAATCCAAGCAAATATAACTATAAGTATATAATATATAATATAAACACAAATAAAATTAAGATAAATGATTTTTTTATAATAAACATAAATATATACGTTAACAAAGAAAGATAAAAAAGATTCAGAATGTCTAACTATTGGTAACTGTAATGAATGTAATTTAGAAGAAAAATAGTTCAATAAGTTATTCAAAAACAAAAAAATGATACCAACCTGCAATGTTGTTTATAGAAATGAATGAAAATCAGCCGAGACCCGATATTGGTAATTTTAAATTGGTCAATTGGCCAAAAATATGGAAAAGATCTTCTAATTCATTTAAATTACATGATATAGGTTCCTTTTGGATTGAAAATATAATAAAAATTGTTAAATGATAGTTGAATTTCGTAATTGATGCATAGGTAGTATTTTAGTTCATGGAAAGGAATTTATTATGTCCTGTAAATATCAGTGGATAAAATATCCGAGGATTAATATCTCGATGGATAAACCAGTTCCTTTATATGGATTTGAAATAAGTTTACATTGCAATGTTAAATACATCTCGGCCTCGAATGCACAATAGTGAGGCAAATAGATAGGAAGGAAATCTCAGGTGCTTTAAGTCTCCCTAATTTTTTTTTCTTAATTATTTTAGAAAATTATTATTTGTGCATGAAACATAAATGAATCGCTCATTTCGAAGAGAATTAGTCTTTTCAATAATAATTGAGTTGACTCCTACCCAAAATCAAACCGAGAGGAAAAATTATTAGGATTGTAAAATAATCTATAGTGTACTAATAATCCTCCTCCGAAATAAAGTCCCAGCTGCGTGCTAGACAACAACCTTTAAAAAAAAAAGATTTCAGAATATATTGTTACTACTAAACACAACTGTTTGTGTAAAAGTGGATTTAGACGACTGGACCAGACCAGACCAGAACGGAGAAAACGGGTCGTGTAAACGCTTACACACTACCAGATATGGGCGTGGCTCCTTACCCATTCAAGTAGTCACGCCCATATCAAAAACAAAGCGTTTACACGACCCGTTTTCTCCGGTCTGGTCAGGTCTGGTCCGGTCGTCTAAATGTACCTTTAGTGATATATTCTATGGAATTTAAGTTTTATTCAGCTCCTATTATATTTATCCTATAGTTTATGAAAATAAATTTATGGGTATCTGCTGATATTTATTTTAAGAATTTTCAGAACCCATGACTGTTTAGTATTATATTAGAGCGATGGAAAACATGAAATTCCAATCAAATTATCCAGAAAGAATTTTTTTTTTTTTTTTGTTAATATAAACGTGAGTCAGTTTAAATTCACGCTTTCACACATATCAAACTACGGTAAATTAAATTGATTACAAACAATGATTTAAAATATATATTTTTTCTGCACGTAATTGAAATTGTTCTATAAACGAATTCCGCCTTTTTCCTACTGTCAGAAACAACAAAGTAAACAATATGCCGGAAACTACAAAGGAAACAGCATGCCGGAAATAAAGGAAACAGAGGGGGAAGGGAAAGGGGTTATTTCTCCGTTTGATAAGTTATTTCCATATTGCTCTGTTTTATCTTTCTCACCAGCTAACAATATACAGAGTTAAAATTCTCTGAAATTTCCTCTCGTCAATACTACACTTCTAACGGTCATACTTGACGGAGAGAAATGACCCTCTGTAACTCATTTCTTACAAATATTTCGTTCGTCTAGGTTTAAAATAGTCCACTTTTCAAGAACAAAGTTTGGGCAAAACTGGGATTTATGTGATCAAAACGGCATCGCTCATTGCTCATCATATCGGGGGGCCAGACACATTCCAAGGTTTATTCTATAATGATCGAATTATAATAAGTTATTATAATCATCTACTGTAACTTGTATATATATAAATATATTATTAACGTATATATTTATGATTATTATAAAAAAAATAACAAGTATACAAATAATAATATAATAATAAAGTAATATAATATATTATTTGGGAGGCGTTTGAGATAGGGCTAAAAGAAACAAAAATACGTCTTGGATTGGAAAAATAAAAAATAAAAAATTGGAAAAATACGTCGCCGTTAATACTAAGACAAGATAATAAGAACATTTCCAGCAGCATCTCAACAAATGAAGGAATCGCACGAATGAAGAAATGGGCCACTCTGAGGGCCTAGATCCACAAGAGGTTGAAAGCCGGATATGAAAACTCTAGCCGTCGACAGGCTTAAAAGAAGAAAGGCCACAGGGGTGTACAGCCTTACCATCAGAACAATTTAAAGATGGGATAGAACCTCTAAGAGCCAAGCTACGCGGACACAGACCTAATATGTCCTATCCTAAACATAATTATAAAGGCATAGCACTCTTTCCGGTTGCTTATATGATAACGATCAATATCCTGCTAAACCGAATTTATTCTTACGATGAAAATATAATTGACGAACACTCAGCCGAATTCAGAAGATGGAGGAGAATGCATACCAGACCTTCATCCTAAAATAGGTAACTCTGATAAGAGAAGCAGAGCGGATCGGCTTAAACGTAAACGAAGATTTAAAACAAAAATACATGATAGTAAACCAACAAAAGTATCTGCGTAGATGGCAAATCCTTTTCGAATGTAGAAAGCTTCAAATGCCTCGGTTCCCCATTGACCTCAGTAAACGACCAACTAACAGAGATATACCAGCGTATAAAAAGAATAAGAGAGCGTTCTTATCTCTCTCAATTGTTCTGAAATCCCAATAAATCTCTATAAATTTCAAATTAAGGATGTACAATGCCGCGACAAAGTCAGTTCTGACAGCAAGATCTGGGTTCTAAAAGGCACCCTTGAAAGCAGAATCGCGAGATTTGAAAGGAAGGTCCCCGCACGATAACCGGAGCGATATTGGAATTAAAGTCTAAACTAAAACAGGGTAAGGACCAATAAAGAATTAGTAACAAAAAATGGTCAGTCAATAATCTCATGATAATAAGGCAATAAGATTAAGATGGGCGGGGCATGTAGCTCGAATGAATCCATCAGGACGCTTCATCACAACAATGAATGTGCCCGATAGTGAATTCGGTAATAGCGCCCTTGAAAACCTAGTAAACGATACCGAAGAATTTTGAAAACTAATAATTAAGTAGAAATAATCGGAAGTAAATTTTACTTTAACAATTTCGAAAACCTAATGAAGATCACCAAATCGATGAAATCCAGCCCCATTAAATAAATAAAAATAATAAATATTTAAAAATAAATAAACTACAATTTTATTTTAAAAAATTAAACTACTTGAAATTAGCATTTAATATCAATTATCTAATAAACGAAAAAAAATGTCGAAAGAATATACCGAAATTACTTCAAAAGTCATTAATGTAATTAAAATGATTATTTTTCAATAATAAAATAAATAATATTGAATTAATTCATGTCCGGTTGGGTGTCAATTGAAATGGAAATGCTATATTTCCCTCTGCACCCTCATTTTGTGCATTCATTGACTGACTAATGTATATACATTTATATAAAAGTTTAAATTAATCAGCTATCAGTACCGGGGTATATTAAATTGTCCGAAAGCATATTAATATCCGGCGTGGAGGAAGAACAGTGCAATGAATATTCCAAAGAAACATCAAAACTGCACCAATGATATTGTTTAAAATAGTTTTAGTCTGATGTTAGTCACTGCACACAATATTAGTGAGATAATTTAATCATTAACGCATAGAAGGCCTCATCACAATGTTAATCAGCAAAAGGAATTATTTTCTTTAGTATATAAAATTAATCTGCTACAGTAAATAAAAATTGTCATTAGGGGCTATAAAAAATATATATATAAAGTGAATAAACAAAAAACAATATGTACAATAAGATGTAAAAACGCCGAAAGGACCTACAATAAAGCTGCACTAATGAAAAAACCTATGAAAGAGAGTTTGAAACCTGACAGATATGAGCGGGTCAGGTGTCAAGTCGATTACTACGTTTCATGAAAAATGAGGCTTTCCGGCCATTCTTTCATTCTCTTGCCCTCATCAGTCAAAGATGTTATTATGTGTTTAAAATAAAAACTTAATTTCATGTTTTTCTCTGAGTGTTATTTTTTAAAGCAATATTAATCTCCTGAGAGAGAGGGCTCAGTATTTTTTTTTATGAATAACTACGTCACCAACGCGTTTTGTCAATTACATGATATAATAAAATATATAAAAACTATTAATTAAAATGACTACTAGAATGAAGATTTGGAAGTACGTAAAGTATATCGAGATGATTATGATATAACAAGTTATGTAAAAGATGACAATAAGGTTAAAAAAGTTGACTTTTGAATAATAATTATAAAATAAAGGAGTAAAATATAAAGTAATATAACCACAAAAAATAGAGTAATACAATTATAGGTCATTATCATACGTGGTGAAAAAAGAAGAAGGACAGAAACAAGGAGGAAGAGGAAATGGGAAGAAAACCTAATAATTAAATTACTTTACATTTTCTAAAAAGATAGATATTCTAGTATTTTTTTTTTTTTTTTTTTACCTTTGTCGCATTTCGGGGCAGAATTTCTCTTTATTTTTAATATTAAATCCATCTCATTAGACATTCTAGTTTATCAATTTAATATTAGGTATCTCATTATGCAATTGCATATACTAAATAAAATAATAAAAATAAATAAATAAATAAACATCCCACACAAACACATTTGTAGCTGTATCTTCGGGGAAGAACTTCATAAGGTATGATTTTCCTACTAAAACTTTAAGTTAAATATTAAACTATTTTTCTAAGACAGTTTTTTTTTTTTTTGTCTCTCTATTGAAAAAATATCTATATAGAAGTACGTACCGCTTTGTCAAAAGCGGAAAAATTCATGTATGTTTATTATAGTGTATTTGTTTTTGTATGCAAAATATTTAACACTTTTTTTGTTAGCAAAGATTCCTTTTCATGATTGATGGCTAATGCTTAAATATAAAATGCCGATTTAATGTTTTGGATGGGAACATAGGAAATTTCAGTTCCTAGTGTATGAGACAAATGAAGAAAAACAAACTTTAACAATATTATTCTTAATCAAAATAACTCGTGTAAGCTTCAACACACCCTCCCAAGGTCCAAATTTTTTTTGAATTCCTAGTTCGAAGAAACTTTTTGACTTGGATCAATAACCTCGAGAAATGAAAATTTAACCTCATTTTAATTTCGTAATATTTTTAAGCGCTTTGGAAAAATGGTGGTCATTTGGAGATTAGTAAGGTGAATTTAATGAATCAGAACTTTCAGATCATATTAATCAGATTTAATTGACGGACATGTAGCATTAAGTGATCTGAAAATTGAAGTTGTTCTAACCATTATTTACGTATAAAGTTGAAAATAAAAAAATGGGTAGGGTTTTCGTGTGATTATTTGAAGTACAAAATTCAAAATGAAGTTTCAAACGTATTTTATAATATTTATTTATTTTTTTATTTGTTTCTTTCTTTTTTACGAAAGTGCGTTGAAACGAGCTTTTCCTCTTGGCTAAGTTTAAATAAGATGTTTTTTGGGTTCAATAAATATAAATAAAATTACATGCATTCTCTCTCACCTTTTTGGGAAAGTTATTCTTGAAAATTTTTGTATATTTGATAATAGATTTATATAATATTAAATAGATAAATATAAGGCATTGATGTGGCAGACATGTGTTTTTGCGCTTGTGCCATAAGCGAATTCCGGTCCGATGGAGGTTTTCCTGTCCCAATTAGAGAACACAAAATTAAACCTAAATATTTTCTACAGCTTGGCAAGATTTATATAAGGATCCTGAGCATTAGCATAATGATGTATAATATAATTAACAATATCAACCTGTAAAAAAAAATTAAATTACAATAGTAGATGTGATATTAAAATTACAGAAATTTTACAATGTATAAAACAATGAATAATAAAAAAAAATTCGAAATCGTTTCACCGATCATATATATATATATATATATATATATATATATATATATATATATATATATATATATATATATATATACACATATATATTTTAGTTACAGATGAATCTAATATAAATTCTACTAAGCAACCACAAGTCCTCTTATATAAACTAAAAGGTTTCAATATTAAGAATGCTATGCCAATTTGATGACTATAAACCGACGATTCTCTGCGACATACTGTTCGTAAGAGGATTATGAACTGGTTTTATAGCTTATCGCTATTGGAGGAGAAAATGTGCGATATATTTTCACCAGAGGTATATAAAAAGGTTGTAAAAATGTTTATATACCTAAAACAACGCAACGAGATAAATAATAATAGAAAATGACAATATATATATATATATATATATATATATATATATATATATATATATATAATTTGTATATACAGTATGAATATATAGTCTAATTTGCCTAATAAAGTATATCTAATTTACTTTATAAAATAATAAAGTAAAAAAAATCGCCTTTCGAAGTCACCACTTTAGTGATTTGTATTTAATCAATCTTGTTGTTAGCCGCAATAATGCTGAACAATATATGTTCAGCCGTCCCCTCCTGGCTTCGTCCGAGCTAAGATAGTGGTAAATTTCATTTATTGACAGTTATTTTCTAACTCAACATGCATTTTCGACCGTTATAATGTTTAGGCAAATGAATTCTATATTTCAATAAATATTCGAATCATAAAAATTTATGTTTTGTATAATTATTACTAATACTTGTACAGTTAAGAGTATTTATATGATTTTGGAGGCATGGAAAGAGGTAAAGGTGTGTCGAGGGATAGTAGAATTCTATAATCATTTGGATTACTGAGGTGTGAGTAAAGTCTGAAGATAAAACGACATATATTTGCCAAAACGTTCAGCTTTTTGTTTATCAGTGATATGATAGCCAATAACATTTGTTGGATGAAGGGAACATGCTTCCACTATCACTATAATGGTTTAATGCAAATATGTTAAGAGCATCTGATTCATGAAAATATTTATTAAAGGACGGGACTTCAAACCTCAATTCAATTTATTAGATAAATAACTATTGTTAATTTAAAATATAATAACTGGTCTAAACAAAACCTGGGAATGCCTGTGATACCAGAGAATTCTCTGCGGCAAGGGATAAAAGAACCCTAATAAAACAGACTTCAAAAGGTCATCGGGATTTAGTACCATAGGCTAATAGGAGCTAATAGGAGGCTTCCCTTAATTGGGTATTTCACAGATGGACAAATAATTAAATTGTTATTAATATTGTAAGCTAAGAAGTTAAATAGTTATAAAAATTGTGGTGAATTGTTTTTTTTGGGGGGATTTATTGAATTAATTCAAAGCTGTAAACAAAACTGTTACAACCAGCGAATGAGATGAACAATGAAAATTAACGCCATGAAGGCATGAATGTAAAGATACCTCTCATAAAAATTAAAATTTTAAAGTTAGTCAAGGAGATCTCTATTCCACCTCTTTCGTAAATGTCGCCTTCGGTCAGGTAAGTCTCGTGTTGATAGTCCTTGAATTAATAGGTTTAAATGTTTGTTTGTTTTTGTTTATAGGCGTAAAATCCTTAGGTCTTCAACGCCTATGGTTGTTTGAATTACTGAGATTTGGAACATATTTGGAACAAAAAAAAAAAAATAAATAAAAAAATACAATAATAATAACATAAAAATAAAAATAAAATAATAGATGATTAAAAATAAATTAATTATTAAAGAGAAAAAAAATGGCGAAAATTCTATAATGCTATATTATATTGCCAATGGGCTTTCAAAAACTTAAATACCAATGTTACCGAAGTTTCATCGTCATTAAGCGTGCTAGATAAATTTGGTATCAGTCCTATTCTATTTATTGTAATTAATGTAGTGAATGCATTCCTCAAAAATATGCCTAACTATAAGAACAATATTTGCATTGTGGCGGTGCCAGTTTTCTAGTAAGATGTGAGTGTGTGAGCCCAGTGGGGCCTATTCTTAAGCGGGTCAGGGCGACTTACTCAATGCGGCAGCTGCGGTAGGATGTAGACCATGGTTGTACCAATTTTTTTATCACCTTTAATTTACTAGGGAGGCTTGCGTCCCACATGGCTTGCCATCTCTCTGATATTTCCATTTTCAGAAATCTATTGAGTCCCGATGAGGTGAGAATGGAGAGAGAATGTGATGGAGTGAGAATGTTCACAAGCCAGAGAGTGAGAGTGCCTCTCGGGCTGCTTGATCTGCGAGTTCGTTGCCTACAATGCCAATGTGGCTGGGAATCCTTATTACATAACGCACTTAACATGTTCTTGGAGTATTGACAGAAAAGATTGGATTCTTATGACTACTGGGTGTTCCGGGTACATACCTTTTGAACGCTTTAGAGAGCTTAAAGAATCCGAGATCTATTGATATGCAGAAGTGTAGGGCTGATGCTATGGCGTGGAGCTCGGCAGTGTAAATAGAACAAAATTTATGTTAAAATTATTATTAAAATGATTTAAATTTATGGGTTGAGTCGCGGGTTACAAAAGACGAAGCCGTTGAGTTTCCTGATTTGGATCCATCCGTTTAAATTAAAAAATGTTCCGGAATGTTATAGAGGAGGGTAGACAGCCGGTCTTTATACTCAGAAGGAGTGGTATTATTTTTAGAAAAATAGGAAAGATTTAGCATTATTTTAGGTGGTTGTAGGATCCAAGGTGGATTCTGAATTTCGAGTGCTGAAATAGCAGTGAAAATTCTTTCTGCCAAAGGAAGGCTTGAATTTGATTTTTGCCGAAAAGCTACCGAGAATTTTGACAGGAAAATGTATTTGTAAATGCGATGGTTTTGTCTGGGGAAGTAATTTGGAGGCGTAATTTATACCAAATTTTTGTCTTCTATATAAAAGGAGAGGTAAACCTGCTTCTGAACATGTACTAAGAAAGGGACTGGCTCTGTATCTACCGGTTGCAATTTGGATTCCGGAATGATGAACTGAATCAAGCTAAGCTGAGGTTCGGCGACGGGCAGAGGCATAGATAAAAGACCCGTAATCTAATTTGACACAGACCAAAGCCTGAGGACGTGATGAGTCTGTCTGAACCCCAAGATGTACCACTAAGAAAACGCAATATATTTCATTTTTTGGTAGCGACTGTCCCTAATGAAGAGATATGTGGTTCCCAATTCAATTTTCGTTCAAATATAATGCTTAAAAATTTGTGATGATTGGTGTAGGGAATCAATGAATTTCGTAGACGTAGTTCGGGAGGGAATGCAGTGTTTCTCTTACGCCTGAAATGGAGGCAGACGGTTTTTCTAAGGTATTAATACCCGTTATTAATTCTGTTGATGGCTTCTTGTAGTTAATCTTTTATAGTACTTATATTTTCGGACCGAAAAACAATCGCAACAGAACCTCTTGGTAAGTTAAGCTCCAAATCATTTATTGTAAGTGAAAATAGAGTTGAACTGAGTAAGCAACACTGAGGGATACCATTGATCTGTTCGTTATCTCGGGATAGTTCAATTCCGACTCGGAACCTGAAATGGCGATTTGTAAGAAACTACCTCATAAATCTGTACATTTGTCCACTAATTCCAATAATGACAGCTTGCGAAGGATGGCATTCGATACCATAAAAGCATTCGATGGTTTATGTTATCGAATGCCTTCATAATATCAAAAAATACCGCGGAATATGCGTTTGTTGTCCATTGACTTCATTCTCTAGTGCAACCAAACGATCTACTATAGATCATCCTTTGCGAAATCCAGATTGAAAAGATTGAATTAGGCCATTCCTTTCTATCATCCACAATAATCTCTTATTAACCATCCGCTCTATGATTTTGCTAAGACAGCTTGTTATAGGGCTATAACTGTTAGTCTTTTCCGTTTTTCAATATTGGAATAATTACTGAATCTCGCCAGGTATTTGGGAATTCCCCAAGAGACCAAATGTGATTGTATAATCGAGGTGCCAATTTAAAGTGTTGCTTGGAAGATTTTTTATCATACTGTAGTGAATATTATCCTACATACATTGTTACATTATCCTACGCCTCTTCTACATACATTGCAGTTTTTTACGAAAAAGGAATGGCTAAACTTTCATCCAAAGTATTTTGAAAATGTTTCCAGCCAACCATTCCTTCTGTTAATGTGCACTTTTTTGGTATTTTGTTTAATGTGAGGAAAACCACAGAGTGGTCAGATGATATTTCTAAATATGTTTCAATTTTATAAGAAGAGGGGTTGAAATCTTTGCCTATGACGAAGTCTAAAAGATCTGCTAGCTTTCTCTGAGACATGGGCCAATACTATGGGAGTTAAGAGCATTGATGTATAGGTTGAGAAGGCGAATGGCAAACAAGCTTCTTCCTCTTGGAATACAGAGTCTGGGTGTATAATCCGACAATGAAATGCTTTTTTAATATCATAAATAGTTATGATGATTCCAAAACACCTTACATTTTCCCTCTATCTTTATAAATGGCCGAGTTATGGGCTTATTAAATCTTTGATCGGCAATTATATAGATTTTTTTTTTTAATTCCTTGTTATGATGATTCCAAAACAACTTAAATTTCCTCCCTATCTTTATAAATGGCCGAGTTACGGCCATGTCTAATCAGCCGCCATTTTGAAACAAATAGATGGATGGCAATGTAGATTTCCAAAAATCATCCTGTGGTGACCTGTGACATTGGTAGCGAATCTCGAGAAAATCGGTCCAGTAGTCTCAGAGAAAAGCCGCGGACGGCGGATGGACGGATTTTTTTTTATTCGATATTTGGATTCTAGGTATCTTGAAACGTAAACCTCAAATTTTGAGGGGGGTTACAAGAATGTTGTACTTGGTCGATTCCATAGGTCTATTATTGAAAATAATAAACCAAAAAGATATTGACAGTTCACTTAATCACTACGCTGAAAAAATTGAAACGCTTTCTTCTGTCGTAAAAGATAATAATAAAAAATCTGATAAGATGATTAATCAAATTAACGAATCGAATATTGTTATGTTACATAAAAGAAGAAAATTTTAGAATTAGAACTTAAAAATAATGCATGACCTCTGGAACAATCAATATATAAATTAATAATATATATAAGAAATAAATTATATCACGTATGTAGAAAATGAAAAGGCCTATGATATTATTAAAAAAATAAGCGAAATAGTCGATTTAGAAATCGACGACAGAGATATTAGCGAATGCTACAGGCAAAGACCGCCCGCAGAATCAAGTAGGACCGGTATTATTACTGCCAAGTTCACTAGTGAGGTATTCAGGGTCCAACTATTGTTCAGAGTTAATAAGAAGGGATCGCTGTCAACAAGGGACCTGGTCATTATTGCTGGCGATTTGAACAGAATTACTTATATAATTGTCTAAAGTATTTTAATAGAAAATTACTGCGGGATGCGAAATAAATTAAAAATACTATAAAAAACAGTACAAATTCCTAAGGTTTAATAAACGCCCAACGCTCCGTATAAAAAAGATGAAAATTCAAAAATAAGTTTTATTAAAAACAATAGTGATCTGGCATATATATGTTAGTGGTATAATCTGTTTCTTACTCCGGTATTGCGTATACAATTGATCAATAAGAATCTCAATTCTAAATACTATGTTTATTTTCTAGCTCTGTTTACGAACTATTGTTTACATATTTTATTCAAATACAACATCATAATTATTCAAATTGTAATTCTTTTAAATAAACTCATGGAGATGAATTCTGCTGTTCTTATGTTTTTGTTTTTCAATTATCCAAGACTAAATTGCAATAGATTTTTGAAATATTTTTCCATTTCTAACCCAATTGAATCAATTATTAATTATTCAAATTATGCATATTTCTATATCTATTCTTTTTCTATAATTTTTCAACCATTTCAATAATGATTTGCAAAATTAAAATATGGCATATCAACATTGGTTCACTAACGAGACATTGGACTGAGTTCAAGGAATATTTTACAAACAGGGATTTTGATGTGATCTTGATAAGTGAAACTTCATGACCTAATAAGCGATGACCAAATAGCTTTACCAAACTATATTGAAAAGACTGGCATATGAAGAGCAAACAAAAACTCTTCTGGAATTGACAACGTCCCTATAAAGTTACTAAATTTCACCTCCCTTATACAATACCTATCATTCCCCATATTTTTCACTTCTCAATACAATTATGCCATTTCCCTTCTTGATGGAAAATCTCTCTGACAGGATCTATTCCCAAAATTAAAAAAAACACAATCTGCTATGCATTACAGGCTCATTTCCTTATATGCCCTCTCTCCAAGATCCTCGAACGTATAGTACACAATCAGATAACCATCCATATTCTTATAAACAAGCTCTACGACACTAGGAAATCTGGTTTTCGCTCAAAATATAGTATACAAACGACACTAATGAAAATTTCGGACGATATTCGCTTGGCAATGGATAGAAACCAATTTACTTCACTAACCTCTAGGGGTAGGACACAAAATAGGGGTAGAACACAAGCTGTACTTGACTAAGAGAATCAACAATCCGATTTCTAACTCCAAATTGAGGTGTTCCTCAGAGATCTGTCTTGTTGTTAGCCCTTGTTTCTTACGATGTACATTTCGGATTTCCCAGAAATTTTAACTCACTGGGAATATCATATTTATGCCAACGACATTGTAATTTACAATTAAAGCCATCCCTCGATATTGTTACTGCCATAAGTGCGCATAATGCCGATATCTCAAAAAATGCAACTAAAATGCAAAAAAAAGTGATTAATATTATAAAATATATTATATTGTAATTATATAAATTATATATTATAATATATAAATAAAACAAAAACAATTTATTCCTGAATGGTCTCATAAATCCGGCGAAGATTATTGTAGATGGAGTTGAAATAGAATCTTCGAGAACATTAAAATTGTTAGATGCAAGCCTAACTGTGATATGGGATGGGATTGGCATGTAAAAACAACATTAAATAAAGTTTGTTTATTAATTTTGTATTTTTATTTCTTATAAAAGACATATTTTAGTATTTAATAAGATTTATTTCACTTGGTAAAAAGATTTATATTAAATAAAAAGAAGATTGTTTTTAGTATTACATAAGAGTTATCTTGGTTTTTCAAAATGATTTATTTTAGTTTTTAAAAAAGATTTCTTTTAGTTAAAAATAAAATAAAAATTACTCCATTAAAAAATTATTACAGTCATTTTTTGCAATTGGTTTATGCACATTTTATCATTTCTTCATTCTAATGTAAATAATCCAATTAATATAAAACTGGTAAGCTGGATTTTTAAAATAGTTTAAATTTGCTCAAGGAGGCTAAATAAAGAGCCTCAGAGCATCTATTGATAAGTGAATTTATTGTATAAATAAGAATTAATAAATTCTCTACCTCTCCTTCTCCCCCTTCACCTACCCTTCCTCTCCCTCTCCCTCTCCCCTCTATTACTGGAAAAAACGCAGCCGCCGAAGAAAATTGTGTCATAGAAGGAGAGTCAATTATCCATCGAAATACTGCCGCATAACCCAGATCAGGTTGCCCATCGGTCGTTGATTGTGACGTTCTTCTTGAATGTGTGAAACAGGACCCACTTGCAACTACTCGTGATTTATCGGTCGTAGTAGGGACTCAAACCGTTACTGTAAAAAGCTAGACAGAGTTTATACAGTTTTGAGCGCAAAGTAGCCTGCTTTGGTCTAAAGGAACCAAGCCATTTTGCAACACGACAATGCCATGCACATCGTTCTTGTTTGACCAAGGGAAAACTATCGAAATGCGTATAGCCCTGATATTGCATCATCAGATTATGGTTTGTTTAGATCAATGGCTGATTTTTTAAAAGGTTGGATCTTTGATAATTACGAGGACCTAAAATTGGATGTGAAGAGTTCTTTGCCTCAAAACCAAAGGAGTGGTATCAAATCCAGTTACTGGCAGAAATATGGGTGAAAGTAGTTGAAAACTATGGACTTTATTTTGTAGTATTCAGTAATGTTTAAAATATGTGATCTGAAATAAAGCTATACTATTGCACAAAGACTTTTTTAACAACCTGTATATAGTATATGTATGCATAGTTATACAACCTGTTCTTTTTAAAACTCTTATGCATAAAATTAGTCAATAAACTACTTTTTAAATTAAAATACTGCTATCGATAATTAATGAGTCACATATCGTTAGCTTATTACCAAAGCTCTAAAGTCCGAATTTTCTACTTTAAGAGTTTTGTGATTTAGATTTATTATTTCTTCAACTTCGGAATCTCTTGGGAAAACCACTTACTTCAGTAGCAGCAAGCTCATTTAGTAACTGTGACATAGACATAGATGGTTTTTCTAGGGATACCAGAAGGTGAGGAAATAATCTATCTAAATCACAAAACCCCTAATTTAAAAAATTCGGATTTAAGAGGTTTTGATAGTAAGCCGACGATATTAACGCAGTTATATGCTAAGCCTAACCCATCAAATATAAATAAAATATTGGTATTACTTCTAGTGGTCAGAAAGTTATGGGATTGCCCTTAATCATTTCAAGAAATACTCTAGTTTCAAAATTAAAAAAAAATCTTAAAACAATCATAGTACCCTTAAAATGATTTGGAATTTAAATCTATTGTAATTACGATTAAATGTGTGTGAAGTTAAAATCTGAGAGACACTCAATGATAAATCATGCAAAGAAGCCGTACAATAACTAACTATATACCATCCTCCATACACTTAAATCCTTAATCGAAGTGAAAGAAATTAAGTGATGAAACAAGGAAGGCTATGAAAGTGTTAATGATGATGGGTGATAGAGACAAATGATGAGCAAAATAGATAACAAAGAAGAGTAAGTCGGAGATGACGGCGGATAAATGAGGTTAAAAACTTGTTAGCTACCACATAGGACATTAAAATTCAAATTTATTGACAAGAATATATTTAGAGTTAATAAATAGCAATTTAATTAACAATTATAACTGCTTACTTAATTTAAATGTTATTAATGAGTTCGGTTTAAATTTATAATTTTTATATTTTGCTTCATTGCAGAATTCCACAGATTTATATAATCATTATCCGTTACAAATCTATTTTAAAGATTTATACCAAGGGTTGGACAAGAAATAAATATTAATTTATCATAGCCGACATCGAATGACAACAGCATAGCCTAAAATCATTCATACTAGAATAACTTAGAATAAAAGAGCGAAGTGTGGAATATCATTTATCATCTGATATAGGGTTCTAGGTTTTTTGACGACCTAGGTGAAAAAAAATTCTGCATCCCATAATCTCTCTCCCTCCCCCTCACTCTCCTCCAAACCTAAGCCAAATTAAGATCACTGCTGACTTAAAAGGTTGGATTAGCGAGCTTCTATTGCTAATAATTTATAATTAAGTCAATAATTAGTGTATTCATCTGCCAACACCTGAAAGGCAAAATGGAAAAATTAATAATTTAATTTCATTATGTTTTTTTTATGTTAATAATTTATAATTAAGTCAATAATTAGTGTATTCATCAGCCAACACCAAAAAGGCAAAATGCAAAAATAACAGTTAATGCGAAACAGTATTCAAAGACTCACTTCACTTTGTGCAAACGTTTGTAAACCCCACGTCAGTCGTGGTCGCGGAATTGTGGGAAACAGCCTTTCAACTGTTGATAGTAGCTTCTTAGCGACTTAGTCTTCCGTATACATTTCTTCCGTATACATTCTTGTATACATTTTGATATGTTATTAATATGTAGAAAAAAAAAATCGCATACCATTCCATTATTTCGCTCCAAAGATTTCTTCGCCCCGAACTTTTCCGTTCTAGGCGGCCGTCTAGGTTGTATATGTGGACGAGTCGGATCTGATCTGATAATAATTTGCACATCAGGGAGCGGCAAAAGCATAATTAAGGATTTATTGCTACTGAGGGGGACTTATGAGAGAGCCTTGTGCACAAATGATTTCAAGGAGTATATAGTCATAAAGTTCCTCTACTTCAAGTTATATCCTCTCATAAAAGCCCTATGACAATTAGCCAGAAATTTGAAACTTCTATTCAATACCACCACAGCCCAATCATTTATCCTCTCCGCCTTTATTCCAGAAATAATATAAAATTTAACATATTTAATACAGTTGACTGTGTAAGTAGATTTTCTCAGTAATGTTAAAGGTAATTAAAATTTGAATAATTATAATTCATTAAATTAATAGTCCAATAAGGATATTTTCATTCACACTAAAAAAACAAACAAAAAAAACATCGACTAAATTAATATTAAATGGAATACAAAACATAGATTATAAACTTAAAAAAAAAAAAAATAAATAAACCTTCCATCTTTTTTTTTTTTTTTTACGTTTATAATTGAAAATTTAAACCAACAACAGGATCGAAGTTAATTGGCATCGGAATCGTAGTTGCCAAAGTAATTAATAACAAAAAATCGGAGAAAAGGAAAACATGTGTAAATAATCAACTACCTTTACCAGATTGTGACGAAAAGCAATAGAACAATGTTTGTAAATCGAAAGAGTTAGGTATCCGAAATCCGACCCGTGTTATAGTGTGGCCAATTGAGAATTTTTGACAAAAGTTTGGAAGCCATGGTATTGATAATGAAATATTTTCCTCTCACCAAGATTAATTTGTTATTTTTAAAAATGGCAATTGAAAGATTTCTAAGCCGTTACCTGTCTGAAACCAGCATATTTTTTTCTATTTCATAAACAATTTTAAAGCCAAAAAAGGCAACAGCTATAATTACATATCACTTAAACCGAAATCATTAATTTCTTTTTCACTGCCCGGTATTGCTATAATAATCATTTAAATAACATATTTTAAAATTTGGAACAATATTAATTATTAATAATAAGGCATGAAAATTCTACACTATGGTTTTCCTCAAAACTCAACAATATCACACCTACGTTTCGTGGCTTTGCTCCATCTTCAGGATTTAATTTCTACAACATACTGTAGTGTAGTGTATCTGTCAATTTTCCACTGAGCCATCTTATAATTAAAGTTATCACTTAATCCCATGGTTAATTACTTTTACTTTTTCAGATCTTGTTTCCAAGAGGTTCCAGGGATGATCTCCTGCTGGTCATCCCTTATCAATACATCATCAGGACAAGGGTGCATTCCTACCAGCAGCAACTCTCTCAAGCCCTTCCCTGTCTCAGTCTCATCAAGAAGTATAAGGGTCAGGGCCCCTCAGTCTTGTGAGAATGCATCTTAGCGTATAGAGTCCCGAGTCCCCCAATTGTCCTGGCTTTTATCCTCTTTTTCGATAGATGTATCCTCTTCCACTGGCAGGTGATAGATGATTTTTATGATTGGCTATAAAATTGTCGGGGTTTAATTTCCATCTCCAACGTCGTTATTATTGGCCAATACTTCTACCAAGGGAGGTGGTATTCTTGATAGATCCAGGCTAAATCTGCAGCTGCCATAGGCGTCTGAGAGTGTTTCCGAAAATCTTAACTTAATTTGATCAGATCCTTAACTAGTTTTTATAAACGCAGGAGTTGTACTTCAGGGTGGTGGACTTCTGATAATTAATTAGTTCTTTCTAGAGAAACTATGAGCTATTATTCCAGGTGCTATTATCTTAACAAAAACTGGCAAACTCTCTAATGGTTCTCAAATAGAAATATCCTTGTATTTCTGAAGAATTCTCTAAAAGGAACTATTAGATTTTTTATGACACTTAAATAGACCTACATCAGTGTCACAGTGAAGTGACTCCTTCTATCAACTCGTCAATTACTTCTGAACGGTTTCCGACAAGATGACACTTGTTAAATATAATTTAACTAAATCATATTTATGGTTTAGTTGAGACATATCAGGTCGAAAAGTGGGTTTTACAATAAAGAATCATGTTGACTGAGTCCTGAATATTTACTCCAGGAGAGTCTAATTGTTGTCTCGAAATATTTACAGATAATTCACAGATATTACATGTTGCTAGACACAAAAAATCAAGATTTAAGCCTCGTGTTCGTTTACGTTAATAGTTACAGACTAAAATGCAGTATTCTTTATTTGAATATCTTTCCCAGACCTCTATCGTTTTTTCGGGATGCAAGCCGGGATACGAGAGTTACTGGTTTCCTAAAATTGATTATGTCTTTCGGGACGGACCACAACTTGTCTTTGTCATACTGTCTAATTCTGTACAGGTTTTTGAATTAACTTATTTCGTATTACTAAGGGTAAAGGCTGGATAAGTGTTATGGTGACAGCTGCTGTCATATGTCAAATATCCTTCTTTGACAAAGGATGGCCGGTTTTACCTGCATGTCCCTCATTAATAGGGTTCGCACTTCAGTCTGTTGTTTATAGTATTCGACTTAAATAATCTTACTCAACATTGATACATATCTTTAATATATTTATAGATTTATATTTATATTATAATAAAAATAAATCAAATCTTTCACACTGTAGACCTCACTAAAGATGGATTTTAACAATAATTACAATTCCAATCTTCTGAACCAATTAGAAGATCTCTCTGTGTTCGTTAATTGGCCTGTCAGTTTCCTACTAATAATTTTGCTTTTATTATCTTCCATTATATATTTACTAATATTTTTTTGTTAGACATAGCATATTCCAACCAGTGTTAAGATCCTTAGAATTTATTCCCTCAGATAATTTCTGGCTTCGGCAAGGAGCAGTTTGCTCCTGAGCAAGAAATGTTTTTCCTTGAAATTCTCTACTACATTACATATACTTTTCTGTAATATTTTTCTCTTATTTATTTTCTTCAATTTCTTCGGAACTTTCTTATCCCAATAGCCAATTGTGGATTGATCTACTATTGATTGTAGAATCCTTTTTATTTCTTTGGGTCTTATAAATGATGAAACTACGTTCGGCGGTGGCTTTAATTCGGATGTACAAGACGTGCTGGGACTTGGGAGATTCACCACTTCCATACCACTTTCAGGGCTTCTATCTAACGGGCCTCGTCTTTCATTAGGTTTTCTTCTTTCCTGGCTTCAACATGACAGACTTTATTATTATTCTTCGGAGTTCCCTCGGAAGGTATTGTTGAACTCAGTATTTTCTTCATAGGATTCCTCTCATTCCTCTGGGAGTTCCCTGGGGTCTTCAATCCTTATATTCTCTTCAGAAACAGTTTTTTCATCAAAGAGTTTTATTTGTTCATCAGGGGAAGATGCCTTATTTAAAATGTCTAGGGATTCCATATTGTTGTTTTCTTACGGGCATGTTAGATTTTCAATTAAAAGGACATCTTCATTTACTTAAACAGAACGTTTTATGTTTACAATGATATTTTCTTCTGTTTCGTTTGTGCCTAACGATACTCTTGCAGTACATTCCTCTATCTTTTTCTCAACTTTTTCAAAAGTTTCTTTCATATTAATCTTTATATTTTCTTCCATTTTCTTTGTATTTTCACCCATTCATCCTTTCATCAGTTTCTTTGTATTTTCTTCCATAATTGTGTTCATATTTTCTTCCATTTTCCTTGACACCTCCATCACCGATTATATACTCTCTGGCTTTTCCAATGTAGCTGATTGTTATCTATTCTCCATGATTGTACACGGCTATAAACTGAAAAAAAGTATGTTATAATAGTCAAACCTTAATGAGATATCAATAGAAAAATAAGGAACCAAATATCAAGTTGTTACCCGATCATTGGTCATATAAGAACAACACTCAAAAATCAGAAATAAAAACAACAGAAATAATCAACTACATGCAACCGTAGTGATAAAAATAGAAAATTTAAAAAAAACTAGAGACACTAATCTATCTGAATCATCCAATGTAATCACACTAATGCCATTCATTATGTTTTAAACAAAATATAATTAATTTACAATGACTAATAAGTAAACTGGAAGGTCAATTACCACAAGCTGTACAGCCATCAAATATGCTGTGTTTTTATTCAACAGAGACCGACAAATATTTTAGATGTGATGCTCTGTTATTATTTATACTTGCTAAGGGTTTCCATAGGATAATCATTGAAAATGCTTATCCCAAAATTATATCAATAAAAACAAAATACCTATAAGTCCTCCAAATTGGATACTTCTCCAAGGGCCTATTTTTTGTTTATCATTATTCATAAATTAGTCAATAATTTACTGTTTATAAATTTATATTATTTATAGTTTATAGTTTTGGATAAGATGAGCAACAACTTCTTTTACAAAACTATCTTTTACTTTCTTAAAACTTATACAGTACTTATAAACCTCCCGCGGCACCCCTATCGCTGGGTATTTGTTATTGCATGTACAGGAGAATCTCCCGTACACATTCTCGAAAAAAGTGGAGCTACATGACTTTTTGGGTTTATTTGTCATTTACAGGCTTGTTTTGCCTGGACTAAGGGGCCGAACCTGCTCAACTGCGAGTATAATGACCGTCCGCACGTTGCAGAGCCAACGTTGCAAGGACTGCACGAGTTGGGGTACGAAATATTTTAAAGCCCACCCTATTCGCTTGATCTCTCCCCTACTAACTTCCACTTTTTCAAGCACCTTTACAAGAGAATAACTTTTAAAACCAGGGTGGTATTTAAAATGCCTTTTTTCCTGTAATTTTATTTATAGTATGGATATCTGGATACCTTCAGGTATCCAAATTCCTTTCCCGTTGGGATACTAAGCTTTCTGTACGTTAGAAAAAGTGTATATAGTCTGATGGAAATTATTTTGGTAAATTATTATTGTTGAAGTAAAGATATCGCATATTTTCAATGAATATCAAACACCTATGAGTTAAGATTGTTGGTGAATTAAATTTTAGTATGATAATGATCAAGAGATTTACATTCAGAATACAATAATTTATAATTGGGATAGCTGACTGGAAAGAAATATAACAACCTTAATTAAGGGATTCTAACGGAAATAAAACGAAATATTTGAAACTCGTGAGGGATTAACTTAGCTGCACGTGAATAACTTAACTAAAATATCAGCAATATTTTAGTTATTGCAAAATAAAGCAAGCCAGAAAAATTTAACGAGTTGTTTTTCGATATTGAGTCCTCAGATAATCGTGCGATTAAGATGGCCCCTTTCCGATAAAAGGGCTAATCATTAATCTCAATGTGATGGAACTATGGGAGGATTGATGATCTCACTGTCATACATGCCTCTTCTGGTACAAGGTGACGGTGGATGCGTTAAGCTAAGTGTCAACCAGCAAGGAGGTTTTCCGATTTCTTCATAATGTGCTTCTAAACTTTTTTTTTTTTCTTTTTTTTGCAACTTATCAATAAAGCAAAACTGATTTTGTGAATTTGCAAATTAATTTATTTGGGAACTTACCAAATCTGAAAATATATATATATATATATATATATATATATATATATATATATACATATATATATATATATATATATATATATATATATATATATATATATATATATATACATATATATATATTTATTGGCGACGCTGAAATTGACTCGTCATCATTTGTTAGCAATCACAACAAGATAGGTGTGAAAGTTATTTCAATAGTTCGATATTATCCAGAAAATGATAACATTCTTAATTAAAAGAGGATTCGATAACCCAATAATGGACCTCAATACCGAATAGGTGAAAAAAAATCGATAAATGAGCGCGTAATATTAATTCACATGGTATTTTCATAAAGATCCTCGATAATCCAATAATGGACCTCAACATCGAGGATATCCGAAAAGTTAAAATAATCGATAATAGACCTTAAATATGGATGATCTAAAAGATAATATAAATCTATACGAATACCACACGAGTCACGTTGTTTAACTCTTTTACTGGCCATGAAAACGCAACCGAGATAGCTGCACACTTTTAGATCTTCAGACTGATATTTTCCTAAAATTAAAGCTATACGATGAGAACTTCTGGAACATAGCATACTGAAATAAATTCCCACACTTGGCGACAACTTAGTACAAGATAAATCGTATTTTGGCTCTGCATACTTGAACGATGAAAATCACAAAATTAGATGAACATTTTGATTATTACTCACAAGCTGGATTATCATCATATACTCCAAACTAGGAAGGAATGGCCAATGAAAGAAAATATTAAATATCACATTCAATTTTACATCATATTTGTTGTAAATATATAAATGAAATATTGTAATTATTAATTAATTAATTATTTTATTTAAGAAAATAAACGATAATTTTTATGTTAAAAGTATCTGTGAGAGGGGTCGTCCAAGAGATTCAGACTGGTTAGGATGGTCGAGCTTGGATTGTTATATTTTTGGTTGGAGGTTTGGTTGGACGTGATGCCAGACAGCAGTATGCAGTATCCGACTATAAAGATCTGGAGTTCAAACAAGAGCCAGCCACATATCAAGACATATCAAGAGCCAGCCATCATGCAATAAGACAATGGGTGAGACTAGAAATCAATCATTGGCACTCAGTTAGGGACAGTATAAAATTATACCTTTGTATCCTCCATTCTAAATTAGCTTTTATCCTCCAGCCACTTGAATTTGACTCTCTCGATAAACAAATTCGAACTCGGGTCCAAAACCTCATGTTGAAATAACATGAAACTCTAGAAAAGAAACTTACAAAATTACGGTTAAACTATGACAATTTAAGTATCAGTTCTTCTGGTTCGTCAAACAATTCCCAAAGTCAAAACCAATTTTTCCAACGTTTTCTCAATCTCTCTAGCACTACCTTATCGGAAACTGAAAACAACCTTCTTATTAAAGGCCTAAAAGACTGCATAAATTCACCTGTAAACTCAAAAATGTTTGAAAATCTTGTGGTTCACATCGAAACCGGTCTAGTAAAATATAATAACGACTCTATTTCCAAATTCTTTATGCGCCAATGTACTAAAAACCGAAATTGAAAAAATCAATAGATCCAATAAAAATATATCAGCACAACATAAAACAGCACGGGTATTGTCAGAAAAATTCAATTGTCAGAAAAACGCGAAAATAATCTCGTAATCATAAAAGTAGATAAAGGAAATTCGACAGTGATTCTAGAAAGAGATAATTACAGACAGAAAGTTTATGATTTCATAAACAAAAACGGTTTTCCTAATGTCAAAAATCCCGTGAATAAATTTGCCACCGAAGTCCGAGAGTTAATAAAAAAACAGCATATTGATACCGGATAATAAAAAATACACTCTCATTGAGATGAATCCGCTACCTCTCCGACTATATGGCCTACCAAAAATACACAAACCGGAAATCCTCATAAGACCAATGGTTACTTACATCAATAGCCCGATCTATAAACTTGCCCATTACTTGAACAAAATGTTCAAAACCAGAATCTCATCTTTCCCAAAACAAACGGTAAGAAACTCAATAGCATTAGTCAACAAAATTAAGAACATAGTAATTCCGGATAACGCGAAATTAATATCATTCGACGTCACAAATATCCCACCACTAGAAACAATAGAAATCTAGCACCGCTAGAAAAACTTTACAATTTGATGTCTATTTGCATAAAACATAATTATTTTCAATTTGATGGAAAATTCTCCAAACAGGAAGAAGGCTTACTGATGGGCTCCCCTCTCTCACACCTTCTGGCAGATTTATTTATGGACAAATTAGAACAAAAAATTCTTGACCCAAACAATTCTCAACTAGGTCAACATATCCTATACTGGTATCTGGATATGACTTTATATGCATATGGTCTGGTACGACAAGACAAATAAATAATTTTTTAAAGGAAATAAACGAAATTCATCCCTCGATTAAATTCACAGTAGAGTTACCTAGATGATTGAAGAATGATAATTCGTGGTAAATTCTATGAAGTTGAGGAGAATGTGGAGAGGGGATGTCCACAGGGCTCAGTCCTTGTCCCTGCCCTCTGGAAGTTAGCTTTCGATGAATTGCTGGGTGTGCTCGAAGAGGAGCGGCTCCCTGCCACAGCCTATGCTGATGACTTGGCTGCAGTGGTGGCTTCCAACAGCAGAGCCTGCTTATAAGAAGAAACAGAAAGATGTGCCAACCTCGTAGGTGAATGGTGGGAGAGGAAAAAGATGAGAATGGCTGCTGCCAAAACCCAGGCCGCTAGGACTCACCGTATAAACATGAATATACAAGGCATAAGAATACGTCCAAGTGAGGTAGTAATCTACCTTGATGCGCGGTAGAAAGTTTAATGTTACACCTCACTTGGATAACATGCGGAATAGTGTGGCCCTAGCCCTCAATAGACTAAGTCGTATTGGAGGCGCTTTCTGGGGCCTCAGATTCCCTGCAACTATGACTATTTATAATGGAGCAGTGCT
The DNA here is from genome assembly GCA_948150685.1 of Rhaphigaster nebulosa. NCBI lineage: Eukaryota > Metazoa > Arthropoda > Insecta > Hemiptera > Pentatomidae > Rhaphigaster > Rhaphigaster nebulosa. The sequence continues at coordinate 128,524,070 of OX411306.1, forward strand.
AGGAATCCTGAGGTACGCGTCTCCTGCCTGGAATCGAACCTTCTCGCAACTTCAGAAGAAACGGTTGGCGACAATACAGAGAATGGCTCTGCTGCGGGTGACCAAAGCCTATAAAACTGTTGCTCAAGAGACGATGCAGGTCTTAGCGGGAGGGGTTCCTCTCGACCTCCTCCTGCAAGAAGAGCAGACGAAATACGATTTCAGCTGGTCTTCCGGAGAATCTCCGAGAGAGGATTGCAGAATATCCTAGGAAATGGAAAAGGATAATACGGATAGAGGAGTAGAATCGACGGTGGATAACTACTCAGAAAGGAGCTACCTTGAGAAAATACTTTCCCAACGTCCATTCACGATTGAAGGCTAAATAGGTCTTCCCGGATTACTAGATGTCACAATTTCTCACCGGACATGGAGGATTCCGTGCCCAGCTCCATGGCTTCGGAAAGGACATTAATCCTCTATGCCCCAGTTGTGGAATTCAGGAAACTGCTAAGCACATAGTCACTACCTGCACCGTGTTTGAGGCAATAAGAACAACACTACGGAGGAAAACCGACCTCTATGTCATTTTCCTCAATTAGTTGGCCAGGAAAATTATCCATACTTTGTATATTTCGTGTACGATTGGAAGAAAATAGTAGGACCAAACTATTTTAATAGACTCACTTAAGAATGGACACGCAGTAAGGATGAAGAGACTCATCGGTAGGTAATTCTTCCGAAACCCGTAATGCCAAGAGGCAAGGTAGGACGACAAATAAATAAAATAAATTTCACAGTACAACTGGAAAAAAAAAAACCATATACTTTTTAGATTTAGAAATCTCAGTAAAATATCTGATGTGGACGACTTCCTTGTACACCTATTAAACTATCAATCGGTGGCTCAAAAAGTGATCCTGAATTTGGTACTAGTTTCCGAAGATTGCAATATCTCAAAAACGACACTCGGCGTCGCGAAATATATCTATTGACACACACACAAATAGGGAGGAAAACCAGTATTTTACACTCTATTTTAACACTTAAAACAAGTAATGAAAATGTTTAATTGGATTGGAAACCAAATTAAACCGAAACTGAACAACACTGGGAAACAACATTGACGGACGCCTATGCCAGCTGTCATCCGCGACAAATTCGAGCATTATTCGCCATCATTTTGACCACATGTTGGCCATCCAACCCGACAGATTTATGGAGAAAATTCAGAGAGGATTTGAGCGAAGACATTTTGAACCGTGTTCATACTGTTAGCAATGACAATTCCATTGAGTTTTCGGACAATATTTTCAATCAAGCTCTCATCGAAATCGAAGACCTATGCTTAACCATCAACAATAAACCACTGATTCAACTTGGCATGATCGCGCCACAACGTTCTGCCCTTGATGTTTATGATAGCGATTTATTGAGAGAACAGCAGGAAAATGCTAATGATTTGCGTGCATTTGTTGAAGCAAACGAACAACTTTTGCTTCCGGAACAAAAATTGGCCTACGACACAATTACAAATGCCATGTCAAAAGGCAGAGGTGGTCTGTTCTTCCTTGATGCGCCTGGTGGCACTGGAAAAACGTTCCTCATTAGTTTGCTATTGGCTCACATTCTATCACAAAATAGAATTACTTTGTCTCTTGTATTGCATCTTGTATTGTATTGCAGCTACATCATTAGATTGTGGACGAACATTCGGCGCTAAAATTTCCATTGGATATGCATGTATCTGAAGCTCCAACGTATAATATTTCAAAAAGAGCTGGCATGGCTAAATTTCTTCAACATAGCAAACTCATTATTTGGGACGAATGTATCATGGCTCATAAGAAATCGCATGAAGCACTTGATCGAACTATTAAAGATTTACGGTCAAATGCACAACCGTTCGGTGGCCCTCTCATCTAATTATCTGGCGACTTTCGACAAACTCCTCCAGTGATACCTAAATCAACACCAGCTGATGAGCTCAATGCTTGCCTCAAAGCATCGCATCTTTGGAGACATGTGCAAAAACTCACATTAACGACAAATATGCGCGTACATTTGCAGCGCGATGCGTCGGCAGCCACATTTTCCAAGCATCTATTGAACATAGGAGAAGCAAAAGTACCAGTAGATGCTACCACAAAATCTATTTCATTTCCATTAAAGCTTTGTGTCATCATGCCATCCATCGAACAACTCATTCACGAAGTTTTTCCGCAAATCGTTTCCATTTACAAAAATCATAAATGGCTTTGCGGACGTGCTGTTTTGGCAGCGAAGAAGATTGATATCAACGCGATCAACCACGCAATTCAAGAACAAATTGCAGGCGATTCAGTGACTTACAAATCGATTGATAGCGTCACGAATGCGGATGAAGTTGTAAATTACTCAATCGAGTTTTTGAATTCGTTGGATCTTTCTGGTGTACCGCCGCACAAATTGTCACTCAAAGTTGGCGTGCCAATTATGCTCTTGCGCATAATTAACATTAATCCACCCCGATTATGTAATGGAATAAGACTCGCTGTGAAGAAACTGAACTGAAGGAACTCATTCCACGCATTCCCATCATTCCCACGGATATGCAATTTGATTTCAAACGACTGCAGTTCCCCATTCGACATGCGTTCCCAATCACTATCAACAAGGCACAAGGTCAATAATTTCAAGTGTGTGGATTAAATTTAGAAAATCCATGTTTTTCACATAACCAATTGTATGTTGCATGCTCGCGAATCGGGCAGCTAACACATTTATTTGTCTTCGCTGAAGACGGGAAAACCAAAAATATTGTTTACCCTAAAGCACTTCAATAATAAAGCCAAAAAAATAAAATGAATATCATTGAAACCTTTTCTTTAAATATTGCTATATTTCAATGAATGTATTCATTATCGATAAGAAGATAAATATCATTCTTTTTTTCTATTCATTTCTATTTCCTTTTCATTCTATTATTTTATCATTATTTCTTAATTTTTTCTGCGGCAGCAACGCGCCGGGTACCGGCTAGTTTTCTATAAAATCTGAGAAAGTATAAAACAATAATTCGTTTAAAAAAAAATGTATTAAGCCCGTTTTTATTATTTTTAAATAGTAAGTATAAAAACTATAAATTAGAACTAAAGCGGATAATGGGACCCTGTAATCTTAACTATCAAAGTCAGCTATTTCGTCGTCATTATATAGGTTATAAAATACTCAAATGAAATGGGAAACATAGCCCGTTTCAAAGATAATCGCGGATATAGGCTCTAAATTGAAACGAAAAGCTTATTCTAAATCCCCATTAACACGGAAATGGCGCACAAATCTCAGAATATGGCAAGTTAAATTATATTAACTGCTATTACTATTTTATATAATTCCCAATAACTACGACATTCGGCCAGAACTTCCGTAGAAATATTTAGGTCTGTTTTAGAACTAATTATTTCTCCAAATTGAAAGGTATCTAAAGGAGGGAAAGGAAATGTTAATAATATGCAACTCGAGTGGAATGTTCGAAAGTTCTAAATAAAAAGTAATTAAAATTGCAAAAATAATTTATTGAGATTCATAAATGTGATGTACAGATGATAATTACATAAAGATGGCTTGTAAAGAAAGTACCTATCGGTAGCACTATAATGCCTATTCTACGTTAGGAGGTACCTTCGCAAGGAGCGTTCTCCTGGTTCGATTTTTTTCAATTTCCTTATTGTGCTTCATAGAATTCAAAAAGCACTAGATATAACATTAATTGTGAAATAAAAAGAGGAAGAAACGAAAACTTAAAGATGTTGGGCGGTAAATTTAAAATGTGCACAAATTACATTTTTTTATTGCGAAAATTGGTAAATGTTAAATTATTTGTTTAAGATATATAAAATTTGAGAAATACATAAGCTTTCGTTTTATGTAAACCTCCTCTCCTATCCTCAATGAGACGAAGACGCCTCGTCCAACATTTCACCCCGAGCCTCAGTACTTCTTGATACGCCACTGCTCATAGCCATGTTTTTATCACGTTATCCACATCTGGAAGGGGTGAGAGGAATATCAAGGTATGAAAATATCGACAGATTAACAAAACCGATGACAGAAATTCAATAAAACCATTTTAGGAGAACAGTGATCATATTTCAATCACATAAATTATTGTAGCTTCAAAATCACGGCACGGAAATTCGAAAGTCATTACATACGAGTATGGTATTACCTATACAAAATTAAGACGGCAAAACCAATATGATGACTGAAAATTTCAAAACCATTGAAAATTCACAATCAGTGCTGATCAGTTTTAGGGGTCGCTGAATCCAAATGAACAAACGTTCAATTCGTTCAACTATGGTAATTGTCATGTTTTTTTAGTTGAGTGGTTTTCCTATGACCTTATTTTTGGTACTGAAAAAAAAATGAATCATTTCTTGATAAAACGTCATTTAATCCATATATGACCGACCCCAATTACGTCGGCGATTCCGAAAAATTCTACTTCTTGAACCCTATCTGATTTTCTTGCACAACTTCAGTCATTGGTTAGATTGTAGAGTGCCCTCGGGAATTAGGGTTCTGCAGGAAATGATAATAAGGGAAAAGGGAAAAACCAACATCTTTTCAATGCAAGAAAATCTTTAATTCTTCAGACAAATAATGATATTTCCTCTTCTCTAAAGCAACCTTTTTTTACTATAGATTAACAAATAGCACTGCTGAGTCGATAATCTGCGCCATTATTCTTGAATCATTAAGTCTGGTTGATTAATTAAAATCACGCAGTTATATGCAATAGGATTCCTGATTTCACGTCCCGTTATAGAAGGCCGGTTATAGAAGGATAGGATGTTTGAAAGACTTATCTTTTTTGTCATGGCCAGATAAATAATTTATGGAGCAATTTTGTCCCTTTCTTTTCTGCCTGATAGAACTTGATAGCCACAAATGATATCCTGTCAACTTTACTTCTCGGCAGCCAACACATTGGAGATATTTCCAGAAACGTGGCTTTTAAACTTATCTCCAAGGTTTTCATTCGCAGATATTTTTCCTACTTTCTTCTCTAGTTTTGTCATATTTCGTTTTTAATATATTGTCTTCACAATTCACAGGACATCTTCAGGAACTGTTATATCGCGTAATGAATCATGTTATCATGATACATACTCCCTCTATTTACGTATTTTTTGCATAACTTGTTGATGTCCCAGCAGGTTTACTATAAAAATATAAATAACTTAACAAGTTAGAAAAATCTTGTATGTACCAACGTACTAATTATGTAAACACTAGTCATTGGTCAAAACAAGTTAATATTTCCTTAAAACTTTTTTAAAAATAATAAACTTGAAAACATTAGTGCCCCTCTAATGACTTCACCTGAAAGACGGGGTTCCGATAAATTAGCAGAATGTATTTCAATCAACTTGAATATTACTTTGTATTCAGGTTTGGTTGGAATTTCTAAAAAATATACTCAACTACAGATTTAATTCAAACATGCCCAGTTATTTGAGTAAATTTGTATTCTCAGCGAAGTCCATCTATCCTCTGTCATACAATGCTAGTCGATCAAGTCCTCAACAGACAGTAGACAGTCGCAACAACGCTGCCTTTGGAGAAGAGGGAGACAAGTGCATAGCAACAACCGTCAGTCACCGGTAAACTTGTATCATATTGGAGCTGATAAATTTGAGTATAGAGGTAAATTAATTGGTTTTTTTTTCTATTATTTTTTTTAATAGCAAAAAAATTGCTGAAATCTTTATTTTGCCAGAACTCTGCCCGTCAGTAAACGGTGCTATTCAACAAAGCGGACTGATCCATCGTCAGGGGATTGATACTTAGGACTTACGAGGCATCACGGCTTAATTATGCGATTATATGCGTTAGTCTAGCCAAAAGGGCGAGAAAGGGATCTCGATGGAAATTTTTGGAAAGGCGCTTTTCATGTATTGCGGGGCGCTTATAGCGAACTTACGAGCTCTAGCCTACTTGGCCACAATTACCAAAAAAAATAAATAAAATAAATGTAGATAAGTATCTACTGGGAAGGCCGGGGCACACCCAGGAAAGTGCCATATCCCGCTAGAAAACCTTTGAAAAATAAGTAAAAAAAACTAAAAGCACAAGGTTAGATATGTCTATGTTGTCAACCTCCTCGCATATTGGCGTCGATAGGTAGGTATCTCCGGAGGGATAGAGAAAGAATTGGCACTTTCAGGCATCACTAGGGACCTACCGAGCTCCCAGGAAAAAAAAAATGGATAGCTACGCCAATGCCCACCAATTCTCTGATCACGCGTTTTAAAAAAAAAATAATAAAAAAAAACACATAATGATATTTCCGGTATTACTTTTAACACAAATGATGCCTATTATTTAAAAAAAAAAAGTTTAGTTCCGTTAAAAAAAAAAAAAAAATGGTGGGAGATGTTATTTTTGCAATTTATGTGAAAAATATCAATTTATGGAAGTTTCCTCATAATAATGCAACATAGTAGTTCTTCATTTCACCACTGAAACGTTTCGGTCTCTTCATAATTTCAATACATTCCCGGACCAATCGACGATATACGTAGGTTCATTCTATGGCGCTTCAATTTTTCCACAGAAATGCAGCGACGGAAGGGAAATGAACTTAGAAGCCTTTGAAATTCCTGATAAGCTCAATGAGGCGCGTGGAAGAAATCTGTTTACCTAACTGACTTTTTTCCTCAACCTAGGGCAAATGTGAAAAAGCTACATTGACGAACCTCTATAGCGAGGAGATTCATGGTGAAGGTAACTGGAAAAGTACAGAAACAAAGCTGCAACAGCGTCATATAACGTTTACTTCCACCCAGAAATAGAGATAAAAACAGGACAACAAGGTTTTTACAGCCGAAAAGAAACATCAAATAGGAAAATGATGGCAGTCTTGTGTGATATTAACAGGCAAGCACTTTCTTTATCGTACAGATTATTCCGCTTGGATGAATAGTGTGGGGCAATTGATAGATTACCGGACAGCTAGTACCGAGTAGATTTCACATATTTTTCCGTTGAAGCAGAGAAATCTCAGCCTCTTAGTTTCTGACTGTTTCATGAACATTACATGAACCGGTTGACGAATTTTGTTATTTTCTTTTTCGTTTTGCAGGGTTTGGGCCAGTTGTACCTAAGTACCAAATCGAGCTCCCTTAGCGCTTGAGCGAATTTTTTTTTTTTTTTTATTCCCCTACCTGACCTTTCGGTCATACCGGGTCGTGGCGGCAGTGGGGTAGTAGTATAGTAGGGGTAAGCGTATGCCACTGCCACCACTGATCAACACTTTTATTGTTTTATTTTACAATTTTTTAAGTGAGGATAATTAATTTTAGGGAACAATAAATCCTGCTACTGTGGTGCAGCCCGGTGCGCGGTTGCACACCTTAGGGCTGCACCTTATCTTCTACTACTGTGTAGCAGCCCGTTGCGCACCTTATTCTCTGCCGGGTGGTCCCGGTCTCCGAGTCCCATCTCCTTCTGGGTTGTCATGTCCCATCAAACATCATGAGGCTCGCCGACGTCGGGTGGTCTGGCCCTTCCCAGGGTAAAGTGTTCCGAGCCCACCACCTCCTTCAACCCGTATACGAATCCTTGAAGAAGGGGTACACCTGTTCCTCCATCAGACGGGGGAAGTCCGACTCGGCGAGGGCGAAGATCTCGGTACTTCTCGACAACCTGGCTCGGTGTCCTTCTACTGCGGTGCAGGACACGATCACATGCTCTGCAGTCTAAGGGACTCCACAGGTGGGGCACCGGGGGTCTATGTCCTTTCCATTTCCCTGTAGTTTTCCACGGAAACCTCCATCCCCTATCTGCGAGACCCAGTAATCAGGGAGGACCCATCTTGCTACAGCCTTTCTTGGATGGTGGGGAAGAACTTCCTTAGGGTATCTCCCTTTTGACTCTCTACCCACCGTCCATTCAACTCCTCGCTAATGTCCTCCCTCAGTATCCCCTTCCATTGATTAGGGGTCTCGCGAACTCTTGTACGGAGTCCCTTCTGTAGCGCGTCAAGTCCCTGCCTCTTCACATCGTACTTTATCCTGTTCTCCTTGAGGACGAGGTCCAGGGGCATCGCTCCGGCTAGCACCTCCACATCGGACCGCCTCATGCGACACCATTTTATAGGCCTTAGTGACCCTAAGCAGAGCCAGTCTCTGAATTGTGGCCAGTCTCCTCCTCTGCAGCTGAGTGAGGTGTTGGCTCTGAAGATGCGTACCTCAGGATACCCAAGACCACGCCTTTGTAAATGGTCATCGTAGCGGGATACCTGATGCCCCAGAACGCACCCCCAATCCTGTATAAGCCATTTATAGACCGGGTCGAATCTTCTCCTGATCTTCACTTCTAAGTATGTCACCTCCTCACCAATCCTCACTCTCTGGCCATCTATGTCCAGTATGATAGGGTGAGCCCTATCTGAGGAGGCTCTTACGAGCATGGCTGGGTCTTGGCTGCGGTCATGCTCAGCTTCCTCCTCACACACCATTCCGATACGAGACTGGCTCGCCTCTCTGCCTGTGTTTTCAGTCTGACTCTGCAATCCTCGGCCACTATGGCCGCCAGGTCGTCGACGTAATAGGCAAGGAAACCTCTCTCCTCTAATTCCCCCAGCAACTGGTCGAAGACAAGCTTCCACAGGGCCGGACCCAGGATGCTCTACCTCGTAGTAGCTACCTCTGATTTCACGCTCCTGTTACTGAGGTAACTAATAACGAGGGAATACAAATTGCTGGGGGTGTCGAACTCCCGCCGGAGCACGCAGGGACACCATACACTATCGAATGCGGGTGATATACCGAAAAGCACCAACATGACATACTTCTCCGCCCTCTCCTCCACGTCCCTACGCACTCTCAGCAGCGCATCTGTGGTTCCCTTGCCACAGGTCGAGCCGAATTGCCGTGGTTGACGAAATAAATGTATGAAAATTTGGGTCACTGACACTAAAATAAGACCCCATAAAGAACATACATTTAACGGCACTCTGTTAACCGTTTTCAGCATCAACAATCCACAAAGCCGATTAGCATCTAGAAAACTATAATATGATTATATATTTTTTTTCGGAAATTTATTTAGTAAAAATTCGGGACAAAATTGAGCTCATTCGGAACACAATGTTGAAATTTGGGACTGTACCCTGAAAATTCGGGACGTATGGTCACCGTGCCTAATACCTATAATATGGGGTGATATCCAATCATAAGGAACCTGGAGGAAAAACTTTAATCAAATAATTATGTTTGTGGACCTATTTTGGGTCTGTCAGTGCGCATTGTTATTGATATTATCTACTTCTGATTTTTGAGCCAATTTCAAATAGTATAGGTCAAGGCTAAAATAATCCATCCCTTTAAGTTGAGACCAAAGGAAGAAATAATTATTGGAGTCACCGTTATTCCATCAAGGTGACAAGCGTTTTCAGATCAAAGGTCACAAAATCACAAATACCATAAACGAAACAAACCAGTGAAACAATTTACTTGACAATTAATCTCCACTTAATTTACAGAACAAACTTTTTAAATAAAGCTCACGCATAACTGGGTGCAATTTAAAGTTATGGAGCGGAATTCGAAATTTAAATTCCGATAACATAAATTCCATTCCAAATAACACAAATCAATAAGATCTATATACATTGGGTTAAATACTTTTAAAAGGAAACGTCTCGTTTTAGAAAAAAATGAAACAAAAATCAACTCCGGCCTATATCAATTATATGATTATTTAAATTCATTGTAATGTTTTAGAAAAAGTTTAATTAAATTCTATCAAAAAAATACAATAAGAATGACTTGGAAGTAAAGATATTGACCGCCATTATTCGTTCATACCATTAAAGAATCCTGTCTACTACCATGACGAAAACTCTGCATAATAGGGACATCAACCCAGGAGCAGTGGTGGAAGAATATATTAGTTGGTCGCAGAAAAACAGGACTGAACACGAACAGACTTAAATCATAAAATAGTAAAGGGGTAAATATACGATGTACAAAAGAAAAAGTTATCTGCTAAGATGCATAGATAAAAACCTTATTACTACTTACCATAAACGACAAATGACACGACCAAATTGAATAACATGGAATGTTACTCTCTCTCTCGAAGAACGAATGTTACTCTCTCACTCTCTCTCTCTCGAAGAACGATGGAGATGTTCTTTGTAATCTTGACGAACTTAATCAGCTTTTCTCGTACCATCCTGTGGACTCTGGAAGAGCGGTAATGAAGATCTTGATGATCTTATCTTTGATGAGATCTGGGAAGATGATGTGTTCTGGAGTCTTGGCCGAGTGAGGTTCGGTACATCGGGAGAGGATAGGTTCATTAAAATAATGATTGATAAGGCAGGAACCACTAATGCACTCCTCAACATCCAAAATACATTCTTGCAGCAGTATGAATTCTCTGGTACGTGGAAAGCATTTGAGCCGTACATAACACAAGATATTAGTATCCACAAGAAATTTTTTCTCACACGTCGTTTAGTGAAAATAATACCTTAGAAGTCTGCTGCTAATGTTTTTAAATATTTCATTAAATGGAATTGCGAATCATTATGCAATGAAATTATTATAGGGTTACCTGAAAAATATATTCAATCATTAAATTAAAAAAAAAACTTCAAATTTATTTATGTTAATGAAGATGTTTTCTTATAAATCATTCATCGGAATTATTGAATACTTCGATATAAAGAAGTCTGAAAAGTATGTGCATTTATTAATATACTCTACGTTAGGTATTTAGATAAAAATAACAATGGACTAAGTGAAAAATAAATAGAAGATATTTCAACCCCTCAGGTCTGGCAATGATGGCAAATACTCGAGGGCATGCGTAGGCAATGGCCCATTCTCAACAGTTCTTATACCCCTTATTATTGCGTCACCACTTACCCTACTCTATTCGCATTATCATCATACTTCAGAGGGGACATTTTTACAATAATTGAGGATCGACTAGATATATAACTTCCGACGCATTTAACAAGTTATAAGAGAAAATATTTCGGAAGCTGTTGATATAGGTCATACAATTAGGACCAAATTAATAAAAAATTAATTGAAAAGTTTAAATATTATTTTATACCAAAACCTATACTACCGGCCTAACTCCAGCTTAGTTCTGTCACTGGGGTTCACTGGGGTTCAGTGAAACAGATGCAAATACATTGTTCTTGTTGCTAGTCACAAAATTAATGTTTAACTCGGTGAATACAGAAATGAATTATATTTGGCAAATGAAAATATATACTGATGAAACATAAAAAAAAAAGAAAATAAAGGTAAAACTAATAAATAATAGACAAACATTGCTCTGCTTTTTCAAATAGTATACTTTTTCCGTATTTATGGATAGTATCTTACCTTTCCAGGGACCAACCATGGTGGGACTAAGTCTGCCATTAGTTGAAAGTCCAATCACCATGGCACTTTCTTGCAATGTCTTTCAAATCTTATTGGCAACATTCACAATGTTCTTCGCTGAAAAATCCGAAAAAAAACAACAATAGTCGGTCAGTCCTAAATTTAGGAAGTGTAACTTCAAACTCATATCACAATCTAGTTCCCTCAACTATTCCAACACAGTGTTTACTAAGATTTTGTAATCTGTACTCATTCTGTTTAAATGTGGGAAGATGATCATGGAGGATAAAGCCATTCTGGAGGTCTACAATAAGCGATTCGGTGGGTCGATATGTATCCAGTGGACCCAGAAGGACAATGTAATGAGACTGAGTTCGACGAGGTGATAGCAGAAGAGGAAATAGAAAGAGCTATCTCAAGAATGAAGAATGGGAAAGCAACAGGACGAGATAATGTAATGGCAGAGTTTGTGAAGTATGTTGGTACCGAGATAGTGAAGGCTCTACAAGTCCTCTGTCAAAAAGCCTGGGATAAGAAGAGGACCCCAACAGATTGTGAATACAATGTCATAATACCCATTCACAAGAAAGGGTCCAAAGCCGAATGCTCCAACTATCGCTCTAAATGCCTCTCACCAGTAGTTTTCAAACTATATACGATTGCCCTGGAAGGAAGATTAAGGCCCCGAGTAGAACACGTTGGGGAAGAGCAAGCGGGTTTGGAACAGGGCAGCAAATCCAGGACCACATATTCTCACTAAGAACTGTTCTCCAGAAATCTTGGGACCGGGATTAATGAAGAAATAATCAGGAGTTTAGATTTGGTATGTATTGAAATTACGAATAACGAACGCTTGATAAAAGTTTTAAAATAAACTAGTTTTGTTTGTGACTAAAGTTAGTTACTAGATTGTTGCATAAACTGGTTCATTTAAATTTTCAACTAAGCAAAATTCACTAATAATCGGTTTTAATTATAGGGAAAATAGTTAAAGTCAGGTAAAATAGTTTTTTAACGATGGAAGTTCTAATATTCGAAACTCTAATTAAGATATTAAACTCTAATTTCTATTTCAGTTGTCTTTCTATAATGTTCAATTTCTTAGATTACGTTTCCATCCAAACTCTAATGATTTCTACGTTTTGTTCAGTAAACCACTCACTCTTCAATATGATACATCATCGGGTGATGTTTTTAAATTCCTTAAAGGATAATTGTTTCAATAAAGCCACCCAAAATGAAAAACCAATGTCTACAACCATGGCGAAAAAATCTTCAAATCAATAAGTAGATTTTGAAGGTAAGTTTCAAAATTAAGCTAACGATTAAATATTTCTTTTGTTGAGGTTTGCTGAGTTTTTACAGATACGCAAGTTTACTGTAAACCCGACGATATATGAAGTAAAGGTTTTCAGCAGGAGCAGAAGTTCGTACCTAAATGATAATAAAATGCAATAAAATGATAATATGGATGAAAAAAACAAAACAATTAATTTATTGTACGACAAAATTACAAGTGACACCATGTTATGCAAGGTATTCCTAGATGACCTTGGTATTCCATTTTGTTGATCGCAGCATTGATAAACTTTGATAATGACTGTGTGTTAATATTTTCTTCTATTCGGAATTTCCCGTTTCAATTTGCCCTTAGAATGTCTAAAAAAAACATTAATTGAACATCCTCATTCACCCCTATCTCCGGGTTGGTTCTCAAAAGCTTCTCAAGGTCAATTCAGTTCCAGATTATCTATGTGGACAATGCAGGATTACGTTGGTAAACTGATTACTTGTTGTTAGTTTCGCTTTTAAAAGAATACTGGAGGATTTTCGCTCGATAATTGAGTCAAAGACAATATATTTTTATATCACACTTTTTTTCTTTCATTTTCTTGTGTCATTGAAACAGTCAATTATGTAATTTTCTCGGAAGGTTTACAGTCTTTCGAATTTAGAAAAGAGTGCGACAATTTAATTGATGGGATGAGCAGAAAAGTTATTGGAGAAAATCGACGAAGGTATGTAGTAATTCAGATAAATGCAAAAACTGAAGTGACATATTAGTAAAGGAAAGATAATATTTTGAATAGATGATTCAATATTTGAATATTTTTTAATACGGTTTTCTGACCAGCTGTGGTGATGTTGATGAATTAAGTAAACCGAGAAATAAATCATTATTATAACTTTAGTTTATTTTCTTTATTTCCGAGAATTGCATTAATTTAAAATCATTAAAATTGTATTGCTCTTATCCAAGAGACACCGATGCGTACCGAGATATTAGAATTCGGTGTTGGTATAAAATTTAATTAAATGTTACCTATCTTCCTATAAAATTTAATTAATTATTATAAAATATTTATTGAAGTTTACAAGGTCAGGGATTTGCACTCTATCACAAATTAGATAATAAATCTCTTTTTTAAGTTAGTTACTAACAATGATAGAAACTATACTATAGTGACAATGATAGTCACTAACAAATAAAAGTTTATTATACAATTAATTCTAATCCATTCAGAAGTAGAGATGGGTCCTGAGTTCAGCATGACCTAGAGCCATAAACATGGCTTAATCTGTTCCTCTCCAGAGCACTTAATACTAATTAGGAGTCCAGGTAGATCTGATGCCATTTCTAAATTTCTTAGCCAACAATAGAATAACAATTATGGTTCTACGTCTATTTCAGTTCTTCATGCATTGCATACCTATATTTCGCCAAAGATTGCGTTCCGGCAACATTTGGCATCACCAACAAGGCTTGAACAAAGCTTGCTCAACAAACATTACTAACTTAAGACGAAAATAAATAATTCTCTAATCCCCGAAGTTATTTCCCATCCTCTGCTTGATTTGAAGGAGGTTCGGAATAGTTACAAACAAACAACCTTAGTAAGCAAAACGACAATAAAAATTTAGTTGATGATCAAATATCTCACAAATGGTAATGGTGATTAAGCGCGCACGGGCAGGATTCCGGCACGTTAAAGTCAGAAGGTTCGATTACGGCTTGTGAAGGTTGATTTGATTACGAGAAAGGGCGAGGGTATATTTTTCAACCTTCCTTCTTTTAATAGAATAAGTGTATAACCAATACAGGCGGGCTAATCAATGCTCTTCACTTCTTAGTGAAAAAGTTTGGAGGCGAAACATATTGAGAATTGGTTTTCCTATGATATCTAAAACCGGAAAAAAAAATAACCTGGAAAATATGACCGTATACGACTTTCTACAAAATATTTCCTACATAGGTCTGTTTATTATCTAATTTACTTCTAAACGAGCTCGCGTATTTATGATAGAGTAGCTCAAGATGCGAAAGAAAACATTAGCTATTGGAAAAGTCGTTAATACCTAATGGAGAAATGATTTTTTTTTTTGTCAAAAAATGTGTCCTGGCAATACAAACTGAGAGATGGTTTATAGCAGCAATCTCTGCTGTAAGTGTTAAAAGATTTTCCATTTTATGCTATTGATGGCCGTTTTGGGGATAATGGATGACTCTCTCTATATTTACCATTTCCGCCAACATGGAATATCTCAGCTGAAGTTTCTATATCGTTTTCCGATACATTATATATTTATGCTGGTGTGGAAATCATACAGAATTCTAAAAAAATCTTTCAAAGGTTTTTCTAGTAATTATAATAATAATTATAATTAAAAAAAAAACGTACCTGGGTATTTTCACAATTAATAAATAACTAATAGCTCATTTATATGTTGTTACATTTTGAAGCACGGCTGCTTTCCCAATGCAGATCAAGATAGAACATTATTATATCAGAACTATTTCATAATTTCTTAGTCACTAATATGACCTTTCATTGTATTATGACCTTTACGAGAAGCTATCTTGGAAATCGGGAATTCAGTCATTCATTTTATTACATGATTTTTATCTCATTACATCTTGTTCTAAAAAAGAAAATTTGCTTATAACAGAACATTGTTAATAAAAGTTATAAATAAGAAAATAATATATTGATATTTAGTTAGATTAATTGAGTCCCTGTATTTGTGACCGTATGAAATCATGACGAACTGAAGTGTAAATTTCAAATACGAGCCAAGTCCATTTTCCCATTTTGGAAGAAATCCTTTCTCCTCATAATAATATAGTACATACAATTATAAAAGAAAAAAAATGGAAGATATACGTACCTCGTTTTGGAATTCTACGCCTCAATCATCTTCCACATTCATTAAGACTGTCACTTATTTTTTAATCTACCTTATGTTTTTACTTCCTAATATGAAGTAAAGGAAGTATTGTAATCGCGAAAATTTTCAGTTTTCAGATTTCAACGGAAATATTCATTTTGACCACCTCTGAATCCATTTTGACTAGTTTCGTCGTGACGTCTGTACGTACGTTCGTACGTACGCATGTGCGTACCTCGCATAACTCAAAAACGGCTAGCCGTAAAAAGTTAAAATTTTGTATTCAGGATTGCCGTAAAATCTAGTTGTGAACCACCATGTTTGGTCACCAAATGATTACCGGAAGTGGTACTTTACTTTTAGGTCATAATTGAATTCCATCAAAAATTATATTAAAAGACTATACAAAACTTCTCAAATTTAGTATTTATACTTTATATATTGATTTAAATAACATACTAGATTTCTGTCTAAATTGGAAAACCATGAATATTGATGAAATATTAATTCATGAAAAATTAATATCATGCAAAACTTCTCAAATTAGTTATATAAGACGTTCATATTAATATAAATAACATAATAAATTTTGGTTAACATTGACAGACCGGAAGTGGAACATTACTTGAAGGTCATATTAGACTTTTATCAAAAATTATACTAAATTATAATGTAAAACATCTCAAATTTGGTAAATAGGAGTTTTATATCAATATGAATGTATTTACTCTGAAATTTTGTTTGAAATTGGTGAGCCAAAAAGGGTACTTTACTTGAAGGTCATAATAAACTTATATCAAAAATTACATTAAAATTTAATGCAGAGATCATATGTTTTGGTAATAATGGTTACAAACGCGATTTTCCCACTCCAATTAAACATTTTTATTAATTGTTTTAAGTGTTAAAATGATAAGTAAAATACTGGTTTTCCTCTCCATTTGTGAGATGCGCAAGTCTGCAGCAGGAGAATAAGATTTAACTTAAGTGGGTTCTTCCGCTTAAAATATCGAAACTGTCGATTTCCAATGCTTTATCTACTGTTGCTGACAGTTCTAATGTTGTCACGGAACCCAAAGAAATCTCTGGGAATCTAGTTACCTACTGAAAGAAAACGACATATAATAACGGAATGAAACCTCCAGAAGGAAGAGTATGTGTGTCAATAGATGGGTGTCGCGACGCCGAGTGTCGTTTTTGAGATACTGCAATCTTCGGAAACTAGCGACCAAATTCAGGATCAGTTTTTGCGCCACCGATTTATAGCTAAATAGGCGTACAAGGAAGTCATGTGTTGTCCACATAAGATATTTTTAATTGTTAATTCCAAGCAGTGTTGGACGTTATTCGAATAATTTTTGTATTTATCAAACGAATAACGAATAAATTTGTATAAGTTATTCGCTAGTTGTATACAATTGATTTATTAGGTTAACAGGGGTTCTACTATATTTGGAAACTGAAACAAAGTGTTATTATATTTATATATTGTACATTTTTTGAAATATTTGCTATATATTTTTTTTAAATTCATTATCCACGCAATATTTCTATTTCTTTTGTCGTAATAATAATAATAATAAGCCTTTTATTATGTTCATAGCTCAACTTCAAATAAAATACATTAAAAAGAAATAAATTTAACATATTTACAAATAAAATTCTTATGTGAGCTTGAACACGAGCCTTCCCTCAGACAGTACAGGTCTAGACTTTCCCAGGTGACCAGCCTACTGGGAAGCCGAGTTCGCGATCTGGATCCAATATATAGCTGTCCCTTGCCATTCTCCACCATAGTGGTCCGGCCTTCTTCTTAAAGAAGTCACTCCATCTTTTCATCTGTCTTCCTCTTCGCCTTTTGTAGCAATAGGGTGTCCAAACAGTCACCTCCATTGACCACGTTTTATCTGTTCTTCTCAAGATGTGCCCTGCCCATTCCCATTTCTGTTTCTCGATATGGTGGACTGTGTCCTTTAGGCCAGTCTTTTCTCTGATGACACAACTCATAACCTTCTCCTTCTTCTTTATCTTAGTCATACTTCATTCAATTGCTCTTTGCCAGCTTATCAGTTTTCTTGTTTGGGCTTTCGATAGGGTCCAAGTTTGGCTACCAAAGCAGACATATACTAGTATCAATATAAATATACTAGTACCAAAAACTTTCCCTTTTATCTCTTTCGGAAAATCATTTTTCATTAGTTCTCTCAATGACCAGTACTTCGCCCATCTTATGGATCTTCTATCCAATATCTTCCATGATTTATTTGTTCAAGAGACCAATTGCCCAAGGTATCTATAGTCCTCTACATATTCTAAGATATGATTTTCAGCTTTGATATCTACCTTTTCCGTATTCGTCATTAGCTTTATTTTATCAAAGTTAGGTGAGAGGCCCACTTCTCTACACATCTCCAGTAATGTTTTTATCATCATTGTGAGGTCTTCTGCAGTGCTTGCCAACAAATCGGAGACAGTTCAACCATTTTCCGCTGATCTTTATTCCAACATTCTTCCAATCTACTATTTCCAACACTAAAATAAACAGTATAAGTGATAGAGGATATTTGCAATCTATAACTATCGCTTGTAGAGCCTCACAGATGCTTCTATGAAAAATACTGTCGAAAGCTTTTTGGAAATCGACAAAACACAAATAAGTATTAAACCTGCATCCCTTCGCTTTTTCAATGACCTGATTAATGATATGAATGTGGTCGGTCACAGAATATCCTTTTTTGAATCCAGCTTGATATCCTCATTTATGAATTCCATTATTCTTCCAGTGAGAAGCTGTTTAAAGATAGAGGCAAACAGTTTTGACACCGTCGAACAGAGAGATATAAGCCTATAATAATCAATCTTATTTCTGCTCTTCTTTTTATGAAGCAAAATGATCTTGGCTGTCTTCCATTGGCGGGGTATTTCTTCTTGTAACATTATTGAGTTAAATAAATTTTTCAAATGTTCAATCATAACTGTACCTCCTACTTTTAACATCTCGCTCCTTTTCCATCGGGACCGAGACTTTTATTTCTCTTCAGGTTTTCAATTGCGTTCCTGATCTCTGCTCTTGTAATCTCTGGAGCAATCTCTTCGCCATTTGCCTTTGGTAATATAGGTACTAGATTACTTTCTCCACAATTGTATATATTCTTGAAATAGCTCGAAGCTGTTGCTATCATTACTTCTCTATTTATTATTTTTTTTATGATCTTGACTGTCAAGAGACAAAAGCCAGTTTCTACCTACGCTCCGTTCCTTCCTTATTTGTTTAGTGGAGCCGTTCTTGGAGATTATTTCGGTTATGAGTTTGTTTCTGTATTTGATTAAATCAATTGTAAATTGTAATTTTTGTATTTAAATAACGAATAACGAATAAATTTGTATACGTTATTCGTTAGTTGTATACAATTGATTTATTCGGTTAACAGGGGTACTATTATATTTGGAAATAAAAAATAGAGTAATAATTTGCAGCAGTTTTTAAATTTAGATTGAAACAAAGTGTTATTATATTTATACACTTTTTTTGAAATATTTGCTATATATTTTTTTTAAATTCATTATCCATGCAATATTTCTATTTATTTTGTCATTAATTTATAAGATTTTGGTAACTATAATTGACGCAAATTTACGCTAGCCTGTATTTTATGTAGCCAATGAATTTGTTTATTGCATGCTAATCATTGTAGATAACATCGCATTTGTATCACTAGTGGATTTACAAAGCTGATATGGATTTATTACGCTTGAGGTATATTTATTGTTAGATAAGATTGGATAACTATTAAATTCAATTGTCTAATTTTATTATCTAATATAAAGGCTGTGATGTTATTTGTTCGTTTGTTGTTATTAATATTATTAATTTTGGTATTAACTTGAGATTTTGATTTTATTTTGATATTCTGCTGGTTGTACAAACTTCATACACCTGCTCCAAAAATCAACTGAAAATATTTACTTAATTTATTTTTCGACTCCTATTATTGAATAAATTGTTTTCCAAAATTAAGGTATGAATGAGGGTTTAATTTTGATTTCATGTTCTCCCTAGGTTAATACCGTACTAATTAGATGCCAAAATACCTTTGACTCAATCTCCACTCTTGGCTGTTGAACTATAAGATAAATGAGTTTATCTACTATTTATATTTTTTATTTCTTTGAGGATTTTCCACAAATGCTTCCTGCAATAGTTTTCAATATAAAAAGAAAGCGGAACGATTCTGCCAATGCTCATAAAAGAGTTATCTTTCTTGAGTGACTTTAATCTTTTTTTTTTTTAATCTTTCTTGATTGATCTTAAGAAAGCAGTGTAAAAACTTCCTGGGTTAAAAAACCCTATTTCATAACTATAACTCCCTGGGCCAAAAACCCATCGGCGTAAAAATACATCGGCGTAGCATTTTTAGTCGAGCCACAATTCAAGAATAAATTAATGCAAAAAACATAAATGTAATACTTATCTGCCTAAAATAAGGATTTTGGTCTCAGAAGAACCTAAAAATGGATAATTTTAGATCCGACGCACCAAAACATATTAGAGGTGTTGACATCATTTTTTATTTTGACCTTTTTAACAAAGTCGATTCGTGCAAGTTTAAGAAAATACTTTATTAGTCAAAGATACAGAATTGCATATCTTATACTAGTGATCTAATGACAGTTTCAACAGGTATGGACAAGCGAATGCCAGACAAAAGACAAACTAACATTATTTCAAATAGGTTTTAAGCATTCAAAAGAGAAGGGGTGTTAAGGATATAAAATTTGCTGACATAGCTGACAAAGGGGACCTGAACAAGGATGCAGTGTAAAAACTTCCTGGGTCAAAAATCCTATTTCAAAACTATAACTCCCAGGACCAAAAACCCATATGATAATTGTGGATATAAGGAGCCAATGCTTATCGATAATACTACTTGTCTTATATAAGACAAAGTTGCTAACGAAGCTCTTTCCTCAGCATTTTTGGCGATCTTCTCAGAGCCCTGGAGGCCATTATCAAGAAAACAAACACTTATGCACTAGAAATACTATGGTACATTGAAAGGGAAGCATATACATTCTAAGGATCAAAGAATTACTCCGGGAAATGATATGGATCTTTTAAAGAGATGGTAGGATAAATGACGATGGTCAAGGTATTTGCTGATATTACATAAGCCAATAGACAATTCTAGTTCATATTGTCATTAAAAAAGGACGGTAATCTTAGAATCTAGAATTATATCTTAGACGGTAACTAAGAAAACTACATAGTCCCGAAATCATGGATTTCTTTAATAATCTTGATGGTAAAGAGATTCTCCACCCATTGGCTATAAGGGTCTGAGGCTATCGTCAGATTAGGCAGAGATAGTTTGCAAAACGGTCAATATTATCTCTTTCAGCCAAATTGTTGTTAATTTAGTTTAACGTCCGAGTCTACTACAACTAGGCTCAGAAGGACTCAACGTAATTGGATTTGTAATTGAAAACTGATTCGGTTTTGTATAAAAGACCCCAAATATTCTAACTATTTATGGATATAGTTTATGATGATATCGACGATTGTTTTGTCTTGATAAATGATTTACTATCTGCATGTTTGAGTCCTGAAGAAAATTTTAACTATCTCAGAGTCAATTGGGCAAATTGAACTGACAATGATTTCAGAAAAATATTAAAGTATTAGACCGTGGAGATCTTTGGCCGCGCGATGTGGAATTCATTCTTGGAAGACCACACCGCGATTATCAATTTAGGTACACGGGGAAGGGTCATCACTCCTACACCCGGCCTATGTGAGTTGCCTCCAAGTAGGCTGACAGGCCTCACATACCCGGGGGGTGGGAGGGTGATAAATTGCTCGAATTATTAATTTAATTATATTAATGCCGGTACCGGGATTCGAACTCACAACCTTTGGGTTTGTGAGTAGGTGCGTTAACCCGCTCGACCACCCCGACACGCAAATACACACGCACGCACACTCACATATAATGTAGATTTCTTTAATAATCTTGTATTCTTCCATCATTGGGATATATGTGTGCGTGTATGTATGTGTCTGCTAGTTATATCAACAAATGTCTTCATAATTAGCTAAAGCGGGGCAATGGGCCATGGAGACAAATACGGGCAAGAAGCTCGCCTGCAATTCCACTTAATCTTCTATCACTCTGCCTCCTACCTCTGTTCCCCAACAGGAAATCAATAGCCGCTACTTAAAGCAGTTCCGTCCCTCGTCAGCTCGAGTTAGCTCGCCCTGGGCTGTCTGTACAATCCTATTTCATCTTTATCAACTCACAGTTATTGTTAATAGAAATCGATCATTATAAATAGTTTTAGAAAGAACAGTTTCAAAGAGAAGAGATAGAGTGCAGACTATCACTGATAGCAAACTTTAGGCCACAAAACAATTTTTCTTTTTTATTATTTATGTAAGATTTTTTTTATTAAATTTAATTTTGGATGCATTTCATGAGGTAAATGTTTTTCCTTTTTTTATTATGTTTAATTAAAAAACGATCATCACATCTTTACATTATGCACTAATCGACGTTTCGGGGAATTTCCCTATACTCAGGAAAACCATTCTAAAAATTACAGAACAACATTATATTTTAAACAAAAATTATATAAAAATTTAGATATAATTTTTTTATATTTAAATATATTTAATTTATTTATATATTTACAATTTTGTCTCGTATGACTAAAAAATATTATAACGGCAACGTAGAACCCGTCGGAATATCAGCATTATCATCAAAACTTTGCTTCGGCATATTAACAATAATAATTTTTAACAATAATTAGTTTTTCAGAGAGTACAGACACAAACAGTTGAGAATTAAGACAATAATGAGTAATTTGTAACTTTAAAAATTAATTATTGTTAACAATTAAATATGTGTAAATGTAAAAACTTATACGTATATGATTAATACGTATAGTTTTTTTTTTTTTTAATTTTGATGGAAATTTGGATATTTGTAATGAAAAATTATAATGTTGTTCTGTAATTTTTAGAATAGGTTGTCCTGAGGATGGGGAAATTCTCCGAAACGTACATAAGTATATAATGTAAAGATATGATAGTCGTATTTAATAAAACATAATAAAAAAGGAAGAAAATTAACTTCATGAAATATACTCAAAATTAAATTTATTTGATAAAACAATTTTTCCTTTTTTCAACTTCTACCTAATTATTATGTTAATTGTATCTATTGTAATAATTGATACAACAAATTCAAATATACCTACTTAAAACTGTTTATTCTGTTCATTTTTAATTCCGATTTTAACCTAAACTTAAAATTAAACATAAATGTTTTAATAATTGTTCCTAAGGTTGTTGTATAGCCGCAAGCGAAAGGGTAGACTTTCGTTGGTACTTTCCACTGTGGCTGCTGGCAGTTGACTACTGCTTTGAGGGAATAGAACGGGGCATATTTCATTGCTGTCCAGGTACAACGTCATATTTATACTGCTGCTTCCGGGCCGCTCCAGAAGGAGTCTGTCTACGACGGTTCTAGATTTTTATTAAGCCGAAGCAAAGTTTTGATGATTATGCTGATATTCCGAGGGCTTCTACGTTGCCGTCATTTTATTTATTTATTTTTTATTTTTATACCCATGTATAAATCCAATTAATATCAACTAAATTTAATAATGGAAGAAGTTTCCATCTTAAATAAATATTCGAATTCAAATTTTTAAAAATCAATTTTTTTCCCTTAAATTAAAGTACTGATTTACTTATCATGCAATGACAAAACATTATCTGTTACAATTTTATCACAAATGTATGATATTTATTACCGAAATTACCTAATAATAACAGCCATCCTTAGTAATAAATTAAAATCAGAGATACTCCTTCAATTCTTCTATTTTTTATTCAAAATACTAAAACAGGCCATCACTCTTTAGACATTTTAAAATGGCATAACCTAGCCTTGTTATTGAAGCAGACAAAATAGCGAGTGCTGATTAAATAAGATCACAATTTTGCTCTTCCGATACAAATGAAAACCTTTTAATTTAATCATAACATTTGTGTTTGACAATATTTTAAACTATGATGTGCGAGAGGAGCTGGCCGCTGCGGTGAGCAATTTCAATGAAATATACAAGCAGTGACGGTTAGCGGTGATGGTAGACAGCCACTGCGGTAGGCAGTACAAGCGAAAGTATACGTAAGACAGCTGAAAGTATTTATATGCCATAAGTACAAATGTGCGAATGAATTTTGGGAATAAAATATACATAACATGGTGGGCGAGACAAACTGAAAACTCATATTAATATACAAAAAGAACAACCTTATGCAGATGAAATGAACGAGAATCCTAATATATTAAACTGTAGTAAAGTATTAAATTATAACAGATAATAAAAAAGACAATGATGCATGATTCGCCCTCAATGGGTTCTAACCTTCAAGATAGACCGGAGGGAAGTTGCAGACCGGAACTCTTGACGGCTCCTCGGTCAACTTGATCGGCAGGTCAGGGCTGGATTGAGGAAGGTAGAAGTATTCCATCCCAGTCTGTCCAATATTATCGGCATGGCCTTTACTAGTGCAACAGTAATGTATCCAAAGTTAAGCTATCTTTTGTAACTAGATTAAAACAATATCAATCATAAACCTATTTAACCGCATCTAAAACACAAACATAATTAAGTTTAAGAAAATTAATTTCTATCCGCGTTAACTTTTAAGCAAAAAGCTATTTTATACACAATAAAAAACCAAATCATTCAAACTTCGAAATTCCAAATATTCAACCAAGTACATGTTTAGATCTTTTTAGGGATGTAGACAGTAGAGTACAATTTTATTTATAAAAAATCAATTTTATTTATAAAAAAACCACTCCCTGTTTCAAGAACGGTTATAAGTACTGCGAAGAAATACAAAACAATATTTATTTATTTATCCTTAATTTATGTATTTATTTATAGCGTAATTTAATGATGCCCTCTTTCTATTTTCAAGGAAAAGAGTCAACAAAGTTGTACAAACGACAAAAAGTTTCACGTTTTAGACACGCGGCAGGCTATACAGTACCCGCATTACTCAACGGCTGTGTGGATTAACAGACATCTACTCCCTTATTATACAGCCTTGAACAAATGCATGAAAGCTTTATATTGCATAAATTGTAGAACTTTTCATAGTAAACATCTGGATCCAGGAATAAAAAAAAAAAATCTGGTAACAGAAAATAGTCAAACTAACCCAGAACCGACGAGTATCAATGAAAATTTATAATCCAGAATTTAAACATGATATATGATATTAGATAATTATTGACATGCCTCCATTGAAATGAATTAAAATTGGAAAATTTAGTGCTACAGCGAACTAGAACGGAAGGATCTGATAGATAGGATGGAAGGACTTGATATAAGGAGTGGTGATAATGGGTTTTGTCCAAACACATTCAAGCCCAAGGCTTGAAGAGCAAACCGCCGTGCCAGAAATATGTCAGTACAATATTTTTACTTTCAAGTGCAGGGGATAAATGATCAAGTATACGGATAAGCTGTTAAACAGCAGAATACCCTGGAAGGAATCCAAATTAATGCTAAAAAAATTTTTGATAGTATACATTAAAGAAGAAATTTTCAGATTTTTTTTTTTTGCACAATCAGAATTAGGGTGTCTGATCTGCATGATGGGGTATTACATATAACAGTAAGGGTGATTTTAAAAGTTCTTTTATGAACTCTATTTATGACCTTTTCTTCATACGGACAGAAGAGCCAGGTCCAAGCTGTCAAAATTAAACGGATATGATTATAAAAGGAAAAATAAGGAATATTCTACGAATTGTCAAGTTAGTATTAGAGGAATGTTGGAATACGACAAGCTAGAGTTGAGGAGACAATAGGACTCCAGCTGTAGATGGGTTGAAGTTCGTCAATAGAAACGAAATCATTAATCTTGCTCATTTGTATAACAGCCCGAGAGATTGTAAGAGCCTCCAGCACTCTCCTAGTGGCCATTCATGGCCAACTGTAAAAGGCATGGTGATACTCACTATAACTGACTACATGAAAACAATAATTATCTTTCTGCAATATATTCTCTACAGCAAAAAGTAATTATTACTAAAAGTATAACCAAGAAATGACCGACCACTGAATCAGCCCTATTCCTTTAATGTTCTACTAGTTTCAGAAAATAACTAAATTTCCATACATATAAAAACATTGGTAGGATTCCCGATAAAATTAAGTGCTGTTGAAAATTGAAGGTGCTACGTAATAAATTTTAAACATTTATTTTTTCTTACGAATGAGGTATTAAGGTATTATGTGCTTATCTTCACCTCTTAGCATTAACTATAAACGATTCTCGGTTAATCGCAAGGTATATCAGTGGATTGGATAGATCATGTCTAAATAATTATAATACATAAAAAACAAACTTTATTTGCCATTTTCTCAGAACTTCAAATTTGTAATAAAACAACTTCATCCAATCATTTCTTCAGTTGCCAGCAGAAACATAGGATTTCGATTTGATTTAAGTTCTGTTATTAAACTGTATAAAAATTATTAAGTAAAAAAATTAATTGTATATGACGGAATTATGAATCCATTTGACGAAAGGTTATGATAAAACAGCTAGGGTGAGTAGAGAAGTCATGTGAAATGGATTCGCCATTCGCAATTTTCTTCAATATTATTTTACAGTTTGTATTTTCATAACTTAAGTAGCAAATCCATTAGATATCTCTCACCAGCTAATAATTTTTTCGTAAAGCTGTTTTTTACTTTCACTTACCCTTACATGAAATATGGATGTAGTAAGAAATGGAGAAATATAGATGTAGTAAGAAAAAGTATTACGATCGTGAAAAATTTCAAATGTTTGTGTGTCTGTATGTGACACACTAGCTTAAAAGCGAAAATTTGTACGAAACTGAAATTACGTATTTCAGTTAGAAACGTTGCATGCAACAGCACCTTTTTCGCTAAAATTGACTAACCGAAACTGCCACTTTACATCATCGATTTTACACTTTTTTACAATTTTCTTGAAAAATCCTCGAACGATTTTGATGAAACTAGCATAAAGTTCTCCTTTTACCTTTCGCAGTTGTTCTACATCACCGAGAAAATGCAGATAAAAAGTTATGACGAAAAGAAAATTTTATGTGCACTTAGCTAAAAAAAATATAACTTTTATGATCAATCATGTTTAAAACCATATTAAAGAAAATTAAATTCTCTAAAAAACAAATATCTGTTATATATTGGACCAGTATTAGCAAAAATAGAGCATATCTTATAAGCTAGATCCTACATGGAAAGTCGAAGGTCTCGGATCCGATCGAACCTCCTTCCACCACACCCGCCCGCATCCTGCTCTCTACCATATATTATGTAATAATTCCTTGGAAACTAAATGGAAACTTTCAAAATTTATTTTCAGCTTGACAAAGTAAATATATATAGTGCTCAAAATTGTCATAATGCTATGGTTTAAAAACTATTTTATTGCACTTTTGTGAGAGAATACGTGAAGAAGTGCCTGCTGTTGTGAATATTACAAGAAGCGTTTATGTTAACAATTTAAGATTAATTAAAAACTGGATAATTATTAAAGTGAAAGTTGTGTAATGCGCGCACCGCACCAGATTAGTTCGTTAGGTTTATCGCAATTTTTCTAGTTTAATTATACCTACACACGGCCTGGAAATCAGTATTATGGGCCTATTGTTTGTCTGTCGATACTGCCAAAAAGAACAAAGAGTTTGCATAGGGTGCTATTTTTATACTCACCTTGACTCAGTAAAAAATATATCTCGTTGCTTTACCATCCTTTGATCTATTTACAACTTAAATGCAAAATTAATTAATTAAGTGGATAATTATTATTTCATAAATACCTAAAATTATATTTTATATTTCATTAACCACGTAATTAATATTTATTATTTGATTAACTATACAGCTAATATAGTTGTGGATATTGAAATGAACATTATTTAAGATATTATTCGTAGCGAATTTGAATAAAGTCATAATATTGCTTATTATTCACGTTACTGAGCAGTTTTTGTTAACTCAGTTATTGAGGGTATGGAAAATTGCCCATGTGGGATGTTAACAACCCTACAGTTACTGAGAACCCGGACTAATCTCGGGTCTCAGTATACGCTTCTAACAAAATTAATGGGTGAGGCTAAAATCCTTCTGATCTTATAACCGAGCTTCAATGTTATCCAGAGGGGAGATATGCGTTCAATTAATGATACCCTTAGCACGGTCGAATCACCGGCCATTAACCATTAGGCGAGGATAATTTATCAGCTTTAAATAGAAATTAAAAAGCCCTAGGATTCTTTGACATTCGGAAATTGTATAATATTTTTATGGAACGGAAAACAGGAATTTCATTGTTAATCTAGTAAATACATGTGGGTCATTCTCATGAGACTTGTGGAATTCTTTTATGTTGTTTCTTGCATGCCTCTAATTATTTTAGAGTTGCGTCCAATTTTTTCTATATATTACTGGTGAGTACACCTATTATTTGTAAATGGTGAATGGCCAAAATATTTACTTTTAAAGTAAATTTTAAAATTCACAGTTCTCAAGTATATTAGTGCATACATCAAGATCTTATGATTTATAAATTAAAAATGCTATGATTAACAGACATGATTAATTCATAAATCATAAGATGAAAAAAAATCCTAGCTAAAATTCAAAGTAGCACTTAAAAAGCAAAAGTTTGATATTTAAAAAAAATTAATGGTATTAAATTTTTTTAATCAAGAGCTTATGTCTCCAGGGTATGGTAAAAACGAGTGCTCAAGTGTATTACAACCAGAGTTGGGCATTAGTGGGTTGAAAATTTATCTGACTAATAAAATGACAAAATTTTTAGTTGGGAATTTAAATCATGAATAACAGTTTATTAAAAATATCTAAACAATTTTTTTTTAAAATTTTATCCGATTAAAAAACGACTGAAAAATTCGAAAAAATTTTAATCATTGATCTTAAACAAAAATTTCATTTTGATAAAAAACTAGTCGGAAAAAAACAACGTATTCGAATAAATATTTAATCGAATAAAAACCGATTTAATTTAGTTTCTACTTCTTTCTGATTGAAAACAGCAATATAATATTTTCTTTTATTTAAGTAAAGTAAAGTCATGATGAAATAGGAATTATGATTTTTCCTTCATTATAAACATTTTGTCTTATAAGTGAAAAATATAATAATTTAGAGATAAAGGAAGGGGTTGAATTAACTATTATTTTTCTCTTACAACGCCAGAGGAATACAGTGTTACCATCTTATACAACGAATATCACCAGAAAGAATAATAGTAACATACTTGAGCTTTCGTTTTCACAATTCCCAGGAGACATAAGTTCTGGATGACCTCCTAACCATTTTAACCACAATTTACTTAAAATGTAAATATTTTGGCCATTCACTATTGATAGGTGTAGTCACCAATAATATAAACAAAAATTGGTGCCGAATCCATAATAATTGGAGAAATGTAAAAATAACCTCAAAGTCAAAAGATACGAATATAAGTCTCATGAGAATGACGCACGTCCGAAACATTTGAAAAATGATAAAATATGTGTTATATCAAAATCGATAATTTCAATCCAAGAAGATTCAGATCTGTTAAAGGTTTTAACCGTTCAAGGTTTTGGATATCATTTCTTCAGTTTTAAATTATTTACCATTGAAATAAGTAATTAGGAAAGTGACATGCACTGAAAAAATTAAAACTCTAGGCGGTAAAATAAACGTACTTAACTGCGCTGATTGGGTATAGATGCGACAACTGTAAAATGGAATTCAAATAAGTAAATTATGGAGAAAAAAAACTTGTTGGCGGTTGGAACCAGCATTTATGTGTACAGGAAGAGAGAGAAACAATTTTCCAAGTTTTTTGAACAAGAAGGTGATTTAGTGTACTGCTTAGAAATTCCCGGTGTGATGAATGAGTTTGGTATTGAATACAGAAAGGAAGACTGGAGGTTGTTTATCGATTCATCGAAAACTAGTTTAAAGGCTGTTTTATTACAAGATGGTAACGTGTACGCATCTATTGCTGTTGGTCATTCTATACCTACATATGAAAGAAAACTATGAAAACTTAGAAACAGTGTTAAATCGAATAGGCTATGACCTTGGTCACGGAAACAACCGAAGAGGAAGAGGAGGAGCCGTGGACAGAGGCGAAGAAGAAGAACAAGAGAAGGTCGAGACCCAGGATTAGGGCCGAAGAGGATAGGGAGAAGGAGAAAGTTCCCAGAAGGAAGACATTTGCAGATGTTTTGGGGAAAGTGACCCTAAAGCCGGTCCCCAAACCCCAAGAGGAGATAGTCACCTACATCACCGTGAAGGGGAAGGGGACCGATTGTAACTGGTCCCCAGCAGGATCTATGAACAGTTGCCGACAAAAGAGGAGCTCGAGGCCTTAGCGGACACAGCAAAAATTGAAAACGTTACCAGGTCTGGTGCCGTCCTGGTAAGGACGGAAGGGGCCGACCAGAACAGAAAAATCTTAACCTGGGGCAAAATGGCGGAAAAGAGGCTCGAGGTTAGCCTTGCCAAGACTAGGTGGCCCCGAATAGAGGTCAGAAAGGTTCCCAAACACTGGGAGGAAAAGATCTCACAGGTTGTGTGAAGGAAAGGAGGGGGTGGATGAGAATCTGCTTCTCCACCCCAGTGAGAAGTGGACTACCATGAGAGACTACCTCGACCCCCCCGCTCTGCCTAAAGTGCCAAGACTATGGCCACCCTGCGAAGTCCTGCAGCAAGGAGATTGCGTGCAGATGGTGCCCGGGGAAGACCAGAGGAGTCGCCCCTTGCTGCAGGAACTGCAAAGCGAAGGGCTGAGAGGGGAAGGACCTCCAGCATTGTGCGGGCAGCAGGCAGTGCCCGATACACCTGGAGATGATGGAGGGTCTGGCGAAGAGGACCCGTTATGCGTAGGCTGCAGATCCTGTAGGTCAACATGGGCCGAAGACGAATGGTCGCGGATGAGTTACGTACTCTCGCCTGGAAGGTTGACATCATGGCGATCCAGGAGCCATGTTGTCGGAAGAATGTGATCGTTGGATTTGGTGTAGCGTCGAGGGTGGTCGCTATGAGCAGTAGAGAGAGGAGACCCAGAGAGGAAATAGTGATTGTCAATCCTGCCCTCGACATGATGGAACTGAAGAACTTCACCACGGCAGATCAGGCGGCATGCTATGTAAGATGGGGCGGCATCACGTTCGCCCTCGTGGCATCACGTACATGCCGCCGAGACCGTCTAAGGCTGAGGATAGTCTAGCTGCCGTGGAGGCTGTCGCGCAAAGGTATAGAAACGCGATAGTCTGTCCCCCAACGAGTACGTCCGGTCCCATGGTGGACGCCGACTGACGCCGATGGTGGACCAACTGAAGAGGGAGTATGCATTACAGGGTGGCATTGGGCAAGGTGAAGCCTCTCACGATGATGGCTTACCTTAGAGTAGGAGGAGCCCAGGCAACCACCCTGGAGGAAGCGGCATCGATGTATGTAGATTTTACATACCCCAAGGATGACCCGTCCCAGGACAGCGAGATAGACGCCACGGTGAGACGCACCACGGTATACCCTCCAGGTACCGACCTATGCCCACCATGGGACATATGGGACCTTCGTCTGGCCGGGGAGAAGCAGAGGATCGGGAGAGCTCCGGGACTGGACGGAATAGACGCTGCGGTCCTCAGGAATAGTGCCCCGCACGTTGAGGAGGAGCTCCTCCAGATATTCAATGATTGTTTGGAGAGGGGTCACTTTCCAAGCAAGTGGAAGACCGCAGACATGACACTGCTCTATAAGGGAGGAGGGAAGGACAAAGAATCGCCTAAGGCGTACAGGCCGATATGCCTCCTCCCTGTCTTCAGCAAAGTCCTGGAGCATCTGATCGTCACGCGCCTGATCGCCCGATCCTCAGTGCAGCTAGTCATCCACGGTAATTCGGCTCGACCCGTGGCAAGGGAACCACACATGCGCTGCTGAGAGTGCATAGGGACGTGGAGGAGAGGGCGGAGAAATATGTCATGTTGGTGCTCTTCGACATATCCTTCGCCTTCGACAGTGTATTGTGGCCCTACGTGCTTCAGCGGCTGCAGGAGTTCGACACCCCCAGCAATTTGTACTCCCTCGTTAGTAGTTACCTCAGTAACAGGAGCGTGAAGATCAGAGGTAGCTACTACGAGGTAGAGCGGAGGATAGAGAGAGACTGTCCGCAGGGCTCTGTCCTGGGTCCGGCCCTGTGGAAGTTTGTCTTCGACCAGCTGCTGGGAAATTGGAGGAGAGAGGGTTCCTTGCCACGGCCTACGTCGACGACCTGGCGGTCATAGTGGCCGAGGATAGCAGAGCCAGACTGAAAACACAGGCAGAGAGGTGCGCCAGTCTCGTGTCGGAATGGTGCTTGAGGAGGAAGCTGAGCATGGCCGCAGCCAAGACCCAAGCCATGCTCGTAAGAGGCTCCACAGACAGAGCTCACCCTGTATAGATGGCCAGAGAGTGAGGATGGGTGAGGAGGTGACGTACTTAGTAGTGAAGATGAGGAGAAGATTCGACGTCACGCCTCACCTAGACTACCTGAAGGATAGAGTGACACGGTATATAAATGGCTTGTACAGGATTGGGGGTGCGTTCTGGGGCATCAGATACCCAGCTACAATGACCATTTACAAGGAGGTGGTCATGGGTATCTTGAGGTACGCATCCCCAACATGGAGCCAACACCTCACGCAGTTGCAGAGGAAGAGACTGGCGACGATCCAGAGACTGGCTCTGCTTAGGGTCACTAAGACATACAGAACGGTGTCGCATGAGGCGGTGCCCCTGGACCTCGATCTCAAGGAGGACAGAATAAAGTATAATGTGAAGAGGCAGGAGATCGACGCGCTTCCGGAGGGACTCCGTAACAGAGTTGGCGAGACCCCCAACCAATGGAAGAAGATTTTGAGGGAGGATACCATTGAGGAATGGAACAGACGGTGGGTAGGTAGTCAGATGGGAGCTAACTTGAGGAAGTTCTTCCCCACCGTCCAAGCACAATTGAAGGCGAGATGGGTCCTCCCTGATAACTGGGTCTCGCAGATGCTGACAGGACATGGAGGTTTCCGGGGGAAACTACACGACCATAGAAAAGACAGCAGAACACGTCATCGTATCCTGCACCGCAGTAGAAGGACAACGTGCCAGATTGTCGAGAAAGACCGGGATCTTCGCCCTCGCAGAATCGGACTTCCTCCGTCTGATGGAGGAAGAGGTGTACCCCTTCTTCAAGGAGTTCGTATACGGGTGGAAGGAGGTGGTGGGCCCGGAATACTTTACTCTGGGAAGGGCCAGACCACCCGACGTCGGCGAGCCTCATGATGTTTGGTGGGACATGACAACCCAGGAGGAGATGGGATCCTGACGGATACGGTGGACCAGGAAGGCTGGACCTGTTTCCGCACGGATGCAACTGGAGAGGGGATCCGGACGGATGCAGTGGAGGACATCGTAGAGGCTATTGAAAAAATGAAAAATAACAAAGCTCCCGCAGAAGATGGTATACCTGCAGAACTTCTGAAGAAGAGAAGTGAACTTCTGCATAAAGAGCTATATGACTTAATTCTTTCCATATGGATCGAAGAAAGAATTCCCGAAGAATGGAAGAGGGGAGTCATATGCCCTTTGCATAAGAAGGGTGATATTCTTGATTGCCGTAATTATAGAGGCATTATGCTCCTTCAGTGTGCTTATAAAGTGCTGTCCAACATACAGTTTGCCAAACTCCTCCCATTCGCTGACCGAGAAATCGGAAACTACCAAGCTGGTTTTAGGAAAGGCAAATCGACCACTGACCAGATCTTCAGACTCAGAACTATTTTGGAAAAAGCACACGAATATAGAATGACGACACATCATCTATTCATTGACTTCAAGTCAGCCTATGATAGCATAAAGAGACCCAAACTTTATGCTGCTCTTCAAGAACTCGGGATCCCACCCAAGATCATCAGGCTTATAAATATGACAATGGATGGTGTTAAATGCTCCGTAAAAATTCAAACAGAGCTTTCCAGAGAGTTCTCCTCGAATAAAGGGCTCAGACAAGGGGACGCTTTGGTTGGTATGCCTGCTATTTAATCTCGCTCTCGAGAAGGTAGTTAGAGATTCTGGCATCCAAACCGATAAACGATAAATTATATAAATACGATAATAGTACGATAAACAGCAAATTAGTCCAATTACTAATTAGTCCAAATTACGCATATGCGGATGACATCGATATCGTCGCAAGGTCTCTCAGCGCACTGGAAAAAGCATTTCTAAATCTTATGCTGCTCATGAGATGGGGCTTGCAATAAACGAAGATGGCTCTCATACAGCTCATTCCGCTGGAGAAGTTGTGGAGTTTGGACGGTTTAAGTTCCAGAAGGTAGGCCAGTTCACTTATCTTGGTTCTATAGTTAGCTCCGATAACAATATTTCCCTGGAGGTGGGGGGGGAGAATTCATAATCCTAACAAGAGTTATTTCGGACTACGGAACCACCTCAACAGCCAGTATATAACAAGGAAGACGAAACTGATGCTCAACAAGACTGATTCGTCCAGTTTTGATGTACGCCTCAGAGACGTGGACTCTAACGAAGGCAAGATAGAATGAGATCCTCATCTTCGAAAGGAAAATTCTTCGAAGTATATTAGGTCCAGTCAAGACTGGTAACGAGTGGAGAAGATTTTTTTATCAAATAGTACATCACTGGCTAGTAAATATTATTTAAAAAAAAAACATCTGTCCAATAAAAGTTGGGGTTTGACAGTCATGACTTTTGCCAACTACATAATAATTTTATAATCGAAACCAACGTTAGATAGCTAACGGTGAATTAGATAATTAATAATATTAATCATTATCAATTAAATAAATTATTAGGTAATTTACTGTTTTAATGGTTATTACTGTGTTAATTACTGTTAACCTTTTAGCTTCTTAACATGAAACATTCAGATGATTGATTGAGGATAACAGAAATGACTAAAGAGCACAATTGACTAAAAAGATATATATATATATATATATATATATATATATATATATATATTTTAACGAAAGCAAGTACGTTGGGGATGAATAGGGAATCCATTGGGAAGGATGGGAGATATATAGCTAGGGTCAGATCAGATTCATGGAAAGTCTAGTTATTATAAACGCCAGTAATCCATCAAACGGTGCAAGTCTTTTCTTCCTTTACGCTGCCGTCTGCTTCTATCATATTCTAGCAGTTATTGATAGTCAATACTCCTGTCAAGTTCGCAACTTAATATCTTCCTTACTTTAAAATGAGTAAAAATCGGAAAGCATAACTGAAATTTCGAGAATGGAATATTAATTACTAATTGATATCTAATCTGTAAATACTTATGAGTAATAGTCTAGTCGCGATACTATCTAAGTTAACTTACGCAGAATTGTGATTTTAAGTATAAAGCATTTCTTAAAATCAAAATATAATTGGAATACACGGTTAAATTGTTTGATTAAAATGTATGTAAAATAGAACACAGCTTATCCGTTTCCACCAAATTCGAAACCCGGTTTATCCGAAGGTTTTTATATTTATATATTTTTTTTATATTAAGCACTTAATTACGGGTACAATTTTCAATGCTTTGAATGTGAAAATTGAAAATCTTGCTTCTTAATTTTATATTAAAAATATATTACTTCAGAACGTCAACGTTCTTCGGGATTTGTCCCATCCTAGGTAAAACACTTATATATCATAATTTGTAATATTAGTCTAACTGTTAGGAGTGTCTCATTTAGATTATAATTATTTTCAACCCTGATAACCTCGAAGCGTTGATGTTCTGATCTAACACGATTTTAATATAACATTCAATAAGGAAGATTTTCAATTTTTACATTCAAACATTTACATAGTATAACAATTCTTTCATATTTTTAGAATAGGAGTTATTGTGAAAATAGAGATGAAATTTTTCGTAGAACTCCCTCCATTCTATTTTGTTTATAATAAGTACTCAGTTCATTATTTTCTCTTATAGTGTTAACTCTAAACTTTTTTATCACCTCTTCATTTTACTGGAATTCAACAGAGTGCGTTCTGTGGTTGTTTTGGGAGATACATATAGTAAAAAGTCATATCGCCAGACTTGTAAAAGGAAGCGAGTAGTAATCTCTATCCAACTAATGATTTTTTTGCATCGTAAAAACCAAGCATAAACAAAAGCATTATATGGGTGCATGAAGTATTTTATTATGGTTACGAGTATATTATGCTCTGCAATAAAGACTAGTTCCCGGATGCTGGGTCATAACCACTGGTTTACAACAAGGTCGGGGTATTAAAAGCTTCATTATATTAAAAATTAAGAAAAAAACCGAGATTAATTAAGAGAATGGTCCTTACTAGGGTCTGGCTTTGTAATTTTATTTTTTGAGACTAGTGATGTATTAAGATATTCAATAGACCCTCTAATAAAAGTTTAAATGAAAATATAAAATTATCCATTTTTATATTAAGAAATAGTAAATTTCTTAGTTAGCGAAAAAACTCTTATAAACAAAGAAATAAAGGCATCTTAAGAAATAGTGGTTTTTCAATTTAGGTAACGCACTATTATTATTTAGATTATAAGGGGAAAAACAAGCAAAAAAAAAATTTACATTGCCATTGTCAACAACAAAACAGACATAACTGCTTTCGGATTTTTTGGAATGGCTCCAATGCCGTCCAATACAGAACAATTTTCTACAAGATAGAGGAATTAAAAAATATTAATTTTATATTTATATTAATGAAAATCAGATCGACTCAGGGAAGACCCCACAAAATTAGTTGAGTTTGGAAAAGAAGAGTCCAACCCAACCAAACAACCCACTGCGTTTGTTATAGAAAATATTTTAGTCAAAACTATTTTTTTTAAAGGTAAATTTTTAATTATGACATAATTTTTAATAATTTATTGCAGAATTAAATTATATGACTTCTATGAAATTAAATTTATGCAAAGAATGTGTAATGAATTAGGATTTTTTTTCTTTAATAGAAATTTATAACTGTATTACCATCATACAACAAGTAAATATTAAGTAAAATTCTAAGACATGATAATGACTTGTAAAGGAACCACAAGGAACCATTGGTAACACTTCAATGACTATTTTAAGTTAGAAGGTACCATGGCTAACTTATTTTCAGACGCCTCGGAGGATTAGCAGGAATATATAGGAATGATTGGTTACGAACAAGTGGATTGGTATGGGCAAGGAATTTGGAATTAAAGGAGGTATATTTACTTTGGGTATATCTGCAAAGGTCTTTATAGATAATTTTATTTATGACAAAATAAGGAGCATTAAGGATTTTTCGAAGGACTTTGGATTGTAAGAATTGGATGCGGGAGGAATTTGGTGGTTCAGTGGTGTCCCAAAGCTCTATCCCGTATGCCCAAATAGGCCTGATAATGTATATGAGATTTTTGTAGAAAATTGATAATTTGGAGCGTTTGTCAAGTAATCGGAATCTAAGAGCAGTTTCTTGTTGTTTCAGTGTTGTATGAGGATTCCATATAAGACGTAAGATGGAGTCCTAGGTAGTGGATCTGTCGAACAGGGATAAATGGAATATTATTAAGGCATACCGTAGGACAGGATGCAGTGGGTTTACGACGCAGAGTAAAGGTGATTTATTCTAATTCTCCAGTTTTGACACCATTCTTCAATGGCTGTGATGTGTGACTGCGGCAAATGGGTAATTGTTCACAGATAACACACATGTGTCATCAGCGTAAGCAGCGAGGATGGTGCTAGGAAGGGTTGGGGTATCAGTTGTATAAACCGTGTATAGGAAGGGGGCCAAGGATACTACCTTAAGGTACCAAGATTACTAAGGATACTACCATAAGGTTAATAGTGATAGAAAATAGTGATGATTAAGCAAGATTATGGTTTACCTTGAAGGTTCTATTATTGAGGTAGGAACGGATAAATAAAAAATATGTTGGTGGAAGGAATTGATGGATTTAAATAAAACTTTAAAAGAACAGTTTAAAAAACTCAGATATCCTTAAATTGTTTCCTAGATACCTCCCTATCCTTCAACATGGTTTAGAGATATGGACGACTAATAAAGCAACTGAGATGATCCTACTAGTTCATTGACATAACCATGAAATATATAAGTCTTTCAATGAGCCTAATAAGTAGTTCTTGCAAAGAGACATTGAGGCTTAGTTTAGTAAATAAAGTCATTCTAGAAAAAACATTAACTCTTTCAAAACATATAAACATACTTTCGAAAAACCTATATTTATATTTAACTAATTCACACAAACCTATAATTGAATCAGCAGTTTGAAAAAGGGAACAAGCGCCAAAAAATCGAAATTCATATTTTTGTGCCAAATGTTTGTTTTCATATAGGCGCTTATTGTATGGTATAAAAAAGAAACAAAAAACACTCTCATTCCTGTTTAAACGGGTCTACAAATATTCGTTCGTTTGAAGAAGGTAGCATATCCAGGTTTTGTTTCC
The DNA here is from genome assembly GCA_948150685.1 of Rhaphigaster nebulosa. Taxonomy (NCBI): domain Eukaryota; kingdom Metazoa; phylum Arthropoda; class Insecta; order Hemiptera; family Pentatomidae; genus Rhaphigaster; species Rhaphigaster nebulosa. Next base: position 128,562,210 of record OX411306.1, read on the forward strand.
TAATTCAAACTGACAATGAGTGTATCGGTTAATGCTTTTATACCATAATGTCTTCAACCACATCTGAAAGTGAGACGGATACTAATAATTTTAAGATGAAGAAAAGGGTTCGTTGTCCAGAAACATATTGTTATGAAGTGCAGAAGCAGAAAAGACTTCGTGGTGAAGAGTATGTGAGTATTAGGACAGGTAAAGCATTACCTGCGAAGTCAAATAATACTGGTGTTTGCTCTTGTAAACATAAGTGTACTGAACGGCTTAGTTTAGATGATAAGGAACTTAGCGGGGCAAGCGCGGACACCGCGGTAATCTGATACCTGAAAACGTTCGTACTTTCATCGATGATCACATTAAAGAATTTCCAGTTAAAGAAACACACTACAGAAATAAAAATATAAAGTACTTAAGTGCCGAACTTAACATTAAAACTATGTACGAACTCTTTTGATAAGGTAAAATATGATGTTTACAGGAAACATTTCCTTGAGAATTATGATTATAGATTTGGACGTCCACAGACCTGTGCAGACTTGTGAGGAGCTAGCTGCAAAGATTAAAAGTTCGCATCTTAGCGACATAGCAAAATTAACTTTGCTGTGGATAAAAATTAAAAATATGAACCCTGAAATTAAAGAACTTCATGTTTTCAGTTATAAGAAGATGCAGGATATATACAAGGTAGTTACATACATACCATGAGAGTACAAATCATTTTATGAAGAACTGTTGGTTAGACCAACTACTACGGAAAAAACAGTTGCTGACAGTGAAAGTGAAGTATAAAATATGATTTTCACAGTACATAATGTTACAAACACTTTAAGAATCATGTAAGTAGTATTGAATTTACTCTGTTCATTCTATTTGTAATGTTTTGAGAAAATAAGAATATTATTGTTTACTTAATAGTAGATTTTTATGACCAACTCATTATCAATTTGAAGAAGGAAACAAATCAACATTTTTTTACTTCTTTTAGAACAGTCCAAGCGATCTATCCAAGGTATAGCGGAGTGATGTACAGAAACTAACATTAAAGTTTGATAAAGATATAGTTACAAATAAGAAAACTAGAACGTTTATCCTTATTTACTGAAAAAGATGTTTTTGGATTCGTTCCCTTATTCAAACTGCTGGTTCAATTACACTACAAAAATTCCCACCTGAGTGCCACAACAGTCTAAATTTGGCCACTTTTTGCTTAAAATGAAATTAATTGATAATAGGTTTAAGGAAAAAATGAATTACCTATATGAAACGAACAATTTCCGGCGATATTTATTCACGAAATTCATGTCATTTGTAACGTGATTTTAAGCTTCCTATTTATTCTTAACGGAAATATTTTGTGTCCCTTCCTAGAGTCGAAGATATGTAAAGTAACTATTTCAATTTAACAATAGATAACTGTTACAAAGCCTCTGAATTATTGGATAGTTTATCCCATGTAACCATAATTTGGCTTCCACTGGGATAGCCTAAATCCCCCTGCCACACCCTCCTCACTGCGTAAGTGATGCGTCGATCCCTCTTCACAACAGCTTTTTTTGCCAAGCATTGATGTATATCCCCTTCATGAATAATGTCATTAATACTTACCCCTTGTACGTTCGGTAATAGTTATTGTTATTACAAAAATAATTTTTGATTAATAGATCGATTCAGTTCTCGTTACTAGATATTATCACTGCTTCCATTTTTCATCATCTGTACGTTGCGGACAGTTTATATATATATATATATATATATTATCGTAAAAAAATAATAATATATATTAATAATATATAATATATTTCTGGCCACCTCAACTAAAAGAGGAGGAGTTACATCGAGATACATATTAAGTCTATCGAAAGTTTTTTCATCAATAAGTACTTATCCAGCCCTGTTTTGGATACTGTTCTCTATGTGATCTATGTCTTCATTGTCGTCAGTTCGACTAGAGCTAAAAGCTTCTCGAAATGCCTTTCCTATTAGGTACTTATTGTTTTCGTTGTTATGTTGTTTTTTTCTCTGAAGGGGTATATTATCTTATTTTTTTACTTTTCGTCAACCGTTCCATGTACAGATGGTAACTTCATCAGAGAGACAGAGGGATGGAGAAACCTTATTTACTTCAAAATATATCTGTCTAGTGTGGAAAACACTCTTAGCCGTTTCGAGGTCCCAAAGAAATCGTTGTGTTCTTATAGAGTGCATTTAGACCAGTATTAGTTCTAATTAATATAGAAGTCTGTAGAAGGCAAGTGCTTCACATTCGTAAATGATGTCTGTTTGTTGATCTGAGTAATTTAAGTATTAACCATAGATCCATAAGTTGAACTTGGGTGAGTAGAAATAATGGTAGTGGACTGAATGACAGGTATATTTGAAAAATAAAATAAAATTTCACAGAAATTGCAATTAGAGAAATTGATAAAAAAAAAAAAAAAAAAAAAAAAAAAAAAAAAAAAAAAAAAAAAAAAGTGGACTCAAACAAAATTGGATACATTTGGCCTTAAATTATGATGAAAAGATGCAGGTACTCCGAATCTATAATAAGTCCATATTTGTGGAGCACATGCTCCATACACTTTGTAAAATAATAATTAAAAGAATCGTAAAATAAAAATAAAGACAATTAGTTTTGAACGAAAATCAGTTTTAAATAAATAATAATGGAGCATTTAAGTATCTATTTCATTGTACCAGAAGCAATTTTTTGGGATATTAGTGCATGCTCAGTTTTATTCACTTCACCAAATGAGTATGACGTCTTTTACTATCTAGAAAAAGAAAAACTGAGCAGGTGCTCTGGTTTGATGAGAATAAATAGAAGTAGGTACAATGAAATAGATACTTAAATGCTCCATTATTATTTATTTAAAACTGATTTTCGTTCAAAACTAATTTTCCTTATTTTTATTTTACGATTCTTTTAATTATTATTTTACTAAGTCTATCCATGTATAATTTTACTAAGTTACCTTGAACCAGAAACCTTTTTAATAACATGTTCAGTTTTTAATATTTTTTTTTTGCCATTTCCTGACAGCTGCGAATAGGACAAGCGTTTTATTTTAAGCTTTGCTCACCTAAACAGTGGAGTTTCCTCGTCCTTTTATCCTCCAGCAACTTTTATACGGGCTGCGAAACTTTTATACTAATTAATGGTTTTCGGAACCATTAATTAACTTTTCGTTATTCTTCAAGAACCAAGATCGTTTGAGCAGTTTTCTGAAGAGCAATGAGATTTGAATTAATTTCGGATCATAATTTTAAAGTTTAATTTTAACCCAGGATTTTCAGTGAGCAGACATTGCATCTATTTATTCTGTTTGCACGCACAGAAAAAAAAAAATAGGAAAAGTTAAATCTTCTCAGGCTCTGGCAGAATATGATATTGATCAATGTGCTGTTCGAAATCAGAGACTTCTCCACTGCGGTTATTAAGTTCTAATTTGAACTCTGACTTCTCGAATATTATTGAGTCTGGGCCCCATTTCATAATAAAGTACAAAAGTACTGCAACTAAGGTTACAGCTTATTTATTGTCCTTAAATAATAATAATTTTATTTAATTATTTATTTAAACTTAATGTTTTTTAATATAACTAAATGTTATAACTTTGTACTTTCTTTATAGGCACCCACTGTTTCATAATAAAGTACAAGTGGATCTATGACTTACTACGCCTGTGACGTACAGTGGAATTTCGAAACACTATTAAAATATTTATATTATAAAACAGTAAAAAAAAAAAAAAAAAAATGAATAAAATTATTATTATCTAATAACGGTAAATAACATGTAACCTCTAAAAGCGAACCTTTCCACTTGTACTTGCACTTTATTATACAATAGAGGCCAGATTCTATTATTCCTTCATTTATGACTCACCTAAGTGTACCAACATATAAATGAATATTAGTAATTCGACAGCTGCCATCTTTTCCGACTGACGTTGCTTGTGCTTCCAAAAAAAATGTGGGTCTTTCAAATTTCTGTTTAAATTAAGGCCGATAGCTAAGCATAAAACCAGTGAAGATCTATAAAAATATCAATCTAAAAACAGAATTAAGAAAAAAGTTAACAAATGAAAAACTAGATTCAATATTACGCCATCGGGAGAAGATTGAAAAATTGATAAATCTGAAGCCCGAACGAAAAAGAACAAAAGTAAACTGGATCCGAATCAATCAATTACAAAACATCACAAATGCAAACACGCCTCCAACTAGAGTTTGATAGACGTTGGTAGACCAACGAAACCCATTAAAGTAAGGAACTTTTTTTCAGAAAAAAAATGACAAAGTTTCATAATATGTTAATGGCATTACACCCACAGGAGGGAGGAAGAAAAAAAAAAAATAATATTAATTTTTTTTTTGCTTGATAAAAAAATAGTTCACAATCTTTCAATTTTGTTCTTGGCTATTTTTTGTCTGAAGATTTAAAAAAAATACAAAATTTATTAGGATAAAGAAAATGTTTCCTCATCCCTTGAAAATAGTAGATGAGAGATTTGAAACTGTTTCAAACCCGTCCTTTAGGACGAGCTTGTCATTAATTTGTTGTTAGCAAAGGTTTCATATAATGAGATTATCATAGGTGTGATTAGCGAAATCATTTTCTCGTGTTATAATGTGCAATACTAAAACAATTATGCAACAGATATTCAAACATATTCCATACTGATACTTTACAATACCAAGTTTTTTTTTAACAGTTTTTATTGTGAAATATTACATTGCGTCTCAATTAGGAGGAATAGTAAAAGAAAAATTAAATAATGACAAAATAATAAATAGAAAACAAATTAAAATTAATATTAAATAAAGTAAAATAAACATCTTAATCGAAGGTATACTTATATTCCATATTTACAAAAAGGCAGCTCCGAATAATATAAAAACACCGAAATAGGCTTGGCCTCCCAAATATGGAAGAAAAGGCAGGACTCCGGAAGTTCCCAGCGCTTGTCTCATAACCACGTCACTGGTATTAAAAGACAGTGAAGGTATAACAGCAGATGGCCAGGTGGAGAATCTACACATTGCCGGAACTGAAATATACAATCCAGTAAACTAAATTTATGATTCCATAATCTTTATTTCCAAACTGGTTTTGTTGAAAAATAAAAATCTTCATATTGGAACGATATTAAGAAAACTGGAATATTAAGCAATAAAATTTTATAGCTGTTTAAAAAATAAAAAGGAAAAAAAAATCTTATATCCTCAGCATAGCAAATATAGTCCATACTTTCTCGTAAAATTTATTCTTTACTTCATCCTTTATTTATTCTTTCTCATAGAAAAGGCTTTCTCATATTTTACCTTTTTGTAGTCATTCTTTTCATTGGAATTAATTATTCTGATTAATGTTTGTAATAAGAAAAGAAAAAGAAGAGTCTCTGAAGTTTTTGTTTTAAAAATACTTAAACGTTTTGCTTCTAAAAGCAACCTAATATCTAAATCCAAGATTCATTCTTTTTAGAGGACCTATAAATAGAGCAAAAATAAAACAGAGGAACTTATTCCAAATATCCTGAAAATCTCAGTATTTGCAAATAATCGCCCCTCCATAAGAAAAGAAAAAATATTTTGTACTTTCTTGGACTTAAATATGAAACAATATAGTTTTCAGATTTTATGTTACTAATGTAACTTTTGAATCACGAATGGGCAAACTCTTCTCTCTTGAGGACCTCTGAAGCTTTTCGTCCACTTGTGAAGGTAAAGCAAAGCTCTGGGGAATTCCAGCGCTTCATTCTCACAGTATTACTATAATAATTAGCTATAACCGTAAAACTAAAACTAACCATTTACAAGTTATTTCAAGATAAATGCTAATTTCGTACCGAAGTAACTAGCTAAACTTCCCGTAATTAATATTTCATAAACTTAATCCTTAGCATGGAACAATGGCCTCACAGGCGGGTGTGGTTTCATCTTTTGTCCACTGGAGGACGGAAATTCGTCATTTCCCGCAAGAGTTCTAGGAGAGTTTCAATTGTTTATTAGCTTTCGCGCGGAGAGCGTATCTGTGCAGTACAAGTGTCATATGGTGTTTGGAGGAATCGTTTCCTGGTGTATAACCCGCCTCTCAGAAAGACATTCCTAGAAACGTAAGTAAATATCGACATTGCCGTCTTTAAACCTCCTAAATCTCAAACACATGATTTCACAGGACAATCAAAGAACTATAAGCAATGCTATAAAATATAATTTTATAAACTAGTAATAAATACTGCGACATGGAAGGTGATAGTGAATGAAAATGTGAAAGCTATCTATGTAAAGAATGTCCTGGAAGTGTTATTCTTTATGAGTGTTATGGGTGATTTCTAACGGTAACTGTTGCGAATGCGATTAACAATAACTATAGAAGAATTCTTTTTGATCAATTTAAATCATGTTAATACTTATAACACATGAATGCTGTTCACCAGTACATAAGAGATAAAATATTTTATCGAATCAAGTCATTAGAAATCGCATTACTGATTTTTGGTCACATAGGAGATTTCACGGCGGCTATGACGATACCCGCCTCTGAGTTGGATATTCCATTTAGTGTAATTTTAATCCTTGCACACATACTTTTATTATCATTTTTATTAATTCCATAAACTAATAAATTCAATTTCATTGGTATTTTATCTTAAGAAATAGTAATGAAGTGCTTGTTTTGGTATTTCAGGAGAAAATGATAAGAGTACCAAGGACTATTTCATAATAAATAGGCAAGTAGCCGGAGAGTGAAAAGTGAACCGATTCGGAAATAATTCATGATAAAGTTTTTATTTTTTAATCTCTTAAATTATGGCCAAATATTACTAAACTAAGTTTTCCGCCTCCACGCTGGTTCCTAGGAGTGAAAACGTAACGTAAAATTTGGCGGTTTTCGGTTATTCGAAGATAATTCTTGAAAAAGCCAATAAACCAAAAAATATGGTTTATGTAAAAGTTGTAAAGCGTTAAATTATGCGGTAAATGAGTACCAATATGATTTATCCTATCTTATACCTATACAGCTTTTTGTCAAATTTGCACTGTTTTGTCAACTACCGAAAAATGTCCTTTTGAGGAACAAGGGATTCGCTTATTTATTCTATAGTTGAAAATGATGTCTGTAAAGAATATATTTGTTGATTAGTTATAGTTTTTCAGGTAAAAAATGTTTTTGGTTTTTTTTTTGTTACTGAAAAACTGCATATTAATCAACTAAAAAAGTTCGTTTTTCTTTTTAAATAGTAATGCAGCAGCGGAATAAGAATGTTATCTGACGCACGAAATATTGTTAAAAATGCAAACCAAATAGGCAGATTAATAAAAATAATAAATTCAAAAATTGTTCTGATTCCCTAAAATTTGTAAGTCCTTTGAGGCCAAATATAATAAAATGTCATTCTCTTAAAATGGATTATATATGACATGAAATGCTTTTAAAAGAAAGCAACTATGAATAAAATTTTGTTTTATTGTTTCCAATTAAAATAAAATATTTAACAGATATGTGGAATAAGTAAAGAATCATTATAGCAAAGACGCCACTATTATTTTTTTCACGGGTACCCAGAAAATTTACTTGCGAAAAGCACCAAGTCAGCAAAACGTCTAGGACATGCTATTAGACACACAATCTCAGAGGTCTAGAGCGTAAAGTGGATGCCTGCTACAATTACTTAGGAGCAGTTCCTCTCCAACGATCGAAAGAAAGGAATGCTTATATCCGTGTTAACTGAGAAGCCTGAAAGCAAGGTTCTTTAGTAAAGCAAGACCATTTGATCATCACGACTGCTATAGAAGCTACACAAGAGCATGCAGTATTCTTGTGGGCGAGGACACAGATCTTGCCACAAATCAATATTTTCTTCATAAAATTCGAAAAAGGGGAGGTACCAATGAGCATTTTCTCAGTTAACAGTTTCGGGATTCAGAAAAAGTGAAAAATGCTCCGCTATTCCTTCAAACCTTAAATGGTTGTGATATCACTTTCTCGCTTCACAGACAATGACAAAAAAAGCTTATCAATTTGGCTTTTTAAAATGAGCATCTAGTTAGTAAGTAAGTGATGTCTTTAAGAGAAAGACACCAATCTGAAAATTGTTGTTGATACCGGGTAAAAGTTCTAAGTAGCACTCTATGGATATAATACCTGGAATGAGTTTCGCTTCACTTCTTAGGGTGTGCCTGCAGGTACAGATGTCGTCAGATAACGACATGAATCCCATGAACTGAGGTTAGCAAACAACCAAGTATGGTCTACCTTCTGTTCTGAATCGAAACCGCTCCACAGTCATTTTTTGCAAATGCCCAAAAGGGTGCTAGCTGGTTGTTGCTTCAGCAAAGTAGGAGTAAAATGTTCAGTAATTTGTGCAAATTGTAGAGGGCATTCATACACTAATGAGCCTAATGCCGAAGTAGATGTGGACGACGAGCACGATAAACTTCTTCTGTTGAGCGAGGAAGAAAACGATGGTCCGATTGAGGGTGATGAACAAGAAAGTGAACCGACGTTTCCTCCAAAACGTGCACGGTTGAACCAATGAATCATCCTGTGTATTTCGAAATTCAGCTTTTTTATTATTCTTTTATTTTATAATAAAATTATTTCATTGTAGAAAATTTTCTTGTGTCAGAAATCATTATTTTTCCACATCTGTAAAATACCCAAATTTGTTTGTAAAATATCTAATCTGCGACCAAAAGTAACTAGTAAGGATAATACCGCGATGGCTGAGTCTGAATCGGTTTGTGTGTGTAAAATTTAATTTAGGGTCGGATACTCGAAATAAATCTCGACCTTAAACTTTGACTACCCTACCGAGTGGAAACATGTTATAGTTGATCTACTTCTCAAACCCAAAAAACGAGGAGCGGTACCGGAAGAATACCGGCCCATCAATCTACTCAACCACCTCTCAAAAATATATGAGAAACTAATCCTCAAACATGTCCGAAAACACTGTGACACACATGGCATCATCCCCCCGGAACAAACCGGAGTTTTTCGCGGTGTTAGCTGCTATAATCACGTAGCCAAACTATACTATGATACAGCTCAAAATCTCTACAAAAATCTTGCCACCGCAATGATTTCACTAGATTGCACACAGGCATTTGATTCTGTATCCCACTCCATTCTAAATGACCAACTCTGGCTTCACCAATTCCCGGACCAGCTGCTCGACATAGGTTCTAGAACCGCAAGGTAACTTCTATTTCTTATGTTAGTCGGTTTCCATTAAGTGTATAAACAATAAACAACAGCGATAAGTATAACATTTAAATCACGACTAGAGACAACAATCAGAAAAGAGGAAAAATTCTGAATCGAAAAATGGGTGTAAAATAGAAAATGATCAAGATTATTCTGGCCAAATTGGGATAAAATTTTGGAATTGTAGTTATAAAAGGCTGCCGTGTTCTATTTTCTATTGAGTCCAACGAGGAACTCAATAATACAGTTCCATGCTTTATGTACTATGAAGGTAGCGCAATTTATGAACATTATAGGAACCTTACTCTTGTAGACCCTCAAGCATCTATAGCCTTAAGAGCATTTGGGTCTTATGCTAAAGTTCCGTCTTTGGAAATTACTTTACCACTACGTACTTCTTCGCCTACCATAGCCAGGTATCTGAGTTCATATTCAGTTTTTAGCGCGATTCCTAATGACTCCAGTTCTAATTACTTCATTATCTTTATCAATTTTTTAAGGTAAAAATAAAAGCTAAAAAAAAAGTTAAAAATTTTAATTAATTTGTCATTTTTATTTTTGAGTATTAAATTTACTGGGAGCTATTGGCCATTAATTTTTACATAACCTGTAAATTCATACTCGTGTGGGAATGCTAGTCCTCCATCGGGCGCCTCCCAATCTGGCGAATAGTGACATGCCTCCCAGACATGGATGGTACTGGAGAAATGAAATACCCGGGGCGGACAAAAACTTGCAAGGGGGTGGACGTGACTCCATAGTCGTTCAGAAGACAACACGTCAAGAGGAATGAGAAGCTTCCTCCAGATCGGAGCGAGTAGGAATCTTGAGGTTGAACTTTCAAGGTACAATATAGTAAAGCAACACTCCAGGAGATTCATTGGCAGGATAACGTGGTGGACAGTCTGAAGGACTATCTTCTCATTAAAAGTTGGCATAAACGAAACCAAGTTGGGGCAGATTTCATGATAAGCAATAAGCTAAGACATGTCCTGCTGAACGAGATCATCAACCCACGGATCTGTAAAATAAGACTTAGGGAAATATTTTTCAATATTTCGATGGTTAGTGTGCAAGCCCCTACTGAAGATACAGACGGCGAAACGAAATACGCATTTTACGAACCTACGAAAGAACCTATGGCACTTTGCCCGCCCATGACGCGAAACTCATCCTTGGAGACAATACTATGCGAAGACAGGTAAAGAAGAACTTTACAGACCCACGATAGGGCTACATAGCAAACATGTGAGAACTAACGATAATGGCTTCAGGTTAGTGGATTTTGCTACAGAAAAAAGCATAGTGGTAAGAAGCACACACTTCCACCACAAAGATAAATGTAAAGAAACATGGGTTTATCCACTTTATCAACCAGATGACAGAGCGAGAAACCAAATTGATCGTATAATGATACAGCCGAGACACGCCACGCAAATTCAAGACGTCCGAAGCTGTAGAAGAGCAGTGTGTGGATCAGACCATCATTTAGCTAAAATAAGATACAGAGAAAAAATGGCGCTGAAGGCTAGAGGAAGAGCCGAGCTGCCTCCGTCCCACTTTGATGTGGAACGGCTGAAGGACGAAGAAACAAGACAAAGATTTGCCCCGAGAATATCCGAGTTACTTGGAAATGGCGAGTGAGTGGACGGTGTAACCTCAAGGTGGGCACATCTGAAAGGAGCCTTAAATAGAGTAGCGATGGAGAAGCTAGGGGAAAGACCTAGACCAACAAGAAACAACTGGTTCGACGAGGAATGCAGGATAAAACTCGAAGCAACGAAAGATGATTCAGGGTCACACCAGAGGTACAGCCAAGGAATATAGTGACAAGGGGAAGGAAGCAAAGAAGACCTGCAGACAGATCTTGAACCCGCAGCCGAGGAAACTAGATGAGGATGACATCCCGCCGGACCAGGACGAAATTTGGAAGGTCGTGAGCAACTTAAAGCTGCATGAAGCCTCAGAAATAGATGTGATCGACGCGGATATACTGAAATCCGGAGGGGATGAAGTTTGGGACCAGCTCATATACAATATTTAGTCAGAAGAAGAGAGGACTAGAATGTAGCTTCTTGTCCAATATATATGAATGGCGACAAGCTCTGCTGCTCCAATTACAAAGAGATCTCAATGTGATCGCGCTGTCCACTGCCATTAACCTGAGACTTGCCGCCCGCATGGAAAGAGAAGTCGGGGAATATCAAAGCGGCTTCAGACGAGGAAGGTCCACAATAGATTTTCAAATTTTCACAGCCCACCAGATATTGGAGAATACAATGGAGTACGACGTTGACCTGCACTACCATGTTATAGACTTTAAAGAAGCCTTCGTCTCAGTGGACCGGTCAACATTAACCAGAGACCTCCTATCCCTGGGTGTTTCAAGGAAACTGACCAGGCTAGTAAGAATGACAATGGGAGATACAAGAGGGCGGGTGGAGCTTCAGGGGTAATATCCGAAGGGTTCAAAATAACAAGACACAACCACACTCTTCAACATGACCTTGAAAAAAGCTGTGGGTGCCACTAGGACAAACCCTTCCCCACCCCTCTCCCCCGAGACACACTCTTTAACCGCCTTGCACAGCATCTTATATATGCAGACGATGTGGAAATCGTGGCCAGATCGATTCCAGCTCTGCCGGGGGCCGTAGTCCTCTTGCTTGAGGCGGCAGCAGCGGAGAGGATACTATGCATAAACGAAAAGAAGACTGCTTACATGAAGAATAGCCACGCTTTGCAGATCAATACGTATTGGCTCCCATAATTTCCCAGTATGCAAAGTTTTCGAGTACCTAGGCTCCTTGATGACAGTAACAACGTTAAGACTGAAATCGCCACCAGAATAGCCACCGGGAACCGATGTTACTTTGCCCTTTAGCGGGTACTTAAATTTCGCGGAATGTCAAGGAAGGCATGAAAAGTGGTGTACAAGACCATGTACGTCCCGTAATAACTTACGGTAGCAAAACATGAACGATGACTACCGAACTTGAAAGAATGCTTAGAGTCTGGGAGAGGAAGATCCTGCGCAAGATATATGAACCTTTGTGTGAAGAAAGAGTCTGGTGAATCAGGTACAACCGGAAGCTAACCACACTATACGGTGAGGGTGACATTGCCACCTTCATCAAGGCCTCCCGGATAAAATGGCTTGGCTATGAGGAAAGAATGCCGGAGGAAAGGGTGTCAAGGAAAGTGTTGTATGGACAAGGAGGAGGAAGAAGGAGAAGCAGAATCTATAGAATTTTGCATCCTTGCTGAGGGCGAGATAACTCCTTTTGCATTAGTCATCATTTGGCATCCCCAGATTCGTTGCCACCAACCGAGCATCCTCTTAAGAACTTTAATTTGGGTGTGAGGCCGTCTAGTCTCACACAGGTATTATGTGTAGTGAGTGGGAGGCGGAGGAGCCGTTTAAGAAATAATAGGTGAGACTTCTCACAAATAGAGTAGTGTGCTTTCTGATATTGATTCAGATAATTTTATTTTTGTTTGCCAGTATTCTGATTTGCAATTTGAAAATATTTTAAGCACTAAATTATTAGCTATGTTGCATTTTGAGCTAAAATGAGAGCCTGCCCGTGAAAATCTCGATGTCGAATAAAAAGTAACTCACAAATAAATGAATTAATTAGTAACTTTGATTGTGTTAGTCTTTATGCTTTGCTACTTTACCCCTTTCATGAAATCGAAGAACAATGATTTTGTTTATATTTACCGTCAACGATTTTATTAGCCAATATTGTTACAGAATTCTGAGGTTTTGTTGAGCATCCTTCCAATTGTCAGTCAGGATCAATAGATCGTCTGCATACTAGCGATATCAGATAGCAGAATTAGCGATATCAAATCGAAAATTTCAATACTCCTAGCTTCCATTGCAATAAATTAGTCTAAAATATCAGCTGTATAGAGGATGAATAATAGCGGACTCAAAACCTTAAAAAGAACCATCTCAGAGATATGTAAAACTTCAAATGAATCATTTCCGCTGGTGAAAATGAATGTTGCATTTTTATACATATTTACTATGAGTTTCAGGATTTTTTCTTTGTTCTACCTCGTAGAGCATTTGCCACGAACATAAAATCTTGCTTACTAAAAAAGAATGTGGCTGTTACTTTTCCTTTTTTGAGCTTTAGGACAAAATTAATGAGTGCTGATAAAACAATGACATTATACCTACAGCCCTTATTTTTTTTAATAACATTTGGATATTTGGTAACAGATTCTTCTCTTCTACCCATTTTATGAGTCTATTATAAAAATTTTTAGAATGCTTTTCAGCAAGCAAATTCTTTTGTAATTTTCAATATCTTTCCTAGGTCCTTTAGATTATAAAATATGAGCTCTGGTATTTCCTCATCAATATTATTCAGTGTGCTTAGTCTAAACTATTACAGTTATCTCCAACAATAATCATATCAGTAAGTTCTAAGTTTAGAATGCCATGTAAATGGTTTATTATGGAATATATAATATTATCATGTTGGGGACCTGCTTCACAGTCGAATGCAGATTACTGGAATTATTTATTTATTGCAGATTATACTATTTATGCAGATTACTCGTGAATATTTATCTTTAATTGCAATTGATATATGGCCTTTAGAAAGAAGAATCTCTGCTGATTGAAAATTATGAGGACAAATCTCCACTAGGCCTGCCCTCATAAGAATGCTTAAGGGCTTGTATAGAAAAATGGTAACAGTTATTTATAAATGGCGGCACGATAGTCTATCAGAAGTAAGTCTTCTTCTACTTCTCTGTCTTCGTGCCATTCCTAGTTTCGAGGAGCCCCGATCCAATGCAGCCATACCTCTCGGTCCTTACTAAGCCGAAGTAAGGTTTTCTTGAAGGGCTTTGCCTCTTTTCTCCCCGATCCGCTGAATGAACTTCAGGTAGGAAATTCCAAAGAAATCTACTTCTCCGTTCTACCACTCTGTGCGTTTTTTTTTGCTTGTTATTTTGCGCAAGCCACAAAATTCCCTCGTTACTTTCAGGATCCAGGTTTTTAAACGCCACCATTATTGTTCTACGTAGACTCAAGGTTCTTAGTTTCCCTTTTTCGGTGTGGGAGGTTCTCTATTCTGGGTCGTTAGGAGCTCGTATATTTTTATTATATACGATTATATTATATTTAGAGCTCTTTTGTTTAATTTGCTCTTTATGAGGAATTTTAGTAGGAGATGATAACTGCCGATTTCTGGGCTAATATAACTTTAATATCGGCAAAATACTGTCTTATGCTGAGGCCCTATATGAAATAGTCGTTATTAGTGTTTCTTTTCAGGCTCGAGAATGTTACTTTATATCCTTTTGTAGGGAAAGAAGGAGTTGAACACGAGCATGTCATTTTATAAACAGAAATCTATAAGCCGTTATCCATTCCCATTCTTCACTATCTCCTCACCATGGAGTCCAAGGACACCGTAAGCACCAGTGGGGCCACAGCCTGTTCTTGTATTGAAGTCTCCACTCAGTATCGGGAATCGTCCTTTGTCCTTGATTTTGTTGAGTAATCCTTTCAAGTCTGACTAGAAAGCTTCTTCATCCTCTCTTGATGCATATGCATGTACCTAAGTAACTTTTCCGACTGCTAACACAAAATTTGCTGCATCTAATCTTCCAGTTAGTTATACATTATTGGAGTCATAGCTAAACCTACTGCTTCTTTGGCAAAGCTTCCCTAAGGAACTCCAGCATATATCAAGACATACTCACACGCTTTAGATTTATTTTTTTGCGCTTCAGCTGTCAATGAAGAAGGATTTACGTCTAGCCGCTCTGTGGGATTATCCCCATCTATTGTAGTCTTCTTCAGAGCTCAGTCTGCTCCCAGGCATCGGTGAAATAAGGTGTGTTTTTTAGTTGTCCGTCATTATCGGTGTGCTGGAGCGAGTGAGTGCGTGTGGGTGAGTTCCGAGGGACACTGAGTGGCGAATCGGGACGCTCAGAGGACAGGAAGGTAAAAAAAAATTAGTTTTTTTACCCGGTGTTATTTATATTTTAGTGTTTTCTTTTTTATTTATTTTTGACTTAGAGTGAGTGTTAGACAGGAGGTCATTTGACCGAAATTTGTTACTAGATGTTAGTAGTGCGGTGAAGTTAAATTCGCGCACGAAAAGTGCAAATTAAAAAACCTTTTTTGAAAACCCCAATTTACGAAATTTATTACGCAAATGGGCGATTCCGGAACTCCGGTCGAGGGACCAAAAAATCTGGAATGTTCTTCTATGGAACATGAAGAGGAGCCACCAAAACCCCAAAGGGTTCGATGTGGAGCCGAAATACAAAATGGCGGCAGGAAAATTAACTAATACTTATGCTGGCGCGGTTAGAATTTGCACGTCCACCGACGAGGAGACGGGAGCCGAGGAAAACCTGGGTCCAAAGTTCACCCGTCTGAATCTAAGGAGGTCCAAAAGGGCCAGGAATGACCCCTCCATCACGAGAGGAAGAGGAGGATAAACCTTCGTCGACTATTATACGCTATAAAGGTCTATAAAACAGCGGAGGGCATCAGGGAGTAACTCCGCAAAAGAACAAAGTACAGCCTTGAGCAGCAGGCTTGCGTGAATGAGAGGGTCTCGGAGATGAAAGACCTGATCGTGGCCCTCGAAGAAAAGTGGAAAGGTGTACCACGTGGTTAGAGAGGCCTAGCCACAGATTACCTGTAGAAGGTTGTAGCCCTGAAGGTCTCGTCGGTCATTGCCCCGATGGTGGCCAATTCGATTAGCGATGCCGTCGGAGCTACGTACGACGAGGAGATGAAGAAGTGGGTTTCCCCAACTGTGCATAGGGTTGACAAGATGATCGACACTCTAAAGTTGTCAAAGGAGGAGACCGAGATATTGAAGCATACCGCTCAGACGGAAGAGAGGCAGAAGAGAGGAAGGGGAAAGGGAAGGACCCTGGAGGCGTGGCTGGGCCATCTAGGATGCAAGTGGCACAGGCTCCTAGGGCCCAGACAGGACGGGAAACAGTCAAACGTGTGACGTTGGTCACGAAAACGACCGAAGACGAAGAAGAGGGGCCGTGGATAGAGGCGAGGAAGAAAAAAAGGCCGAGACCCAGGGGTACGGCCGAGGAGGAGAAGAAGAAGGAGAAGGCACCTCGAAAGAAAGTGGACGTGCTGGAGAAAGTGGGGCTTAAGTCGGTCCCCAAACCCCAGGAAGAGATAGTCACTACATCACGGTGAAGGGGAAAAGGACCGATGGTAACTGGTCACCCAGTAAGATTTTTGAACAACTCCCATCCAAGGAGGACCTCGAGGCCACTGGGGCAAAGGCCAATATTGAAAAAGTAACAAGGTCTGGTGCGGTCCTGGTAAGGATGGAAGGGGCAAGGGCAAAGGGGAGGGGGCCGATCAGGTCAGTAAGATCTTAAGCTGGGGCAAAATGGCGGAAAAGGGGCTCGAGGTGAGCCTTGCCAAGAGGAGGTGGCCCCGAATAGAGGTCAGAAGGGTCCCCAAACACTAGGAAGAAGACACGCTCCAGAGATACCTGTGGTGGAAGATCGCACAGGTAAAGTGTGAGAAGAAAGAGAGGAGGGGATGGATGAGACTCTGCTTCTCCACCCCAGTGAGAAGTGGACTCACGAAGAGTTGTGTGATGGAGACCCACCCATCCATCAGACTAGCTTTAATGGAGCTGTCTGAGAATGACGTCAGTGGAGGATGGTGGAGCCTCTTCATGAGAGACTACCTTGACCCCCCGCTCTCCCTAAAGTTCCAAGACTATGGCCACCCGGCGAAGTCCTGCAGCAAGGAGACTGCGTGCAGATGGTGCACAGGTACCGGGCACAAGGCAAGTGGGTGCCCGGGGAGGACCAGAGGAGCCGCCCCTTGCTGCAGAAACTGCAAGGCGAAAGGCAGAGAGAGGAAGGACCTCCAGCATTGTGCGGGCAGCAGGGAGTGCCCGATATACCTGGAGATGATGGAGGGGCTGGCGAAGCGGACACGGTATGCGTAGGCTGCAGATCCTGCAGGTCAACATGGGCTGAAGACGAATGGTCGCGGATGAGTTACATACTCTCGCCCGGCACGTTGACATCATGGCGATGACGCGGCGCATTGCGGACTGGACCCTACCATCCAACCACCGGGTCATCGCCTTCAGTGTGGTGCAGGAGGAAGGTGGGAACGCCCTAGAAGTGGACAAAGGCTTTGTGACCCGATCGGCGGACTGGAGGGCCATCTCCAGAGAACTGGAGGGTGTGCTCGCGGATAGAGAGTGGGAGGAGATGGCTCCGATAGAGGAGGAGTCAGAGATTGACCACAGGGTGGCAATGCTGACGGCCGCCATCACAGAAGCGGCGAGTATATCCCTCCGACGCCGAAGAGTGAGAGTACGTCCGGTCCCATGGTGGACGCCGGCCCTAACCCAACTGAAGAGGGAGTATTATAGGGCCAGGCGTAGGTACCAGGATTGCAGGGACGACGAGAGGAGACCTGCACTCCACGATAAACCAAGCGTAGGTATAGGGCGTACCGAAACGGCGTGCGTCACCAGAAGAGGTCCTGGGACGAATTTATTGTCGAAGAAACGGAGAAGAACCTTTGGGGAATACCGTACAGGGTGGCGATGGTCAAGGTGAAGCCCCTCACGATGGTGGCTTCCCTCAGAGTGGGAAGAGCCCTGGCAACCACCCTGGAGGAGCGGCTACGATGTACATAGATTTTACGGAATGTATACGTCCCAGTACAGCGAAGTGGACGCCATGGTGAGACGCACCACGGAATACCCGCCTGGTACCGACCTATGCCCACCATGGGATTTATGGGAAATTCGTCTTGTCGTGGAGAAGCAGAGGATCGGGAGAGCTCCAGGTCTGGACGGAGAAGACGCTGCGGTCCTCAGGAATAGTGCCCTGTACGTGGAGGAGGAGCTCCTCCGGATTTACAATGAAATACGGAATACTATACGGAATGAAATACGGAACCTCGTACACCAGAAATGGCTAGAAAAGGAGATTAAAAAAAAATAAATAAATAAAACAATAAAGCTTTAGATCACCACTTCCTTTCTTTCTTACATCATTAATGCCGAGTATATCCACCTTATAAGTTTTCATTTCCTTTACTAACTCAACCTCCTTCCCTGTCAATGTCTTAATGTTCCAGTTTCCAAATCGTAAATCCTCATGAGTAACAGATCGTTTCCGTGAGAACATCCGAGACTAGATGTTGACTTTGAATAAATCATACTGCCATGCGGGTTATTAGTCCAACGACGGAGGCCCCATAACCTTGGAACAACTGGTCTCCTGAAAATTTATGTCCACTCAGGAGAAAGGGTGGCTGGGCTATGCCCTCCCTCAGCACTGGGACCCTAGCAGAACTTGGCCGTTACAGGGCATGTAACCTTACCATCCCCGGTACGAGGACAAACCTCCGGATAGTTATCCAAGTGAGCTCACAGAAGGAGACTCTGGTGCCCCCTGGACCGAGTTAATAGCCCCCGGACAACCTGAGACTAAAGGCTGAAGTAATCCGTTTCAGAAAATTTCTACATCACAAATTCTTTAAAGATCTTTAGATTTTTCTTATTTTGCTGTACATCTTTGAGAGCGAACTCTTTCTCATATTATTGTTTGATGTTTATCAGTTGGGGGGAGGGAGGGAGAAGGGGTGTTCCGGTTGCGTTTTTAATTGATTTGTTTTGAATTTTCTTTTCTTTGTGTTCTGTAAATGTGAGGTTTGAATAGAGGAGTCTACTATTTCTATGTCATCACAATCGTTTTCTGAAACTTCGAAGTCAGTATTAAGTTTCGGAGTGTTATCACAGAGCGTTAAGGTCATTGTTCTCTCGTATAACCCGTGGTTTATCTTCGAAGTTTTTCTTAATAAAAATACCTAGATCCATTTTTTGTCCACGTTTGTGTAATTTGACCTCACGTTCTAATTTTCTAGTTATGTGAAAAGCTTTTGCCTGTTTGGAGAAAGTAATTCATTGATATAAATAATGTTGTTTTGCATAATTAATTAGTTTGTTTTTTTTCTTTAATTTGATCATCAAATCGGTTTTTACGGAATTGTATAGAAATTTTACAATAATTGGAAGCGGGTAGGTAGATTTTTTTGGTTTTAATCGGCACTTATTATCTATCCTCTACTGTTAGGAAAAGATCGATACTATCTAAAATTTCTTTGTTTTCATCTTTTAATACCGGAATGTTGTCGATTTTAAAGAAGTTTTTAACTCGTAACAGAGAATTGTCTGGCAGTTCCATTCTCATTTCTGAGTGCTGTTGTTTAAGTTATTGATTCTCTCTTTGTAATACAACTCGGTTGTTTTTACAATTTTTAAGGTCATTTTGTGCTTTTGCCTAGGATATGTTGAATTCAGTTAGTGATTGCGAATTTTGCCCAATTAGACCAGAAACGAGCAAAGCACGTTTTCTAAAAATTCGACGGTTGGTGGCAAACTGAATTGAAATGTCAGGAGGAAAGATACAGATAGAACATCCACAATCACTAAATGCTTTCCGCCACATCCAACTTTTGGATTAAAAGCGACCTCTCAGGACTGCGCATTCCCGAGGTTAAGGTTCACAGATAGATTTGAACGTGTGAATTTAAACTTTTACAAACGTTTTTTTTTTCACTCAATAAAAACACATCTTTCTGGATAATGCGACAAGAATTTAATGTTCCCCATTGCTCTATTTAAATATTAAAATAAGCTTTGTCATGGCCTAAAAATTCTTAAAATGTCAGATTTTGGTTATCAGTTTGAAATTTTCGTAAACAAAATACATAATCATAAAAATAATGACGAACACCAAACCGGTATTTAGCAGGTATACGGATGGTCGATACTTTGCCAGATAAGGCGATATAAAATTTAAATGCGTGGAGCAATTTATCGTGTCCAGTGCGCATGCGCATACTTTGTTTCTGTTGATTTTCTTATGTATCTTGTATCCTGTGTTCATTAATAAAACCGTCTTAGTGAATGATCTCTTTATAATTTTGCCTACAACCCTAATAATGTTGTCAGGTTATGGGCTTTTTGTATATTTTTATATTCAGGAAGAATATATACAAAAAGTCCTTACCGAATTCGCTATGGCTAAAAGAAAAACCTGAATTGAAGACAACCTCCAAGTAGACATCACACAAGCCATCGAAAAGAACTTGCCATACAGAGAACTAGTGGGTTCTCTTATGTGTACGAGTATATCCTCGGTAAGCAGACCAGATATAGCGTATGCCACTTCATTCCTTAGCAGATATTTGGATAAACCTACAAAACAGTTGTGGTGTACAGCCAAAAGAATTTTATGCTACTTGAAATGTACAAAAGATCTCCAGCTCACATTCTAAAAAGGGAAGGACATAGGATTAATCGCACATTCAGATGCAAATTGGGCAGAAGACATCTACTGGGTGTGTTGCATATCACTGGGGAAATCTAATATCTTGATATTCAAGAAAACAATCGTGTGTTTCTCAGTCTACAGCAAGCAGAATACATAGCATGTGCATCAGCAGCTCTGGGATGTGGTGTACTTCCAACGCGTTTTGCACGACTTCAACAGTGATTCTACTGTGCCTTTAATATATGTCGATAATCAAAATGCTATAAATATGAGTGAAATTTATGAAAACAGTAAAAGAACTAGATATATTGGACATCAAGTACCATTTTTTTAAAGATCTATCGAAAAATTTAAAAGAATTAAAATATATCGAAACTGCTAATAATGTAGCAGACATTTTCACTAAGGGCCGAATTCATATACTGCACTCAAGTTAGTTTTTTCTCTAAACCAGAGCGCAATTCCACTTAACCAATTCAGAAACAAAATTCACACTTGGAGAGAGTGACATTTCTCACACACTCAAGTGAAGTTTTAGGTTATTATATTTCAGTATTAGTGTTATCTTATATTCTATTTAAATAATTATCTTTTAGACAGGTAACAGCATATTGTTCTTGCCATGCGATTTATTTTTATTACATGTAAAAATAATTTATAGTATTTAAATTGGGAGGGAGTGTCAGATACTGCTATAGGAAATTTAAATACGTGGAGCAATTTATCATTTGCAGTACGCATGCACGTACTTAGTTCCAGATGACTTTCTTATCAATCTTATATTCTGTGTTCACTAACAAAACCTTCTTAATGTATGTGCTTATTATTATTTCACCTGCAACCCTAACAATTTTGTCAGATTTAGCATTAATGACATGTGGGAAAAATAATTTAAAGCCTTTAGGTTTCTTGACAAATTTAAAAGTTTCATTCGGCTGTAAAGAAATAAATGATATAAAATGTTATGTTTTACCAGGTAGAAGTCCATATTTGTTGGGAAAAGTTGGCTTAAAAAACTTAGTCTGTGGCCATTAAAATTAGAATTAAATTATAGTAACTCTGGAGGGACAAATAAGACGCTAATGGCTAAGGTGAAATCGCTTTTTCGAATTTGTTTATTCTATGGCAAGGAAGAAAGATTAAGTTGATATTTAAGAAGGACACAGTCCCCGCCCAATTAAAACTGTAAAACAGGGTGCCATCTGCTCTCCAAGAGTAAATATAGAATTAAATTAAAAGACTGATTGATGTAGATAATTTAGAGCCTGTCACTGTTAGTAGTTATGCGACACATATTGTACCTACAGTTAAGTCAAATGGACACGTTAGAGTGTGCAGTAACTTTAAGTTAACAGTCAATCCGCATTTAGTTGTCAAACGGCAACCAGTGACTAGTAAATAAGAAGTTTCTAGTAAATTATAGATAGGTATCTAATCCACCCAAATAGATCTAGCACATGCATTTATGCAATTCAGTATAGATGAAAGTTCCAAAAAAGCGTTAACTATTATAACTGATGAGGGTTAATTTCAATACAGTGAGTGGCATCCAGCCTGGGAGAATGTCAAGATATTTTAATGGAAGAGCTAAAGGATAATCCATACGCAGAAATTTACATAGATAATATTTATTGCACATGCAGAACAGACGAATAACATATTTCATTTGTGGCCAATATATTTAGACTCCTAAATGACTCAAGCAAATGCTACCAAGTGTGATCTATTGAAAAGTAAATTTGAAATTCTAGGATTTGTGTTAGATAAACAAGGAATTCATCCTGCATTACTGCGGAAACAGAGGCTCCTAGGCCTAAAGATTGCAAGCAGTTGAAGAGCATTCTGGGATTATTCAAATATTAAGAATCGTTTCTGAAGCACGGAACTGATAAACTGCGGTGTCTTTATGATCTCTCGAAGTCAGCCTAGTGTTATTGGTCCGAAGAATGTGAAGAAAGTATTAACAGGATTAAAAAGCAAATTGTTTCTGACAATGCGTACTTTCGTGTGACGTCAGTCAATATGGATTTTCTGAGATCCTTTCTCGTAAATTCGAGAATGGAAAAGAAAAAATTATTGATTTCGCTTCGAAAATAATTTCGACAATCGAGGGCTATGAGGCATCATCGACAAAGAAGCGGCCGCCACCATTTTTGCCTTCAAGAAATTTCATCAGCATGTTTATTGTGCACACATTATGCTCAGAACGGACCATGAAGCTTTGAAATATATTTTTAGGAATTATAAAAATCTGCTAGTGACTATTCAAAACCGATTACAAAGATGGACTTATTTCATTTCTGGCTTCACCCACAATATAGAAGTAGTAAAGTCTTCAGCAAATGGTAATTGTGACGCTTTATTAAGGCTGCTCTTAAATGAGCCTACTACAGTATTCGATTCCGAATTTATAGCTCTCCATTATGTGGAAGAGGGGATGCCTGTGTTGAATTATAAAC
Organism: Rhaphigaster nebulosa; assembly: GCA_948150685.1. Classification (NCBI taxonomy): domain Eukaryota; kingdom Metazoa; phylum Arthropoda; class Insecta; order Hemiptera; family Pentatomidae; genus Rhaphigaster; species Rhaphigaster nebulosa. Next base: position 128,585,208 of record OX411306.1, read on the forward strand.
GAGTTGCCTCAGCGTCAGTCAAAGACAAAGCATTAAGTAAGGTAATAAACTAGGTAGCTTCGGGATGTCCAAATGAAAATAAGACTATCAGATCTCGAAAAGAAATTATTCAAAGAAACTAGAATTGTCACTGGATAAAGGATGCCTCATGTGGGGAATCAGAGTGGTCATACCAGAGTCACTTCGGTCCATCTTACTCAAGCATCTTCATCACATATTGGTATGACTAAGATTAAGCAATAGGCCGGATCATATTATTTGGCCAGATTTAGATACAAATACGCTGGAAATTACTTTAACTGTGCAACCAATAAAAGGAATCCTCCTAGAATTGTGAATTCGCAGTGGTCATACCCAAGCAAAGTATAGTCTCGCCCAGAGGCTTAGCTAGGGTAGGGCGAAGGGAGTGAGCTCCCCGGGCGCAACTTGATGAAGTGCACCAAAATGCTCCAAAGTAATTTTTAATAATTTATTTTTTCCATTATTTTTTAGGATCCGAAAAGAAAATGTACTTTATTGAATTTAAGTCGAATATACGTTTAAATACGTAATCATGAAATAATGTGTATGATAAGCAGATAGGTATGCACGATACCGATCGAAACTTTCCTTTCGAAAGGATGTAGTTTTGCTATCGATACAACTAATCCAATATTCCGTTGGATACCTTAGTGGTATCGAATATTTGAAACAAGAGCTTGAATGAGTTGCGGTATTCGAGACTTTTTCGGTATCGAATTTCTCAAGAAGCAGATAATCTGAAATTACAGCAAGGGGGGGAAGATTCGGTACTAGGAATTTTGCCAGGGGGAGGTATACTTAATTTTGCCGACTCTTCTTTCATTTCCCTTCAATAAAAGTCAGCAGTTTTATAACGTTGCTTTAGGTAATATATTTCAAAATATATATCGACATCAAGTTCCGAAAAAGAGTTAAGCGCCAAAAATTCGAAATAAAACAATCATCACGTCTCATCGACTTTCAGATGAACGATGAAGTGATGGAAAACGATTTTAGCGTAAACGCTTTAAATAAAAAGACTTGAAGAAGAAAAAAATTGTCACATGTAACGTTTTTGATTGAGACGGTGTTTTTTTGTTTTATAGTTTTTTGACTCCTATACTGCTACTACAGTCTACTGATACCTCACTAAAATACATGTAATCGTTCACTAATGAAATAAAATAAAACAACGATTTTACAATAAACAAATTGGCAATTATTAGGGCATTTTGGAAAGATAATGAAGGTTAGGGGTGAGAGTGGTACCGCATGCGCCCACCTCCCTCACTATCTCAGTTTCCGATCCACCACCGCAGCAGAAGCAACCCTCTCACCGAGCATCAGTAAGTACGAATCTTCGCGGGATCATACCCCCAGGCTCCAAGACTTGATCCTTTAAAAAAAAAATAATAAATAAATAAAACTGTTAGACTAGTTCAACTGTTACGAGTGCTGATTTTAATCATGCGACTTTATAATGTAAATCTAGCAATATGTACTTTATTTTTTAATTTATAGGAACAATGGTATTAAGTAATTTTACAAAATATTTTAATTTAAAAACTTGACTAAAATTGCATTAATTAATTTTAAATAGCGAATTAATATGGGTTTAGAATTTAACATTAGTTATCTCATATACGCCTCTTATTTCGGCGATCTCTGATTCCTTGACAGATTTATATGCGCCGATTTTATTTGAAAGAATGAAATAGGACGATTAAATAAATTACTTAAACGAACATAACTACATTATAAAATATGATATTAAAAAACAAAACAACTACAGTATAATAATAAGTTGTAAATTTATATCATGGCTATTCAGCACTGCGTGAGGTTAACTCCATTTGAATGGGAGTCTTCCTTTAAGGTAAATACAAGATTAATAGACCGACTTTACTAAGAAAACAAGGAACACTGAAAAAGTACTCAAAGGTAATTATGAATGAATCACTATTTAGCTATCCCAACGCTAAACTTAATGAATTACCTTATAAATGCATAGTAAACAATTTTTCGCCAGATAAAATGCCAAATCCATAATCATTATCTGGACTCGCATTTAGAAAAAAATATTGAAGTCAATTCCAAGTTACTATATCCATAATGGTAAACCTTACCTAACAAGTAGTTTTTCAAACTAAAAATGATATCTTCTTTAATTCGAAAACGGGGCTGTAACTCCCAGTTTACACTAACCTGAAAACCTAATGTAACATCTCAAAAACCATTGAAAAACTCAAATTTATTATTTTTGTTTTGATAACAATCATTTGCGTATCTAAAACCCCAAATATTGTTGTTCTTTAATGAACTGGATAGTTTAAAATTTTCAGTTTTAGAAATTAATTCTTTCGCTGATATTTATCTTTTTATTTAAAGTTATAGGATGAAATAGCATCGTGATTGTAATAACAAAACTGTAATTTTCTATTGCTAACCCATGGTTTTCTAATTTAGAGTATGGACCTTATATTCCTAACACTTATATTCTTTATTTTTTCCAAATTGAGAGCTATAAGTCATCCGTTATCAAATCTTAATTGAGGTAAGAAACATTTCCCAATGGATGTATAACGGATACAATGGATGTTCCCTATTAGCTGATCGATGAATACAACAAGAATGAGATAGAAATCTTTTTATTTTTAAAGTAAAGCTATTGTTAAAGTAAGGTTTTTCTAACACAGTAAAGTGAAAATAAAAAGTTACTAGCGGCTAAAATGTTACAAGTAAATAATAAAAGGATTGTGATTCGTTCAAGTTACGTAAGACACAATTTAAAACGTAATAAACCTTTAAGAATGGACCATATATGATCAATAGGATACAATAAAGAAAAATAAATAATACAAATATTTGGGATAAAAGGTCCATACCTTCAGTAATTGAAATAGAATAATTAATTTAATTTAAAATTTATAATATTCCTATTATTTTGCAATGAAAAATGCTTTCACGCTTTATTTATTTTTCTCTTAATTTTTTTCAATCGTTCAATATTATTTTTTCTAATTCTTAGTTCCGGTATTAGTACTTTTCAGAATGATAATTTTATAAAACTAAAAAAAAAATATTTAGTCTTGAAGAATTAGCGATAGTCAAAAATTCAAAAGGAAAACCTTTTCATTGTTTTTCATGCCTTAAAAAAAATCAGCAGTTTGTGGAGTATGATTTTTATTTAAAATTCCTATAATTCTCCTACACATGTTTTTTTCCTGGCTTGGCTATTTATAAACAATGTAAAAGTGAACGTTTATAATTAATATAGTGGATTTAAACTTTTTTTTTTCTTGTGTCGTGCAATAGATACAATAAATGAATGCAAGCTTAGCAATATGACTTATTACTCATAGTTTTATCAGATCACCATATTCCAATGATAGAACGGTTTATAAAAATTAATTTGATTCAGAGAATATATGCAGAGAAGCATTCATCATGCTAATTAGAAGACTACACAGTAATAATTTAAAATTCGATTATTTTATTTTTATAGAATTTGCGGTGAGCATATGATTGATAAAAAAAAGCGTGAGCAGCATAGCTTCGTCACTAAGGTCGTATTTTATGAAATCGTTCTGCCTAGCAAAGGGAGCGCTGCAGGTTCCCAAATGTAGAGGGAAAATATATATACAATGACTTGTCCATAACTTCCATAATGATAGATAATGCACTCCCTCCTCTCTCCTCAGACCTTCGACGCAGTGCAATAATCTATTTTGCTAAGGTTGAAATAGTCATATCTTTGCTAATACAGATCCGATGCCGATGAAACTTCTTTTGTTTTATAGATAATTTAACTTACTTTTAAATGCAATCCACATTAAAGGCTTTCATCCCCCAAATCAATTGGTAAGGGTTATAGAGGTGCGCGAATACTTAAAAAAAATCGAAAAATCGCCGGGGGTAGAGGTAGAGAAAAAAAGTTGGGACCCCCAAAAGGCATTCTCCTAACACCAACTCAATTTACATACAAATTTTCAACCCTATAACTTGACTTGGTGGAGCTGCGGAGATGCGCAAATCTTTATGAGAAATGTTGAATGAAATTTACCCATACTTATATGGTATTTTCAGCGAAACCCCTGAATTTCAACTCGTTTGACGCAAAGTGCAGAATGCAGAACTCAAATGTAGTGGAGAAAAATAAATATATATTACACACTTATAAAAAATATAGACCTCTCTAAAACATCCATAATCGTGTTCCAGGGGCTATGAGATGGATAGAAAATGCACTCCCGCCCATCTCCGCTGATCTTCGACCCAGTGCAACAGTCTATTTTGTTCGGAGAAAATAGGACTAAAAACGACTTTAGTAATAGATTTATTTATTTTTGTTTATCGATCACTAGGCGCATATACTTTGAAGTTAATTCAGTGCATCACCATATTAGCTAACAAAAAAGAATAAATAAATCAAATCATAAAAAAATAAATGAATAAGTAAATAAATAAATTTGATTTTAAACTTATAGGAAAAAGTAAAATAAAACATTATTAAAACGGCAATACTAATTCAATTTAAAAAGGTAAATAATTAACTGCTATAAAAATATAAGATTCCCTTCAATCAAATACTGAAATAAATCTAGAAAATATAGATATTTTTATAGTGGCAGATTACTTTACGATTCCTTAAAATATTGGACTGACTGCAGTTTATGATTAATTCAATTTGTAATGTCTTTCCATTTATTTTTAAAATATTTTATGTTATATTTAGAAATTTAAACAAATACTGAGCTATAGTATTTAATCAAGTAATCGTTATCTTTGCTATTAACCGTTAGAAGTGGGTTATTCTTCAAATTTGGTGCTATTTAATTGTTTTATTAACTTTTTGGAAATCAAAGTCGAGTGTTTCGATTTTTTTAATTTTTATTACTTTCGGAAAAAAAGGTCCAAGACAACTTTCTGAAGCACACACTTAATATCATAGTTTCGTTACATATACTTTAAAAAAATGTCTGATTCTAGTGAGTACCTTATGTATTAAGAATGTAGAGCCATGAATATGGTTTTAAAAAATTTCGAATTTTTTGCTATTGAGGTCACTCCTGAATTTTTATTGAGGCAAGGGAGTGGCCCTCAATAGAAATACTCAAACACTTCAGATTTATTTTCTCATTCAGGAACCAACTGAAGAGGTATGAGAATGGAGCAAAGGAGACCACATGTTTTCTGCTTCCTACCTGTATTGCCATATTACTTCTTAACACAAAATTTCCCTATGCGAGGGTGTATTGGCGGGCATTTCAAAATCGCGCTAGGGCGAGACCAATACCTATGTGATAAAGGCAAAAATGATATGGTGTGTTCTATCTGAAATTCAAATTATGTTTTAAATCAATACTCGAAAGAATACCGAAAAACTGGTGCCATTGACTCGTAAACTCACAGCCTCAGCTTTGTGGCAGGGCTAGGGAGTAACAAAACTACCATTACCAATATATTTTATAATTAAATACCCATTAATTAGTTTAACCTTAAAGTTAGAAGGAAATTTGGACCTCAAGGGCGGTGATAACAGGAAAAAAAATCTTCCTCATTTAGATTGTTGATCATTTTTAAAAAGCTCTGTGATAGAAATAGGACCGAAACTGGAGAATGAACCAAGTAGCTTTAAAATCCTCTTGCTGAAATTAGCTAAATAAATAAATAGGTTTAGCGAACGCGAAGGTTAGATGTTGATAACACCAATCGCAGTTTACGAACCTCCATCCACCGACCACCCTCCAAACCCTAATCCGCAAGATCACCCTAAACGCAATCCTCCCACCAAAGTCTCGATCAACGCTTTCATCAAAGTTGTTGTATTTAGTTTTATGGTTTCCGTGTCTTCACTTATCAGTGCCAAATCATCTTTATGTCCAATCACGGATATTTGACCACCCAGATTTAAACCTTTTTCGCTACGTATCACGTTGGTAGCTAAATTATGTGTGTTTTTTTAACTTCCAGTTAAAATGTCCACCGGAACGGCCGAGATATTGTTATTTTCATCTCTAATTCCATTCATTACTTCTTCAAACCGTTTACGCGGTATGTTTATACTCTTATACATGGTTCTTAAGTTGTTTTCGATTTGATTAATTTCTATCTCTATTATTTAATTTTAAGATACTCTATTTTTTTTATTTTTCATGAATTTTGAGGTTCATTCTTTAAGGCTCAGAAGTTGGCAAAATTGTATTCCCAGGGATTATTTAGTACTTTTAATTTAGCGGTTTTTCTTTTTCTAGCACAAGTTTAGACAAGCTTTATCAAACCAAGGTTTGTTCTTTTTACTCTCCCTTTTCCTAAAACAAAAGTACCGACCTTTTTAATATTATTCCTGGTCGCTGCACATAACTTGTCTATATCTTCGCGATCCTCATATAAAGATTGTAAGTCTTCGAACCTATTATTGACTTCTAGCGCGAAGAGGTTTTCATTCCTCTTTTATATATTAAGTTTTTGTCAAAGTTTTGTGATTACTAACTCATGATCTGACCCACTTCCTGCCCAATCATAAGACCTCACTATAATTATACTATTTTGCCATTTATGTTGAACCAATACATGATCAGTTCGATTTCGTGTTTGTGAATCCGGCGATGTACACGTATACTTAAGAATAAGCTCCTTATCTTTAAACGTAGTATTTTTGATTATTAGGTTTTTCGAGATAGCAAAGTTAATTAGTCAGAACATATTATCATTACTTTGCTCGTGCAAACATTCTTTACCAATCGTCGGATAATATACTTCTTCCCTTCCACCTTTGTGTTCGCGATCCCTACACTGATCGCGATGATGCAGTTTCGCGGTAGTTTATCGTAAACCCACTGTAGTTTATCATAAAATCCGCATTTAACTCCATCATCACTGTCTTCGGTAGGAGAATGTTTACCAACGCGATTTTAAACCAATGTCGCTGAAATATGGACACCGATATCCTATCACTAAAAAACTGTATATTTCTCAACGCGGAAATCAGTGTATTCTTAATAAGAAACACAGTGCTTAAACAATAATTACGGCCTCGCAATGTGCCAAATAGTGTACCTGCCTTCCGCTAACGAGACCTCCTGTGGCCAGCAAACCTCTTAGAGTGCCACGATTTCGAAATGGTATCCCTTAATCCCGTCTGCCTCTGATTTGAATACACCTGCTGTATTCAAACCTCTTATGTTCCAGGTCTAATATCAAAACCTCCAATTTTTAACTTACACCATGAATCCCCTGAATACCCTGAGACCCGAACTAGTTTGCCTCCGGATAATGAGCGTTTTACCTCAGAGAGATCCATGACTGTTAGTGGTTATTTTGTGAATTAAAAATAAGTGAGTAGGACGTTCAAACACCCAGCAAGCTTGGAGGGCTGCTCTCAGTGTTGGTCAGCGAGTCCATCGGAATTTCCACCAACCATCCCCAAATCCGCCAACCGCGGGACGCTCTTCTACGCGGTAATGAGATCCACGCGAATTACTGAAGTTAGTTTGTAGATTTGATTGTAATTTGTAAGCTCAAATCTACAAACGTACCTACTGAAACTAACGGTCTTGTTAATTTGCAGGTTTGATTTAAATTTGTCAACTTCCCACAATGGTTGAGCGTTTCTCCTGCGCAGGTATTATATGTCTCTTACCAATTAGTAGCCAATTAATAAAACCTAAGTTAACAACTCGATTTAGATTGAAAGCTTCCATTACTGAGAACTCAATTTTTTTATTTCTTATGTATGCACACACACGCGCATACACATAATTTATTTTATGTATATTTACACATTTTTAATAAAACTTAGTTGTGGAAGCAATTTCCTAAAGCAATTACTTGAGCAAAGCAATAATCGTTGACAATAATTGAGTCAAATTCACGAAACAATGGCCAAATTAGACTAGTATAAACTTCACGACTAGCTTTTGATTATTAATCGAACTATTATTAAACCTGAATGCAAACCGAAATAGAAATTACACCATCACCGAAATCTAATAATAAAAACTCCCTCCATCCGATGGTTAATTTTCATGAAATATTTTATGAACTAAAAAGGTAATTTTTTGAATAAGTAAACATAAAATATGGATGTAATGCTTGCTAGTGGGTTCGTCATCGATAATAGATAAATACTGATTTTATAAAGGTATTCTTATGTTTTTATACAATTATAATTATTTCAGCGTGTTAGTCTGTACTTCGGCGGTAGATATAGTGAAATTGATACTTATCTCTGAGAGTTAGGTAGGTAATCCTAAAAACGAAAAAATGGAATAAACATTAAGGGAATTTCTAATAAAAAAAAAAAAAAAAAAAAAATGCATAACTTACTTATCTGTACAAGCCAATAAAAAAACATTAAAAAGGATGTTTGTCCAGGTTTAATATATTCACGTCCATTAATGCATTTTCTCTATATATTTCTGCAAGTTTGGAAACTTAAACGTAAATGATTTTTGGGGAGATCCATTTTAATTGAAATTTCAGCACAGACTAACTAACTTTCTGGAACACAAATATATTAAATCTAAGAGTACGTAATACTATTATAAAAAAAACTATGTAAACACAATTCAATTGTAAAGGAGGGATTAGTAGTACGAACATAAACAGACAAATTTTTAAAAACCGACATTACTATGGAATGACCTGATATTTTACTTTGAAATATGTCAATTGACCATAACTATTTGGGCCAATCATTGCTCAAATTTCTTCTTTGAAGAGGGCATTATTTTCAGGATGAATACATTTATTTTCCTTTTGTTATATTAGATCGAAGAAGCTCGTAAGTTTTATATTTTATCTTTTTACTTTAATGGACATTATGGTATTAGAATTTTATTCATAATAAGCTCGATTTTTTTTATATTGATTCCAGTGGAAAAAAAATAAAATGTAAAAATGCAATGTATGTTGGTAAATTTGGTGATAATTTGAAAACGGCCCAGTACTAATTTGGTTTTGAATTAACAGTTAATAGCTGAGCGGTTAGTGGTCCATAGGATAGATCATTTTAACGTGGATGTACAGAGGCATACGACGGAGCAGCGAGTAGGTTAGCAGCGCAATAGATCAAAAGCATTAACATCTATGGAAGCAGTTCTGCTCGTGCACAAAGCTCACCTTCCGTCGTATAATCCAAGGGGCTGGACACAGGCCTCTAGGGTACTTTGATGTGAATAGCAAGAATAAATGATATGCCAATCTACAGAAATTAAATAAAACCAGTAAGATAATACAACTGATGCATGATTAACTTAGTTTATTTTAAAATAAACTGAAAATATAAGTATTGACATAAAATTAAAAGGGACCAAAGAAGAACTTATAGAGATCAAAGAAGAAGAACCACCTTTGCTGTAGTAGACCGAAAGAAAGGAAAGAATTAGACTGTGAGTGAGTGATTGCTCACTACCAGTCACAAAAATATGAAATTTTATATACGAATCAGACCAGAGCTGTTAATGCATAAAAAGTTGGAGATAGATGTTATATCACTTAAATAAGTTATACGATTGGTATTCTGTGTTCTCTCTGCGTAGGGAAATTTTAGATGTTTAGGCACCGCATTAACTTCATTATCACCAGTTTGAAAAAATGCACGAAACCTAATTATCTGGCATCCATGAACTCCTTGTGATATGTCAGTAAATACGCTGATTCAAATCACTGTATCACTGATTATTATTGTAGTTATGGTAAACAATTAGTGTTTTCTTATCCCCAATATCTGATCAGTATCACTAATCATCGTTCATGATTTAAGAAATTAAGAAAGAAGAAGAACTTCGAACTCAGTGAACAGATCATTTACTGCTGAATTTGTTCCATTTCTGGAATGTCATGGAGTAGTGAGTGATATCCCAGCCATAATAATACTCATTAATCAAGAGTGATAATGCCGCATCGACAGCATTGTTATCGTCTGCAATATATCAATGCCCAGGAAAACAAATAAATAGAACAATTAATTTGTCTATTATTGCGAAAACTAATTTATTTTCCAAATCAATTGTCTAAAAAATATAAATAAGAAACTAAATCGACATGAATATGACAAAGAAAAACACTGTTTAAATGTAGTAATTGTTTAATAATTTTATGAGAAAACATATTACCTTGCAAGATAAATGCAAATAAAAACCTACAAAAAAATTTGTTCTTTCAGACTTGAGAATGGCCCAAGTTGGCCGAAACGTCAAAAAGATGTAAAATTAAATAAAATACTTGGTGACCGAATGGCCTTTTTGCTTTAGTCACTGAAAAAAAAAATAAATAAAATGGGCTAAAAGAAAGAGAGAGATTGGCGCTTTTTTAAAAGATTTTAATAGATACAGAAAAAAAAAATCTGTATTTAAAAAATACCTTGAATATTCCTCACCTTAAGAAAAAAATGGATATAAATCTTTAGTAATTGCTTTAGTAAGTCACTAATTTATTTTAATAAATTACTCTTTCTATCAGGTATCCTATAAATTTTAACAATGCGTTTAACGGAAAATTCAAAATAAAATCTTGATTACAAATTGACTTTCCACAAAACCTATCGAAAAAAATTGTAAACTGTAATAAAGGGGTTAGCTACTAACCGGCAGGTTATTAGTTTTTCAGTAATTATTAATAAACACACACACACACATATGGGTGGCCGAGCGAGCAGAAGCGTTTGCAATAGGTAATCAAAGTTGAACAACGTCGAGGGTGGTTAGTGCTGGGTTGGGTGACCTCCTACCTGGGATACCGAACAGCTCGAGATTCTCCAAGCGATTGTCTATCTAATGGAAAAACTAAAAATCACATTGAGTAGAGTGATGACCCTAATCTGTGTACCTTGATTGTGAATCTCTTTGTGGTCTTCCAGGATGTCAAATAGTCACACGGAGGTTTGTTCTATATATGGCATGCTTCAGCAAAATAAATATAGGTCACCGTGCGACTGCTGACGCCGAACAGCCATAATCCGAGGACTATTACCGTACTAGTACCATTTGTCACTGTCAGACGCTTCTAGTTTTATAATTATAGGTTGGTTCTAAATTAGAAAAGGTATGGTCTAGCACACTAGGAGGATAAGTTTTATTGACTTCATACAGCATAATACATGAACTGGATACAAATATTAGAGTGTACATTACAAGCTGCTCTGAAATCTTAAATGAGCTCAAAATATAATATATGGAAATAAAATATATTTATTTTAGGAGAACTTATATGTTTAGTTAGCAATATGTTTAGTGAAAAATGAAGCAGAAAACGAATTCCAAGATAATTTTTGGTGGAAACAATAATTTCAAAATAGCTGTTCAAAAGATGTATTATAAAAGAAATTCTAACAACAGAGAACAATCACTATACAAACGAAAACCAAATCGAAGATTTAATCCTGTCCAGAAATCGACGTGAAATTTCATTTTCTTTCCCAATTCTATTCTCATTTGACTGGATGTGAAAAGCAGTAATCTCGAGGAATGATTTGGTCATTCGATTATTGAAAACAGATTTTTCTCGTACAATAAAAAGTAATTTATTTTTTCACCAGAAGTTTATATCAGAACGGAAAGGGGAGAAGAAGGAGTAATTAAAAACTGTTATATTAGAACCGAATAGAAATAATAAGAATGGGTCGAAGGTGTTTCAAAAGATATATCATAACATTAAGTTAATTGTTAATTATCTTTATTTGTAAGGAAACTACGGAAGATTCTAATTAACAAGAAAGGAATAGAGTCAAAACACATCAATTTATGTTGCGTAATGAAGTTACAAGTTATTTTAGTAACAGGCCAAACAGTAGACTATTAGTAAATTGCAGGCTTAGCTGAAAAAGCAAAAGCTGATATTATACGCGATACAATCTACCAAATTGGTACATTATCTTTTGCAATTGCTTGATTGGAAAACAAAACTTCTAGTTATTCTTCGTATTTAGTTACATAGCTACTGTTATATTGGTTGAATGAGAAGGAGAGTTTGATACTGGAAAAGTTTTTATATTTTTTCTTTCTTCAATTTTCTGTAAAGCCGTCAAATAATTTATATAGGTGTTAGAGCAATCTAGGATTCCTCAGTTAGATCATTTATTAATTCTCAAATTAATTCTTAGCTATCGCATGATGTTTTGGGATCTCATATACCATCTTCAGACCTCACAATTTAATATTCTTGAAATTAAAAAAAAGGATAATAATAATAAATAAAAATAACAAAAAAAGATAAGATTAATACCATAAAATTGTTTATAAAATAGACTGCATAGAACTGCAAGCCTAAATTAACAAGAATACCATTTATGCAGCTTGAAAGAAATAATCGAAAATATGAAAAAAACATAATGTTAACAACTAAATCAATTGTGAAAAAATGTACTTCGATGATACATCCACAAAATTAGAAACAAGAGTGTCATCCAAGTAATACCTTAACGGCGGAATAATTTATGAAAAAATCTTATGCTTGACATATTTTTAATTTTTTTTTAAACAGAATTTTGAAATTTCTTAAACATAAAATATATAATTAACATATTTAAATTTTATGGTGTAGATATTGTCTTGATTAAATTTTATGGAACGGATATTACTGTGAAATTTATGACACAGTATAGGGTCATTTAGATGGGCCATATTTTCCGGCAATGTTTTGCTGCAATAGTGTTACCGGCAATGTTGCTGTAATATACAGCAATGTTGACCAAATATTTACGTATGGCCCGGCCATATGGCCTAGTTGTAGGATGTTGCCGAGTATTTATTAAAATGTATACATATATTGTAACGCTCCAAAAATAATACTAGCTTTGGCGAGGATAGAGGTCCTTCGAGAGGACCTCATTTCAAAAATAGGTTTTAACATTGATACGGGCTTCGATAGATCCTGCCTAGTTAATAACTAGGAACGGATTATATTAGCAAGTAGAGAGGCATTACGATAAACGCTAATATTTCCTAATATATATGTGTGTATGTAATACATATAAAACATATTAATGAAGATCTTTTAATACCTATCTCTTTTAATGCATATAGATCCATATCACCTCTTTTCCATATCACCAAATTCATAGTAATTTGGAAAACTTATCATAGCATATAAATGCAGAAAAAATTATTTTATCAACAAATGCTGTCAAATAACATATCTTTATATAATATATTATTTTATTTTGTGTAGAAATTTATATTATATATTATCTTATTCGAATAATTTTATGGAGTAAATAGGTGCATATACTGATGTTCAGTTGGGGCTACAGCTGCAATAAGCGCTTAGAAACTCATGGGTCCTTTTTGTAGAAAACGCTTTAATGACGTCATTATGATATCAAGAATATCTCTACAAAATACCCAATATTTTGAGAGAACAGACTGAACTGGAGTTTAGATAATGGACTGATAAATGAGAGGGGGAATATCCTATTTTTACCAATATAAATTTTATAACATTTATGTGTATGTGTTATCAGTTTTACCAAATAAATCTGGTCACTTGCAATATTGCCTCACCTAGTTTTTAGTTATGTAATTTAATAAATTAAATTTTATATAGTGATATCGGAAGCATTTACGTTTATACTGCTCTGCTTCAAACGCCTAGTTTTATTTTTTTTTTTATTTATTTTTTTTTTTTGAGATCTCAAGGTACAAATATATTTTCTTCAACTCAAGCTTGTTTTTATTTTTTGAACATTAACACTTAACATACAACAGGCATAGGTATTGGTTTTTTAATAATAAATTTTCCTTTATTTTAAATATTAACAGCAGTATAACCAAATTTGCCGAAGTTAGGCAAAGTCGGGTGTGGTAAATACTCGGATGGATGACCGCCCGAATTGGATGATCGCTCACCGGAGAAAGCAACGCAAAATGAGATTCTCCAGAAGATTATCATCTCTTTCCCTCTCGGGTATAAAGGCTCGTCAGCTAATGGAGGCAACCCATTCCGACAGGGCGTAGAATTCGATGGTCCTATCCTATGCACCTTAATCATCGTGAGTCGCGTTGTGGTTATCCGGGATGTCAAATAACAGCAGGAAATTTGGTCCATGGACGGTCTTCTTCGAGAAAAGAAACCTAGGTTCTCGTGCGCTTACTGAACCCGAACCGCCTTAAACCGCGAGTCTAGGCCAATTGGACAGTGTTCTTGAATCTGAGTGAGTCGGGGAGAAGGGAATTGCCAAATCGGCCCCTAAAGAGATTTTTAAAACGCAGGTGCAATGTCAGAAGAGAAAATCGTGAAACCGAAGAAATTTGTACCATAGAAGGAGAGTCAATTATCCATCGAAATACTAACGCACTATGGTTCAGATGTTTCAACAATGGGCGTATGAGCCTCGCAGATGCAATGTGAAATAAAGCTATACTAATGCACAAGGACTTTTGTAACAACCTTGTATACTAGGTTTGTAATATATTTACTAGGTTGTTACAAAAGTCCTTGTGCATTAGTATAGCTATATATATATATATATATATATATATATATATATATATATATATATATACTAGGTTGTTACAAAAGTCCTTGTGCATTAGTGGATTTATTTCCACAATCTGAATATATATATATATATATATATATATATATATATATATATATATATATATATATATATATATATATTTCGGAAACATTGAATATATATATATATACAAATATATTTTACGATATGTCTGGTCCTAATACATATTCTGTTAACTATGACAGCAAGCTAACGCGAGAGGGATACAATTGCAGTAAATATCTTCGACCTCATGGAAATTGTGGTTAGATTGTAGGTCTGCTGAATGCCATACACTGCAAGGAGATTGTTTATCATCGACGTAGAGAGATACCTACTGGAATATCAACGCTACTGATACAACCACTGAACACTGTTATATGTATCGAAAAACAACGTTCATTCTGATACAGATACAAACATCTCAAAAATAAAATAAAACTTATGCAAGGTATCATATTTGAGTTTTGAAAAATGATGTTCTTTAGCCTCAGGCGAAGAGAAAATTAAGATTCCCTAATTAATGAAATCGAACATTAATCAGTTAATTGATGAAAGAAAATAGGCTTCTAGGAGCGAGGGAGTGACCAAGAGAATGGGCGGATTCATTGAATAAGGATTATTAATTATCGGAGTCTTGCCTTTGTTAGAAAGCCACCACTATCACCTTCCTTGCATTATTTTATGTAATTTTGGTATATTAATGTTTCATTTGAATTTTTTTTTTTTTTTAAATTAATTCTAAAATGTATTGAATTTTTTTTCAAAAAAATAAACGTATGAACGGCAGTAGGAAGATGAGTCTGAAGATTCAGTATAAAGAATATTTTTAAGGCTCTTTTTCTCTGAACTTTTAAGCAAATGAGGAGTAGCACTAACAAGCACTTAGGGTAGCACTTAATAGATAGGACTTCATGAGCAAAGAATGTGTATAAATTTCAAACCGACATTGAAAATATAAATAAATATTTAAATATAAATTTTATGACCAATAAGAAGTAATAACAGATAATTATTCTGCACATAATGATAATAAATAATGTCTTTCATACATTTCAACTTTGATCACTGCCACATCTAATGCTAGTAAATAAAGCAGATGTACGTCAGCTTTCGTTCTATTGCTCAACCAAGATGGAAGACCGAGGGCGTAAGTAACTTATTTTTTTCTCTACATTCTTATTCGATTTCTAAAATATTTTTAAATACATACCATACTATAAGATGATATTGTAATTTTGTATATTTGATTTGATATTTGAACATATTTATTTATATTTTTTAAATAAAATCGGAGGCTAAAAAAACAAAACAACAACGTTAGTTTCAACTATGTTCCGCATGCTTTCGCCCTCAGCCGACCATCTCTTGTTAGCGAGCAATAAATATGCTGAAATCGCAAGATGATAACTTAATTGATGAAGGATACACAATCAATAATCGTACTAATTGGTTATTCACTACGAAAAATAACGGTAATACACCAAAGATTTCTGTAAATCTCTTTCAAACTCTTATAAAACTCCTGAAGTAACACTCATGACATCTTTTTAGGGCAGTATTAAAACTTGATAAACTGACGTAACAATAATTTGTAAAGCATATATTGCATTACCTTATTTTATTAGTTCTCCTTATATCCTATTATTACAATATTCATTCTTAAATAAATTTATTCATTTATACAGAAGTAATTAAAGATGTTACAGCCTATTTAAGGACAGGAAAAAACATATCTTCGACAATATTTATACATTTTTTACCGTTTAGCTTCAATGTTAGTACCAATTCGTTATAATTATTTTTCCTTTATCTATTGAATTTAAAATAATCTCCAAAGTGACGTAGAAAAAGTTTAAATTAAATCTGTGGACTGAAATGTATACAATTTTTATGTTCCGAAGCTACATAAATTCAGTAGGCGATTAAAAAATTAAATTTCATAATTAACCAAGATTAATAGATGCTAACCGGCTTATAAGAAAACCTAATCCCAGTTTGGGCAATAAAGGTATTTTATCTGCGAAAGGTCAAGAGTGAAGGATTTAAGCGATAACGTTAATGAACTTCTCCTCTTTCAATTAGTTAGCGTCGATCCATTTCTATGATTTTTTAGGAATTTTAGTAGTAATTTTTAACAATATTTCAAAATTTGTCAGATAAGTAAAAAATATCAAGTTTCGTTGGATATTTTTATGATTTATTTTTCAGAAATTACCAACAATAGGAAATAGGATTGTTCGCTGGCAGCGAAACCACCTCGCCACATTACAATACCTTCTGCACACAACATATTTTATTTTGAAGTTGGTCGGAGAGAGAGGAGGGAGAGAGAGGGGAGGGAAAGAGGTGGTCAATGTTATTCCGCTACAAGATATGAAATTAGAATATTTGATTTCTTTAAATATGTTAAAAGGATTCTGATTTACACTCTATTTTACTTTAAGAATTAAAATTCTCGAAAATATTTTTTTCTTTTAACTTAGAAGTGAATGCTATTAAAAAAAACATAATGATATTGCCTACATGCCTTCATTTCAAAAGTGTCCGTTTTGGTCTAGAAAGCAATTTTCGTAAAGTTTAATAAAAAAAATGGCAGAACTCTCTGCCAAATACTGCATGCTCATGGACAAATAGAACTGGCGGTAGTAGAGGTCTGAGAGATTTATTTTATAGCCAATATCCAGAAAAAAAAAATACAATAAAAATGTCTAGGAAATTTCAATTATCGAGAGGGATAAGTGTGTACCCCAGATGATCGGATTAAAAAAAACTAAATGTTAGACAGATAAAACTAATAAAACATTTAATTTACAAAATATGTATATATTTTTTAAATATAAATAAAACGATAAATCCTGAAAGAGACAATAATAATTTTTCACAAAACTAAGGTGGAAACAAATATAACTTATTTGCAAAGTGGGGTATTTCCCTCCCAGAATAGAAAAATAAAATTTGAAGTACGAAAAACTAATTTCCGACCTACATTTCTATCAATTGGAACTATAAAAATATAAAGAAAGTCAATTTCAATTTTCATTAAAATGCTGATTTTTTTTTCTTTATATGTATGTACATATATTAAAAACTAAAAGCTAAAAAAAAGATACTAAAACAAACTAAATTTTTTTTCCAATAATAATAACTAAATATCTGATGTGGGCAACACATGACTTCCTTGTATGCCTATTAAATTATAAATCCGTGGCTCAAAAAGTGATACTGAATTTGGTTACTCTTGTTACTGGAGGTCTCATTCCATTATTATATGTCGTTTTCCTTCAGTAGGCAACTAGTTTCCAACATATTTCTTCAGGTTCAATGACAACAATAAAACTGTCAATATCACTGGATAAAGCATCAGGAATTGACAGTTTCGACATTTTAAGCGGAAAAACCCACTTAACTAACATCTTATTCTAATGCTGCAGACTTGTTGATTTCACAAATGGGGAGGAAAACTAGTATTTTACTCTACTACAATTTTAACACATAAAACTAGTCATAAAAATGTTTAATTGAATTGGAAACCAAATTGCGTTTGTAACCTTAATTACCGAAACAAATGATTTCTCATTTAATTTAAATATAATTTTTTATGTAAGCTTATTATGACCTTCAAGTAAAGTGCCCTTTTCGGCTCACCAATTTGAACCAAAATATAGTAAATACATTCATATCGATATAAAAGACCTATTTACCAAATTTGAGATGTTAATCTAATTAGATTTTAATATAATTTTAGGTGAAAATCTATTATGACCTTCAAGCAAAGTACCGCTTCCGGTTTTTCAATTTAAACCAAAATCTAGTATGTTATTTAAATCAATATATAAATTATAAATACTAAATTTGAGAAGTTTACGTAGTATTTTAATATAATTTTTAATGGAAATCAATTATGACCTTCAAGTAAAGTACCATTTCCGGTGATCAAGCAGTGACCAAAAAGGGAGGTTCACAACTAGATTTTACAACAATCCTAAATACAAAACTTCAACTTTCTACGGCTAACTGTTTTTGTTGAGTTATGCGAGATACGGACGTACGAACGTACATACGTACCGACGCCATGACGAAACTAGTCAAAATGGATTCAGGGATGGTCAAAATGGATATTTCCGTTGAAATCTGAAAACCGAAAATGTTCGCGATTACAATACTTCCTTTACTTCGTACAAGGAAGTAAAAATATGTAAAATAAAAACTAAAAAAGAAAACTAAACAAAAAATACCTCAAAACGAGTAGGAGCCACTAAAAATAAATAAATGAAAATTTTTTTAGAAAAAAGCTTCAAAACAATACTTCCTTTACTTCGTACAAGTAAGTAAAAATAATAAAAAATTGTACTGTTCAGGTTGATTTGGAATAGTTACTTAATGATGTACTTTTTATCTTTTTAGATGTTCTTGTGTACTGTTTTGAAGCTTTTTTTCTAAAAAATGTTTTCATTTATTTATTTTTAGTGGCTCCTTCTCGTTTTGAGGTATTTTTTGTTTAGTTATCTTTTTCATTTTTTATTTTTACTTCCTTGTACGAAGTAAAGGAAGTATTGTAATCGCGAAAATTTTCGGTTTTCGAAAAAATCCATTTTGACCATCCCTGAATCCATTTTGACTAGTTTCGTTGTGGCGTCTGTACGTACGTATGTTCGTACGTTTGTAGTATGTACGTTCGTTCGTATATCGCATTACTTGAAGGTCATAATTGATTTCCATTAAAAATTATATTAAAATACTATGAAAAACTTCTCAAATTTAGTATTTAAAATTTATATATTGATTTAAATAACATACTAGATTTTGGTCTAAATTGGAAAACCGGAAGCGGTACTTTACTTGAAAGTCATATTAGACTTTCATAAAAAATTATATTAAAATATAATGTAAAACATCTCAAATTTGGTAAATAAGACTTTTATATTGATGTGAAAGTATTTACTATATTTTGGTTAAAATTGGTGAGCCGAAAACGGTACTTTACTTGAAGGTCATAATAAGCTTACATCAAAAATTATATTTAAATTAAATACATAAATCATATGTTTCGGCAATAAAGGTTACAAACGCAATTTGGTTTCCAATCCAATTAAACATTTTTATTACTTGTTTTAAGTGCTAAAATTTAGTGTAAAATACTGGTTTTCCTCCCTATGTGTGTGTGTGTGTGTGTCAATAGATGGATGTCGCGATGCCGAGTGTTGTTTTTGAGATACTGCGATCTTCGGAAACTAGTAACCAAATTCATTATCACTTTTTGAGCCACGGATTTATAGAATTATAGGCGTACAAGGAAGTCATGTGTTGTCCACATCAGATATTTTTCCTCAAATCTTCACGATAACCCAAACAATTGAACAGATTAATGTTGTTTTACTTTCTTCCATATACGAGGTAAATATCCATATCATTTCAATTTGTTATCATTGGTAATATAGGATCAGAAATAAAATTAAATTTATGCTTACATCAAACAATTTTCGATTGGCTACAACAGGACATTTTCAATCCCCTCTGTAGCGGTCTAAGCATATCTTTCCGGAAATATTATGCCTAGCAAGACATATTGTTTTAACTATTCAAACACTGGGCACCACTAAAAAAGGTTCTTGAAACACATTTTCATTTTGAGTATTTTTTCTGACTCTACCCCACTATGCGGCGTTGTTACAAGAGGGGTAATATGATTGGTCTGTCCGTTTATGGGTATGTAAAAATTTTATGGGCGAATGGCACATCCGATTTTCAAGTTTTATGGCTCAAATAACTCTTTCGGTTATCTTTCACTTATTTCTATCTTCTTTCAGCTCAAAATTGATTTTGTATCGTTCTTTCATATCATGCAACAGTTCATGATCATATGTAGTAAAATATAAATTGCCAATAATCGAAAAATTAAAAAATAATCTATCTCTAAAAGTTTTCATCGGATCCTAGTCAAATTTATATGGAACAATCCCCTTTTGATTAAAAAAAATCATAGAAATCCGTTCAAGAATAGCAAAATTATGAGTGAACATACATGCAAAAATCAAATCAAACTGATAACATCCAATTTTGAAGTCGGTTAAAAATAAATGACAATACAGCATTACTATATATGACATTAGTTTTACTGAAAACCTAATGATTTGTTATTTCCTTGTACGAAGTAAAGGAAGTATCGTAATCGCGAAAATTTTCTGTTTTCATATTTCAACGGAAATATCCATTTTGATCATCCCTGAATCAATTTTGACTAGTTTCGTAGTGGCGTCTGTACATACGTTCGTACGTACGCTCGTATCTCGCATAACTCGAAAACGGCTGGCTGTAGGAAGTTAAAGTTTTGTACTCAGGATTGCTGTAAAATCTAGTTGTGAAACTCCCTTTTTGGTCACTGCATGATCGGCGGAAGTGGTACTTTACTTGAAGGCCATAATTGATTTCCATCAAAAATTATATTAAAATATAATGCAAAACTCCTCACATTTAGTATTTATAATTTTAAAGCCTCCAGAAAGATTTCTATAACTCTCTGATTTTTTCAACCCGACCGTCACTGGACAAATTTCGCTTACTGCAAACGAACAACCATACCGATTCTTCTGGAATTCACTAATGTTATATATGCTTTATGTTATGTTATGCTTATAATTTCTAAAATTTACTTATAAATCCGTTCAGTAGGAAGATCTGAACCGAAGCTAAAAGTAATCACCACTAGGGGCTTAGCGAGAAACCAAGAAATTTTCAGAGATTCCCCTCTCCTCCTTAAAATCGATATTGCTTCGTTGCAATTAACGACTAATGATCGATTAATTAAAATTTTATCTACGACCCGGAACTGAGGCATTACTGCGGATCCCTTCAAATAAACTCTATACCTCCAATGCAGTATCAACCTTAGGGCGTGGTCATGCCTGCAACACTTTACCACACACAACATTCTATAATAAATTAACGAATTGAAAACCATTAAAGGAATTAACTCAGCAGAACATCTAGAATGACATAAATTAATTACTTGAAGTTAATATTTTAGAATATACATACTATAGTAAGAATGGATTTTCCGATCCTTATAAATTTCTTAAATCATAATTTAGGTACTTAAATTCATGAATTTATTTTATCCATTTAATTATAATGAGTCGTTAAATATGCTTAAGAGTTCAATAGTTAGTATTAAAGATACTGGTAAATGTTGACCTAAAAAAAACTTTATTTCCCTCTTATAAGGTACAAAATATAGACGAAGTTTTAAAGAAAAAGTAATGGTCCCTAACACAATTTCAAGGCGAGCCCCACTTCTAGTCAATCTTCCTAAAGATAAAACTTCGTTCGTTTAACATCACACAACCTCGTTTTTCTTAAATTTATTTATTTTTTAACAATGAAGTTAACATTAGACTAAGTTGACACTAGAATAGAAATACATGCTAAAATAAATAGGAAGCCTTATGAAAAAAAAGTATATACAAGTAGGTATCTGTTTTTATGAATAATTAAACGATTTACAATTGATGATTTTCATGTTTATTTTTTATTACTAATCACCACACGAATTCAATTGACTAGTACAAAAAAACGACCTTAATAACAGCAGATAAAAATTTGCTTTCGTTAAAGTATAGAAAAATACCACAAGGGCAAATGGTACCCCTTATTGAAAATTAATTGTAAGGTTTTAATTATACTGACCCTGACAAATGATTTCATCGGCTGAGAGTTCAGAGAAGATGACTAACGAAAAAAATTGCTACAGTGAAAAATAATGTTTTTTTTTTGTTATCATTTTCTTTAGTTGATTTAATTAACTCGCCGCCAGACCAAAAATTACTTATTTACCAAAAAGAGACTATGATAAGAAAGGTATTGGAGTCGCGTCAAATTTTTGGTAACCGGTTTTCAACAGATCTTAGGGTAACTTACCACCTGATTCCAAAAAAAACTAACAAAGCATGATCGGCCATAGGTCGGTATGTCTGTGCCACGAATAACTCGCGAACTGATTGACCGATACTTATTTTTTGTTTTGTAAAATAACCCCTTCCCCTCCCTCTCAAAAAGCATATATTTTATGGATAACGTGAAAAGTAATTAAATCCTCTCCAAAAGAAAAGAAAAATCTTCTGAATCGGACCAGTATTAGCAAAGGCTTTTAACCTATGTTCAGTTTTTCACACTACTCGAAATATACATGGGTTATTTCTCGAAAATAAGGCAATTTGGTCAACATGAATGTACGATTTTAAATTGCTAGTTATATCAATTTTTTTTACTAACCCATACCTTATATGTATGGATATTCATCCTCCAAAGCAGCATTCATGTATATGCTCGAATAATGTTATTTAGCTAATTCATTAATTACTGTTGACAAAGGACTAAGGTAAGGGTGCAAAGGACTGAGAATGTGAAAAATATGTTATCGAATTTCTACAAAAATTCTTGGTACAACTTTACAGGAGGGGCGCATTATAACTGGTACTCCAATTCTTATCCGAAGGTCGCTGAACTAGCATACTCTAGCGCCATTTGTGCTAACTAACTTCTTTGCATTCAATTGTAACATTCGTATTCATTGAAATTATTACAGCTTTAATTACATATTATTTTAAATCGTTACTGGTGTTGACTTCCGGTGACCTGGGGAAGTTGTAGTAATAATTTAAATGAGTGATAATTTAAATTACGGTAAGGACCCGACCTCAACTGAATAGAAACTTTTGGGGTTTGTTCATCTCTTGAGCGAGCGCAGCGACCGGTTATCGTCAGCTGTGATCTAATTAAAGCAGTAATAAATTACGGTAAGACCCCGACTTCAACTGAAAAGGATCCGTTGCTGTTTTGTTTATTTCTTGGGTGAACGTAATGAGCGAAAATCGATAGCACTAATAATTTTAAATAATATCTAATTAAAGCAGTAATAATTTTAATTATTCCAATGAATACGAAGGTTAAAAGTTAATGGAATGTTACAACTAACTGAACAAATGGCGCTAGAGTATGCTAGTTCGGCGACCTTCGGGTAACATCGGGAGGAACAAATAATAACGCGCCCCTCTTGTAAAGTTGTACCAAATTCTTTATTTAAACACCAGAATTAAAACATAATTAATCCCCAATAAACTCCAATTTGAACTATTATCAAATTAATAATTAATTATAATAGTAGCTAAGATATATTCTGCTGGGGCTTCAAAGTATTATTAATCAAATTTTGGTATAGGTATCCCATACGACGGAACAAATAATACGTTTAGGAAAGTGGACACATTGAATAATTATTCAGAATGATGATACTAGCGAAAACTGCCTCTAAAATTTATTGCTCGAATAAATTCTCACAAATAGCCTCACAGTAAACATTTTAATGGTAATTGTTTGCGAAAATTTCAGTCAGGCAAAGAAGCGTTTCCAAGTGGTTCTGAACACATTGAAATAATTATTATCTTATTAATTATTGTTAATAATTATTAAAAATTGTTTGACTTTTTTGAAATTTCAAAATTTTGGCATTCCTGTAATGATTTTCTAACGGAAATTATGTAGCTATATTTGTAAAGCTATGTAGAATGTTCTGTGAAAACTACAGTTTAAAACTACCTCACCGCCTTCTCAAAAAAGAAAAAAAAAAATGAAATAAGATTTAAATAGAGGACTATCAATTATACTGTTACTGAAGTTACTGAAGCAAAGGACTGAGACACAAAGGAATGAGAACACAATGCATATTTAGAAAATAGTACATCATCATCAATATAAACAAAACAACTTTTTCAATGTGAAAACATGCAATCGTTCAGCAACGAACTACGTTAAAAAAGTAAGTGTGCTCACCTTCTTCCATGACTCAAGTACAGTAAAAGGACTGAGAAAATGAAGTGATTCACGTAAACACAAACACGTTGCACAATACTGGGAAGCTTTTCTAGAAACATTCAAGGTTATGTCTCCTTAGACGGGAACTAACAGTGATGCCAACACGTATATAACCAAAGAATTGATACCAGGATCTTCTTGCCGCCAAGTTTATGTTTCGACAAAGGACTGAGGCCCACACTTGAAGACATACACAAAATGCACTGTCTACACTACATTTTTATAGATTTAGGTTCAGAACTCCTACACAATAAGTTAGAAGGGTTTGTACTAAAAATAACCAAGAAACACGCGTTTTCGGGTCGGAGGTATGGTTTACAGATAACCATAAAGGGGAGCACCCAACATGACAAATGACAGAAAAAATGCAATGACAATTTTTTTAATTCACTTCTGATGACATATTAATGACAAAAGATCATTGAACATGTACCATAAAAACAGGTAGAAATTATAATAATTATAATGTTTTTAATAATCCGCCATCTAAGGATGAAAATCTTGCAAAGACATGCAATTCATGTCTGGTCAATACCAAACTTAGTGAAAGAACTCATATATGACTCAGAACATTCCTGATGCTCATTTGGAAGATTATTAAATTGTCTACAAAACTAAAAAATCTGGTGCGGTGCCGCAGCACATAACTGTCCCTTATCATCCTATAATAATAATAATAATCTTTTTAGCATAATTTTAAAGAGTTAAAAAAAACACTACTTGAAATAAACTCAGCAGCATACACTTCTTCACATCTTCTCTCGCAAAAGTACAACAAAATAGTTTTTTAAACAATTTTAGTACGACAGTTCTGTATATCATATAATTTTATATTTATATTTCAAAATAAGCTGAAAATATATCTTATTTTAAAAGTTTCGGTTCAGTTTCTATGGATTTTTTTTTTATTAAATAATTTTATTTATTTATTCATGGGATTTTCAACCACTTGGGTCATTTTCGCCCTATATTACAGTTATAAAGTTGAAAATTTCCAAGAAACTAAATTTTAAAGAATAATTTGGTTTTCTTTAAAAACTGCATTAATTTGTTTGTACGCTTTTCTTTTTGAAGAAATTCCTCCAAACTTTTGAGAGATGCTGTTCTCTATGAAATACGAAGGCATAACACTCGGTCAGGATATGAACGACTGTCAGTGGTACTCCACAGGTGACGCAATCAGGTTGGTCCTTTTCTCATCAAGGACTCGTGAGATCCTTGAATCCTCAGTCGGATGAACGTACATTATTAAATACCATTAAATAATATAAAAGTAGAAATTATTAAGTTAATTTCTACTTTTATATTATTACATTACATAATTACAGAGCTTATTGTTGACAACAGATTGGCCGCTTGGAGGGAGGAGATTCGGTCGCATCAGTCTCGTTTCGGACGCATTCGGCTTTCCATTTAGTGTCTTGTAGTCCTTATAAAGTTACGCTACATCTTTGAAAATACTGATACGATTTCGATGATTCCATATTTGTTTCTTAGAGAATTTAATTACCTTTTGTATATAGTTTACCATAATATCCAATTTTTTGAGTTATGCGCAAATAATTTTTTTTTCGCTATAACATTTTCTCGGTGAAGTACTAGAATATATGAAAAGTTAAAGGGCTTTAAGAAGAAGACATTAGGCAAGTTTCATCAAAATCGACGGAGCCGTTTTTGAGAAAATCGTAAAAAAAGTAAAATCGATGATATAAAGTGGCACTTCCGGTTAGTTGATTTTGACGAAAAAGTCATAAAAAAATCCCAAGACTAGAAACATACCTTAAACACGTAATTTCAGTTTCGTATGGCTTTTAATTTTTCAGCTAGGCTATTCAGACACACACACAGATCTTTTTGCGAGAAGTTTATTTGGACTCGGGGGACCTTAAAACGTGTATTTCCGTTGAAAATTCGAATTCGAAATTTTTCACGATCGCAATTTTTTTTTTGCTACAGAATATTAAATATAGATATTAGCGAAGATACATCTCTCGTTTGGAAGATAATTAAATTGAGTACAAAGCTAAAAATAAATAAAAAATATCATAATAAATTAATTTGTGACACTTTCCCTTTGATCTATAACTTTATATTTAAAAAAAAATGTTTTTATTACATTGGTTACGTTATCTATATAAAAAAATAATAATCGAACCAGTATTAGCGAAAAGATACATCAAACAATTTTTGTATCAAAGCGGTGAACAAAGTCCTGTCAATGGACATACCATATACATGAGTTGGAAACGAATCATTGAAAAACTACAAAAATATATATAGTTGATGATCACAGAAAAATTAATAAGCAATTAAAAAAAGGCAATTAACATTTTAGCACAGGTATTAATTTCTCCGAAAGTCGTTCAATGAATTGGACTTCCACTGCCCCATATCTCTGGCCAAAGAAATTTAGCTCTTGCAATCGTTAAAATATTAAGCCAGTTTAAATTTTTTTAAATTTTTTTTTTTTTTATTAAAAACATGAATCAATCAAATTGGTTCGGTCCATTCGTTAAAGAAGACTTTTAATTAATTAATGACACATTGTTTTAAGTAGTTGTTCTTGACGTTTGTTTAGGACCATTGCCAAGATAGAAATTACTGACATTTAAACATGAAAGGAATAACCGATTAAATAAAAGGTATTCCAGGAACACGAACATATTTCTCCTTTTGACTCAGTTATAATTTGGTCGGTATGCGAGAAAAACTCTGGGGCTCAGTTAAAACTTCAAACATCCAAAGTATTCAGCATTAGAATTGAAAAGTTTTAGATCGTGCCAGTGAATACTACTCAAATTTTTACCACAAAAGTAAAAAACACTCCAAATCCTTTATCAAAAGCTCTAAGATCTACCACTAAACCATACATCCCACCGCCAACGAAAATCGAGGCGGTGGCTAGGAAATTATCTCAGGAGATGTTTGCTATGTGATAACAGACAGAGGCGGACTAAGCCAGCAGGAGCCCCTAGGCAATGCAAATCTCGAGGTCCCCTCGTCCCTTTTCAATTCAATACATTTTACTGTATCAACAAAAATAACGCCTCAATGAAGTAAACTATAGAGTTGCTATCTAATTTGTGATAGAGTCCATCAACCTGTCCCTGTTCACTTCAATACAGGTTTGGCAAGAATAAATCAAATTTAACAAGTAGGCAGGATAATTAATTAAAAAATATCAAATTTTAACATATCGATATTAATGTATGCCATTTATTAAAGCAAATTTTTTCATATGTAAATAATATTGATTGTAATGAAATGCTATTTATGAAGTACTAACAAATAAAAAACGTTGCAAATTATTACACAATGGTTTATTATTTCCACTTAGTAATATTTGATGTGCACTTCAGTAGGAAAAAAAAAGGAAAGACCAAGGAAGCTAGAGGGAGTGCAGAAATAATCCAATGAAGGCTAAAGCAGAGATACATGAGGAAGTCAGAAGCCCAATAGATAAGTCAGCAGGTCCTAGGGAGGGCTACGATGACCAGCCGCGCCGAAGGATTAGTCTAAGAAGTTAATTTTTTTTCTTATTTATTTTTTTACTGTAATGCCTTGCTATACTGATTCCAAAACACCTTACATTTCCCCTTCTATTTTTATAACTGACCGAATTATGGGCTTATAAGATCTATCATCGGCCGTCAATTTGAAACAAATAGACAAATGGTAATGTCGAGTTCCGAGGATCATCCAGGGGAACCTGTGACACTGGTGCCGAATCTCAAGAAAATCGGTTCAGTGGTCTCGGAGAAAAGCCGCGGACGGCGAACGGCGTACGGTGGACGGACAGATTTTTTTTATTCGATATTTGGATTCTATGTTTATTGAAATTACCACAATTTTTTCCTTGGTCGATTCCGAAGGTCTATTATTGAATAATTGTTTATTTTTTTTTCTGTTGGCACTATAGACCATGCAGATCTTTGGCCGCGCGATGTGGTCTTCTTACAGACATTTTATTGCTTGCGGGAGCTCAGACAGCCTGGAGGGGGTCACCCAACCTCACGTTGCTGCGAAGCATGGTTTCCATGGAGCAGCGGCAGGCTGCCCATTTCTCCATAGCCAGTCCCTTTGCGGCCAATTGGCTTTCCCACCGACTTCCTCGGGTTCAAGAACAGTGACAAATTGGTCTAGACCCACGGATTATGGCTGTTCGGGGTCAGCAGGCGCACGAGGACCTATATTTCTTTCTCCGAAGCAGACCGTCTATGGACCAAACCTCCGGGCGGCTATTAACATCCTGGAAGACCACACCGCGATTCACAATTTAGGTGCACGTAATAGGGTCCTCCTCTCCTACGCCGTCTGAGTTGCCTCCAGTAGACTGACGGGGCCCACATACTCGATGCAGTCGCAGACTGCATGGATTTTCCCCGGTAGGCTGTCTCCCATCCAAGTATTAAACACGCTCGACGTTGCTTAACTTTGATTACCTATTTGGAATCGCCTTAGCCCGCTCGGCCCCCCATTATTTAATATAATAAACCAAAATAAACTAAGGTAACAACAATAATTTATTTCTCCATTAACTTATCTGTTAAACATCATCATTATTGGTCAGAAGATCGCATTAAACTTACAGGTTTTCCTCAAGTTCATCGTCATCCATAGCGAGCGTCCAAAGCACCAAATTTTCTTCGTGCAAATTCATGTTTCAGACGAAACATATATTAATACACCAAATATAATAAAACCTCCTGAGTCCTGCTAGATATTTCAGCGGTATACCGACCGATATCGGTGTCCGATTTTCCAATACGATACAACGATAGCGATATTACACCACCCCTAGGTGTCTGTGAGTGAAGGTATTTATTTAAATATCACCATTAAATTACATAATCTCGAATCGATTTCAGTATCGCCTCGGTTTGGGGGAGCCTTTACTGCATTTATTTACCGTCGCCATCGCTCCACTACCATCTCATGAGCTCTCGACCACACCTCAAACTATCCTGACTCACTGCCGAGCCTTTTTTAATTTTTTTTTTTTTTTGTATTGAACGCAAAATGTTACTCATATTCTTATATGACAAATTAATTCTTTAATCAATAATTTAACTTTGATATCATCTCGTTTCATTGTCGGTACCCTTACAAGAGATAGAGAATCAAATCTTCATCGAGTGCATATTCCACAGTAATGAATTTCATTTTATTCAATGAATAAATATTCACAAAAAAACAATCTAAAATTTGATAAAAAAAAATAATTAAATTATGTAACAATTTTCATACAGAATCCAAAATTTTTTTTAAAAATATATGTCTTCAAAGAAACAAAAACTAATTAAAAATCATACATATCCACGCATATGGGGGAGGTAAGCTAGCTAGTTTTACTAGAGATAAAAAAAAAATAAGATATGAACCAGATTATTAAGGATGATAGATTATTACATAGGTAGACATTTTTAGAGACACAATTGGAAGAAAATCCATGAAGAATGGCCAACTCCTAAATTATTAATAGCCAACTCCCAGCTGAAAAGGTCCCGAAGAGATATAAAGGATAAATGATTTTTCTAGTGAAAACAGTACAACTGTCAGGTAGCGGCGGTTCCTCTGGGAAACAGAGTGTGGTCTGACCTGCGGCCGAATGCAATCATCAATTATACCCTGGCCCTTCTTCATTAATGTCACGACCAGGATCTTCAGCACTTCACTAGCACGTTCAGGTTGGGGCGAACAGGTGGGATGCGCTTGTTTTATTAGAGAAATTGCCTTAATACACGTTATTATTATTGTTGAAGCAGGAAAACAAAACTTTAATACCGAGAAAAAATGTGATCAATATCTCAGATAGCCATCCGAATCGATTATCGCAATTGAAAGAAATTTGTGATTAAGAATAACCATTCCATCAAATTGTAAGAGAGGCCGATACTATATGAATATGAAAAAAAAACAGAGGCATGGAGCAATTAGATATTGAAAAGCTTTTTATTATACCATAATCCAGTCTAGCAACTTTACATACTCATTTTCAATCGCCACGATTTTATTACTTAAATTATTATGTTTATATTTATTTCAAATATTATATTTACCGGGCAATTGATCAGCAATTGTACATGAACTATAGGTTTACAGCCTTCCAAAATATTTAATTTTTTTTATGAATGCATATCTGATTTGATGAATTTTTTTGTCCCGCAATGAAGTTTTTTTTTTCTATTTCTAAAAGACAAAAATAAAAAACGAAACAATAAAGATAGTCCATTTTATAACTTTTAAGGCTAATGGAGAAATTTCAAAACTCTCTTAGAAGGTTTAGGATCGAGTAGAAAACTCGATTTTCTCTGAATTAGGAAGGGACCCTGATAAAATAAAAGATTCCATTAAATCAAACCGTTGAAGAAATTAAAGGCTTTAGCTAGAAATTTACATTTCAGTAACTCTGTCTTGTCAACTACGGTCATTCTATTGAATCCTTCTATTGCCAATCAAACAGCCGATTTTGCATTGACATTAAAAAGGTGTAATTCAGAATAATTTATCGCTAAAAGTCTTTTTCCGAAAAAAAAACTTAGAAATTAAATAGCTTAAAATGTTCTAAAAATGCAGCAGAAAATTTAAGTCAGTGAAATTTAATTAATTTGAAAGTTTTTATATATTACGAAACGTTTGAAAAAATAACTCACTCAACTCATCAATTAAGCTTCATTATTCTTTTTCTCCGGGAGTGAATAAGTAAAACTAAATAATAAGTCCTTATAATCAAGAAAACGAAATATTTAACTTTAATGTGAGCTCATCTGGCGAATGAGTAACCAAATAAAGTTATCAGAAATTATGATACGAAAAGTGCGGTTGCACCGAATACGGACTTGATTTGATTGGAGACAGGAAGCGGACCGGCATAGAATTTTTAATTGGAGACTGGGCTCAAGTCCAACCCGGACTCGGTGTCGCCGCCTCCTATTAAATAGGCAATGCAAAAATCGGACTATGCAACGGATCCGCTACCGGACCCAAGTCAAGTCAAGTCCATATTCGGTGTAGCCACACCTTAAGGGTTAGCAAGCCTAAAGGTTCGATGGGCATCAACAATCATTTCTTGAATGCCTACTTCCATTTAACCACGTCAACACTTGAATAAACAATGCCAGATTTAACCAAATCCTTCCACCTACGTCACGAGCTGCCCCTCTACTCAGCAATGATTCGTTCAATTCAATTCTTACAGGAATTCGTTCAATATCCAAATTTTTCCACTACTATATTTAGACTAGTATACTCGGTCGAGAACTCTCGCATTAGATATCAATGCTTATTCTAATCCCTATTGCATTCGAGGTGTAAGCGATATTAGGGAAACAATATAATATTACGAAAAAAGTTTATTTAACATACAGATTTGATGAAGCTACATAGTTTGTAATGATTACGTTGAAGTTACAGTTCACACTTAATAAGTAATTAGCTTACCTTGCTGGAAAACATCTCTTCAATTTAGCAGTTAAGCAATTAGATCCAGCTATAACATTTTATATGTTTAGTATTCATACATAGCAGTGCCCTTTCGGGTTGGACATGGGAAACAATATATTATTTCCCACTCATTAAAAGTGTTTGTAAACAGACCCAAATTGATATAAAGTTGCCATGACAACGCCACGTACGCAAGATGACGTAGGGAATATGTGGTCTTATATCGTGCGTTATCTCGAAAACGGTAGGTTTTTAAGCTTTAAAACGCCGGACCAATACGCTTAACGGATATGATCCTACGGAGCGTATATGATCTTGATGCCCGCGTCAAAATCTTTAAAACCCAACTTATGCCGTATCGATCCGCCGACCCTCAGTCTTCAAAGTTTTGAAACCTTCCAGTTTTTTCATCACTTTTATTTAAGCCCTTGCAAGGTTTGTAGTATTTTATCATTGATGGAAACATAAAAACAATATTTTATTTACAAAACGTTTTCACAGTTATTAGTACGTTTTTGTTAACAGTCTTAACTGGCTTTAAAAGGTATAAAGTCGCCATGACAACGGCACGTACGCAAGATGACATGAGGCACGTGCGGACCTAGATCATGCGTTATCTCGAAAACTGTAGGTTTTAAGACTTTAAAAGGTTGGACCAAATGATCCAAAGGATCATATATGGTTTTGATGCCCGCTTCAAAATTTTTAAAACCCAACTTATCACATCTCGATCCGCCGACTTTCAGTCGTCAAAGTTTTGAAACCTCTCAGTTTTTTCATCTATTTTATTTAAGCCGTAATAAGAATTTAACAATCGAAATTAGGATTCGTCACTTCTCTATGAAATTTCTTTTCTTTTGATACCTCATTCCTCAAAATCCATCGCTCCTGAGAGCCGGAAAAGGGATCTATACTACCGTAATAATATATAGTAGTGACTAGTATACCCGAGCGAGAACTCTCGCTAATGATATCAATCCTTCTTCTAATCCCTAATACATAAGAAGTAGGACAACATATTTATTTGTGTAAACAATATTATATTACCAAAAAAGTTTATTTATCACACATATTTGGTGAAACTACATAGTTTGTAATGACTATGTTGAAGTTACAGTTCATATTTATAAGTAATTAGCTTACCCCACTGGAAAACATCTTCAATTTAACAGTTAGGCAATTAGATTACCATTCTCAATGTGTAGTATTCATACATAGCAGTGCCCTTTAGAGTTGGATATAGGAAACAGTATATAATTTCTCACTCATTAAAAGTTTTTGTAAACAGACTCAAATTGATATAAAGTTGCCATGACAACGGCACGTACGCAAGATGGCATGAGGCCCGTGCGGACCTATATCGTGCCTTAATTCAAAAACGGTAGGTTTTTAAGCTTTAAAACGCTGGACCAATACGCTCCACAGGAGCGTATATGATCTTGATGCCCGCGTCGAAATCTTTAAAACCCAACTTATCCCGTCTCGATCCGTCGACTCTCAGTCGTCAAAGTTTTGAAACCTTCCAGTTTTTACATCACTTTTATTGGTTTATTATTTTCAATAATAGACCTTTGGAATCGACCAAAGAAATTTTTTTTGTACCCCCCCCCCTCCTCAAAATTTGAGGTTTTACGTTTCAAGATACGTAGAATCCAAATATCGAATAAAAAAAAATCCGTCCGTCCGCCGTCCACCGTACGATGTACGCCGTACGCCGTCCGCGGCTTTTCTCCGAGACTACTGGACCGATTTTCTTGAGATTCGGTACCCAAGTCACAGGTCACCCCGGGATGATCCTCGGAACTCGACATTATAATCCGTCTGTTTGTTTCAAAATGGCGGCCGATTAGAGATCTCATAAGTCCATAACTCGGTCATTAATTAAGATAGAGAGAAAATGTAAGGTGTTTTGGAATCAGCATAACGAGACATGAAAAAAAAAAAAAAAAAAAAAAAATTGAAAAACAAAAAATCTGTATAATTACCGATTAAATATCTAATAAGCCCATAACTCGGTCATTTATAAAGATAGAGAGAAAATGTAAGGTGTTTTGGAATCAGCATAACGAGAAACCAAAAAAAAAAAAAAAAAAAAATATTGAAAAACAAAAAATCTATAATAATTGCCGATTAAAGATCTTATATACCCGTAACTTGGCCATATATAAACATAGAGGAGAAATGTAAGGTGTTTTGGAATCAGCATAACGAGAAACCAAAAAAAAAAAAAAAAAAAAAAAAAAATTGAAAAACAAAAAATCTATAATAATTGCCGATTAAAGATCTTATATACCCGTAACTTGGCCATTTATAAACATAGAGGAGAAATGTAAGGTGTTTTGGAATCAGCATAACAAGGCATTAAAATAACAAAAAAGAAAAAAAAAATTGAAAAACAAAAAATCAATAATTGCCGATTAAAGATCTTATATACCCGTAACTTGGCCATTTATAAACATAGAGGAGAAATGTAAGGTGTTTTGGAATCAGCATAACAAGGCATTAAAATAACAAAAAAGAAAAAAAACGAAAAATAAAAAAATCTCTATCTGTAAATGCTTTTGGTTTATTATTTTCAATAATAGACCTTTGGAATCGACCAAAGAAAATTTTTTTGTAACCCCCCCCCCTCAAAATTTGAGGTTTTACGTTTCAAGATACGTAGAATCCAAATATCGAATAAAAAAAAATCCGTCCGTCCGCCGTCCGCCGTACGCCGTCCGCGGCTTTTCTCCGAGACTACTGGACCGATTTTCTTGAGATTCGGTACCAAAGTCACAGGTCACCCCGGGATGATCCTCGGAACTCGACATTATAATCCGTCTGTTTGTTTCAAAATGGCGGCCGATTAGAGATCTCATAAGAACGAAAGCTAACGAAAATCCCTACAATACGAACTAGAAATCACCTAAATCGGACCATTATTAGCTGAGATATAGCTTTATGAAGTTCGTTTTTATTTTTTCCTAGTGAAGTGCACATCAAATATTTTCTCTGTATCATTTTACATTACAGCCTACTTGCATAGACGCAGTTTTTTTAATTAACACAGTTCGGCACTTTCACGGCGGACATCTTGTGACAAGCTTCAAATTTCTTTTCCTTTGGTACCTACTGCTTCATATTTTTTACTTTGACAGAATAGATATTTTTGTGGAATAAATAAGTGGAAATAATAAACAATTGTGTAATAATTTGCAGCGTTTTTAAGCCCTTGTAAGATTTTAAGGAATAGAATCAGGATTCGTCACTTCTCCGTGAAATTCTATTTATTTTTTTTACCTCAAATGTCAAAATCCATCGCTCCTGAGAGCCGGAAAAGGGATCTATACTACCGTAATAATATATAGTAGTGATATTTTCTTTATCAGGCGCATCACAGTGGTCCGAAATAACAATTATATATTTTTTTTAAATAATCTGTAAAAAAGATTATTAGAGATATTTTTTAAAATATGTTTTTGCCAAACATTTATAAAAACGAGTCAATATACTAAAATATAATCAAAATTTAAAACATTTACACTAAAGCTGATTCCGAATCAGTCATTCCTACACCGACAAATTCACTCTCCTTGCTTATTGGATCATATATTTAAACTTGATCTCTTGTAATTATATGGTCATCAGTTTTAATTAGTGTGAAGGAAATCGGGTCCTAGTTTTGTTTTAAACTTGTTTTTTTGATGTGTTGTTTTTTGTTCACAAGGAAAAACAATGTTTCCTGAATGCCATTTCTGGTACTTTACTACACTCATCTTTACGATCACATTTTTTACAATATTTAAAATAAGGAACGAAAAAGTGAGATCTGACACATTTTATCAATTCTTGTGACATACCATCTCCCTGAAATTGCTCTTCCAAAATTTTTATAGCCAGGTGTTTTTATCCTCAGGAATGCTACCATTTAAAATTACATGGTGCAGCATCTCCCACGACACTCCATCGAACTCATAGTACTTCACTTGGCACAAAAATGAGACATGATTTATGTTTTCCCAGCATGAGTACATTGAAATTGCATGTAATTAGACCATATGCAAACATTACGAAATACGCTTAATTAAAAAATAAGAAAGGAGAATAGCGCCCGACAATTCTCATTCATAATAATTAACATAAAGCGATCAAATGATAAAAACAAAATGTGCACTTCTTCATGCACAGTTTTTTAGTCGTTTTTCCCCGAAAAAAATAGACTATTGCAGTGGGTCGAAGGTCGGCGATGAGCGGCGGGACTGCAATTTCTATCAGCTTCATAACCCCTAGAGCACGATTATGGAAGATTTGGAGATGTCTGATATATATTTTTTTTCTCGCTATATTTGAGCACCTCCAGCGGCCCTCTTTGGGTCAAATGAGCTGAAATTCGGTATTAGGGCTTTCTTCAAGGCAGAACTATACCATTAAAGAATGAGTGCATTCCAGTCAAAATTTGGGTATGTTTGGCGTTTTTTAAGTTTTGCGCATCGCTACAGCTCCACCATATTAGTTTATAGGACTGAAAATTTGTATGTGAATTGAGTTGGTGTTGGGGAAGGAATTTATGCATCGAAGGTCAGCGGAGAGGCAGAACCATATAATAAAAGTACGTGTAAATTTCGGTATGTTAGGGAACTGTCTTTTGTGGGTCTCAATTTTTTTCTTACTCCCCTCGTTTTTATATTTTTTTAACGTGAAAATATGACTTTAGTGACGGAGTTCCACTGCTCAGGGATTTTTTTTTCTTGTCCGATTTTTAATCAACATTGATGTATTTAATTTAATAGTTTCCAAATCTTGACCCTGCAGTATCAAATCAGCGTAACCAAGAAAGTTATTTTGCGAACCATATATTTATCTCAAGAGGAGTTTACATATTGCGGGCTAGCGTGGGAGTAGGAAGGAAGAACAGCGCCAGGCCATTGCGTGAACATATCATGCGAGTTGCGAGTAGGACTGCAGCTGGTGTGAGAATGACTTTAACATATATGAAAATGCCACTTGAGACCAGATGAGTAAAATCAGCAACCGACCATGCGAATTGATATGGAAGTAACTGTCTTCTTGCAAGGGACTGTGTAGATCTCCTCTAACTAATGAAGTAATCAACAATTAAATTTTCTAAAACTGGGCAAACGGATTCGTTTATTTTTTAATCCGGACGTATTTCAATCCTTCGTTATAAAAATTACCGATTCGGAATTTATATTAAGACAGAAGCATATTCAAACTTACTTTTGCAAGAATAAGTGTTCAAAAAAAGAGAGCTTTAGGACAACTTCAACACTTCAAAGTTCATCCAACAAAAACTAATTAAAGTAGGTTCTTCAATTACATTTGGATTCAAATTATTCTCAATTCACGAGGAAACTAGTGAAAGAAAACCTCAACACTTACTTGAAAAACGTTCTAATAAATCTTTTTCAAACAAAACCTTCCGATTCTTAGAGCTCGGGACCCCTTCCGCCCTAACATCATTCTTCAAAGTCTTTGTGGGGAACCTCAAAGGAAATCGCTATACTTTCATGAATGAAAGTAGATTCGTTGTGAAATATTAACATGAATGAAGATAATAAAATACCTCAGTTCTATAAAACAGATTCAACAAGTATCAAATTTACTACTTCGTAGATACTTAATTATGAATTGATAAATAGGTCCTTAGTATTATGCTGCTAAAGATATTAACTCGGGTAATTAATATTATAACATTAAATCGACAAGTATATATTTTCAATTCCAAAAAGTCGTTATTCGCGCGGCGATAATATAATATAGTTTACAATAGTTGTACTTTTATGTTTCATATATTTATTCACAAAATTTTTAAGCCTAATTCCTTCAATCACATGGAAGGAGAAGGATTTTTGTCAATCAGTGAATCGGCTGATGATTGCAGTATCAATTAATTATATGAAAGGCATTAGAGATATAAGAACCATGCAGTACCACCATCTATTCTAATATTGACATATGATTCATTAATAGTCCAGCATTTTCCACATCAGCTCCTTTTCAGGCTTCTAAGATTGTTGCAGAGCGTGCAGTATATGGCTTGGTAAATATGCCCTAGAAATTAGTGTTGGCTTAGTGTAGGACGCTGTTCGTTAACGGTTGGCATCCGAGGGTTTGTACGTTAAGTTATGTTTCTAACTTAGCAGGATTGTTGTTTCCAATTGTTTCTAACTTAGAAGAATGCATTTGTTATTGTCCTGCATGCAGTTGATTTATTAGAATTGAATACGAAATAATATTATAGTCATGCAGAAGTTATATATTAATGTTAATTGGAAGTTTAGGACTTTTTTTTATTGTGAATGTGAGTAATCAGAATTATTGATAATTGGACACAGGAAGATTGAATTCAATAGGGTGCGGAGTAAAGAACACATTTTTACGTTCATGAGCAGTGAAAAAGTAAATTTGAAGTTTTATAGCTTGAAGTAGTTGGGTTTATGAGAGCGAATATCAAGCTAATAAAGATTTTTACCTTTAGGAGAACATAAAATTTAACCTCAGGTGCTTGGTGTTATAATAGTCACTTGCAATAAAACACTTCCCCCAGTCGTTTAAAGAAATCACAAAAGATCATACGCACGTACCTCGGCGGACGATAAATCCCAGCAAATGCAGCTGTTTCATGTTTTAAGTGTATTTTATGCCTCTAGTTAGGAGTAAAGCTTACTGCCCGATGAAAAAAACAAGTTGACTTTTTTTTCTGAATTACTAATATTATTCCTTTTATACTCCGGTTATAATAGAAACTAAACACAAGATTTAAATAAAATTTACTGGATTACTTGACATAAATAAAAAACGAATATTTTATGTTTACAGATCCTAATTTTAAAAGTACATGTCTAACCATTAGGCAGGTACTTTTAAAATTCATAAAGTGGTATGAGGAACCTTCCCAAGCTCTCAATACCTACTCCAGCCAAAGGGAAGGCCATGTACATTATCTATCTATAGCCATTAACAAGACGGATAACCAGCAAGAAGTGAATTGGTAGGAGTAAGAGGCCTAGGAACCGGACTAAATACAAAAATAAAATAAAACCAGTTCATTTTGTTCAATTCAGTACATTTTCTTCTGTTCATTTTCTTCTCTTTAAGTAAACAGACAACCGATGCTATTCTCTACGATAAGCAAAATTCAAAATTCTTCAACAATTCAATTTTGACTAAACAACATAATACTAATTTCAACAAATGGCAACTCGGTGAAACGGAATTGCTTTTTTATGTTTAATTATTTAAAAAAATTATAACAATAAAATTGTTTCATTAAAATTATATGCATCTATAAAATTTTGCAATATTACTGGTGAATGGTTTGCTGTAAAAAATGTACAAATCAAAATTATCATAAAATAAATATTGTTTTTGAATTAGTGATGATGAGGGTATAGGCGAAACAAATACTTTTCCTAGATATAGATTAATCAAGACTATACAAAATAACTAGAATACATAATATTTATAAATAAATATAAAACAACTATTAATTTTTTTTTGTCAAAACCAATTGATGCAGTAAAAGACAAGGCAGTTAATGAAGAAATTTTAATATTATTTAGACGCGCCATTGAAGGAATCACCGCCTCACAGTCCTAACAACATAACCATCATAGACAAAAGCAAATAGCAAAATCTTTAAAGAAATTAATAATGAAGGAAATGATAGAAACCTGAAGGAATTAAAATTATTTTGTCAACAAAGATGTTGCGCATAGCTTAACAACAATTAAATAACGCATACAAATAAATTTTCCACCTCAGTATAACAAGTTTATTGAATTAGAAAGAAAAATTGAATTAGTTTTCTATAATTAATAATAGGATTCCTACTTACCATTTCATTATTGGCTATATCTTAAATTAATTTAGGATTACTTAATATTTCAATGCTACAAAAATAAATTCGTTAGTTAAATATTTAAATTGAAATGTTTGATTTGAAACATACAAATATGCAGTTGCTTTTGGAAAAACCTAGGAAGTTTTTGATTTCAGAATTTAATTTTAGAACTAATATTCATAATGCACAATATAAAAAAATTCAAAAGACGCACGAATGAGAAATAGCAGATGGACTCAGACTTGGATATTGATCTGACTTAAAGTATGTTTGTCTTTATCATTAGTGTTCTGTACTCCATGTTCCTGTCTACTACATTGATTTGTATAACATACATACATAAGTGTGTGTGTGTGTTTGTGTGTTGGTAGCTACCTGAAAGATCCAAGTCGTCAAGAACCAAACGACTGCGAGAAAGAATGTTTCGGAGTAAAGATTTAGTTATGTAGTAAACCAATCGAGGAGTAAAAGGCTCTTGAAATTTTTTTATGTCTTCAATGCAGATAGACCGTATTGATTTTGATGATTTATGGTTCGCTCCACGCCTATATTTTGCAAAAAAGAAACAATAATAAATAAATATAAATTTTTTTATAACTGCGTTTTTCACTTGCCGTTATCGTAATAATATCTACATACACTATAGCATTTTTCTTACGCTCCCACTTCAAATATATTTAAAGCACTGCGGATTGAACCATGCGCGTACTGCATGGTACTGCATGGGTACTGCACTGCATTTGGCATACCGAAACCATTAAATCGATATAAAACATGACACAATTCACAAAATTCTACTTTCTCGTCTTTATTCAAAACTCAATTCAAACGTGAATTAAATCAACAGACCAATACTAAGAGGTTTTTACAGTTTTGGTTATTCTTCATGGCCAAGGGAAGCGGCCGCTCCAGTCTTCTGACTGCAATGAGCCACAGGTCCTCCAGATTGGGGGAAACCCAGCACCAGGAAGAGAGGGGGTTAGTCTAGTCACCCTTACTCCTGAGGATATTCAGGGGACCTGTTGGACTAATCCCACGTAAAGGAAATAATCTATTCAAAGAACTCTAAGTTACCATGGATTTGGTCAGCCTCAACGGTTACAATGGAACAGAAGACTTTAACTGGAAAAGAAGTTGAACTAGTTGAGGAGGTAGAGGTGTTTAGGATAGAATAAGTGAAGTGAGGAGAAAAGGCCACGGAGAAGTGCGCCTAAACAAAGACCATGTCCTTGTTTACTCACGAGTGCAAGCTGATTTTAGAGCTAAGGTATTGGCATCATCACGAAAGAAAGCCTTTTCACTGAAGTAGAAGATTAGGAACATATCTCTCCAAGAATTATAACGGCAAATATGGAACTGTCAATAGAAAAAATAACGCTCATACAAGTATAAGCCCCGACAGAGGATACCGATGTTCTAGAAGAGAAACAGTTTTATGCAGATATTGAGAGAGAAATCATGAGAGGACAAAACGAGAATAGAGGTATTACATTAATTGGTGATTTCAATGCCAAGTTAGAAAATTCTAATATTCGTGGTGTTATTGGACCTACATGGAGGGGAATACACTAAAAATGGAAATGGTCAAAGGCTCATTGATTTCTGTATAGATTACGACCTCCTCAGAGAAAACTCATTTTTCCTCCTAAAACTGTCCATAAAATAACTTTTTTTCACTGACGAAAGAAATGCCAATATATAAAAATACTTCACCGACGTAAACGTAATAAGAGGCGCTGAAATTGGCTGAGATCATCTTCTTTTGATTGTAGATACCCTTCGACCTAGAAAGGAACGGCCCAAAACATACGAACAGATCGATATCGCAAAGCCTGATTCCAGAAAAGAAATGGGAAAACACAGAACTTCTTGGTAGAAAACTCAGAGATATCAATTATTGTCAATGTTAGCGAAGTCAGTCTTCACTAAAAGTAAAAATTGGTCGAGTGAAATCTCCGACGACTGAGAAAAAGGCCATAGAATATAATAGGAAAGAATTGGAATAGGAAATATGGAAAGAATATAATAGAGCCGGGAACGCAGCAAACTGGGAACTCTACAGAAGAAGAAAACAAGCTAAAATTAGGCTAAATAAAGTTGGGCTGGCGAAGAGAAGCCTGCAAAATGACTGTTAAGAAAACAGAGGAGTTTTCTGGAAAATGATAGAGGCATTGAAAGAAAAGCTTGAAAAAAAGAGGCGGACAATTTTTTTATTCGAGTGTAGTGTCAGCACGAAGCTACAATACTAACCACCAGCGGACAACATACTTCATTTGGGGAGCTAACCTCCACTTAATCGTAAGATAAGTAACGAACCTTTATTCTTTTCATTAGCAATGCCATTAGTGTCAATCTACCTTTCAAAATTGTTTTATTCATTATACTCGACTTATTCTTGAAATATGTTCTAAGACAGTAACAATATAACGCAGTAAAAATATTTTTTAATTGTTATTTACTACAGTTTTAGCCGTAGTAACAGTAAATGTCATTACCAACTTGGTAATTCTTGTCTTTTCCACGTCCGAATTGCTGTTTCTGTTGTACCGTTATTTTTATATAATTAAGATTCTTAGTCTTCCAAATAAAAGGATGTTGCTACTTGAATTTTTTGTACAAAATATCTATAATCAATTTTTATAAAAATTGTAGATAAAAATATTTGTGTAGATATTATAATTTTTTATACCTAGAGAGTCCCAGTGCACATACTCGTACTTCATCTTTTGCCCGATTGCATTTATTTCCTTACTCCTAGATCCTTAAAAAAGTATTAAATTTAAGCTGTTTGTCATTGTCACCCTTTTGAAAATTTTAAATATTTCACGAAAAAAATACTTTTGATCTTGACCACTTGGAGATTAACATCTGAGTATCTGTAGAAGATGAACTGTGCGTAAATTCTTTTTATTTACATGCAGTCAAAATTATTAAAATTCTATCATGAAAATTGCTCGTAACATGAGAATCGAGACAAATAAATAAGCCGCGTATGCAAATTATTATTTTATTTTTATTTTTAGATTAAGTGTAAAAATAAAAATAATTTTCATCAATATCTATAAAATATTTTAAGCAACACAAGAATAATCATATTATGATTCATTTGTCTGGACGTGGTTGATATGAAGACAAAAGTCAGACAAATTCTTCGAATATTGATTCCAACAAAGATATTATTATATATTACTCTGGATGATATTTAAATTAAATTATAATACACATCTTTATATAACTCCATCAGAAGTCATAGGACCAACCACCTCTCCATCACTCCTGTCCTATTGTGAGAACATCTCTTCTAACGTGGTATATAAATCCCTTCCTGATATTGCCTTCATTATACGGGTTGAGTTGAGGGGAGTAGTAGGACGTTTTTTATATCATGAAAAGTTCTCAGAAAGGTCAAGTCAAAGGAAAAAAGTATGGTCTCCGAAGAAAATACCTCAGGGTTTATAATATTTTAATGTCACAATTAGCGTAGAATGAATTCGAAATAAGTGACATGGGAAACGGTTAAATGCTGAAATAAATGGTTACATAAATATACAACCAAGCTTTTTCATTTACAATAAATTTCTTGAGGTTTTAAATTTTGCCTGTGGTAATAAGGAACATTAAAAAAAATGACCGTTCCAAGGCTAAAATGAAATTTAGTTTTTACTTACATAAAATTTCTTCTAACTTTCGAAATAAAGTCCATTATGTTATATAGTTAATTGCCATCTAGAAGGCAACTGTTCTATCCTCTGCCGGTACTCTTTGGGTTTCGACTGGAAAAAGTCTTCAACTCCAATTTTTACCTTTCCAATGGTTGAAATTTTTTCCCCTTAAAAAGTGTCATTCCTCGGAAAAGATAAAAGTCCGAAGGCGCAAGTCAGGGTTATAGAGTGCGATAGAAGTTCGATGGCATTCATTCGTTCGGCTTGCTGCAAGGTGAGCTCATATGGAACTTCTCTACATGCTCTCTTCTCTTTACTTAATTGGTGTACGTGACGATTAACACTTGACTGTAACAAATCAAATTCGGAGGATAGCAGTCGAGTAGTTTTTGTGGGATCATCTTCAATAGCATGTCGTAGAGTCTCATTCTCCACAACAGAGCCGTGAGCACGGCTGCTTTTCCAAGCTTGTATAGCCACATTCAAATTTGGCGAACTACCACCTCAAAGTCAGTTGATTAAGCTTAGGTCCCTCTTCAATTTACCGTATCAAAGGCGTGGTTTCGGCGGCTGAAAATTTCCTTTTCCAGTAATGTACTTTAATTTCATACCTCGACTTCACTTTGATTGAATGAATGCTAAGCAAGTACTGAGCCTCACAGAGAGACATTATGTTTACTAAATGATTCAGTATAGTATTAGGATTAAAAATATACCAATAACAATAATATTAGAATTAACAGAGATGTAAGAAAAAAACACTTCATTTTAGCCCATGAAACGGTCATTTTTTGTATATGTAGATTATATAGATACCAAGCAGAGTTGGGCATTAGTTAACTAATTTTTTAGTTAAATAAATTTGTAACTAATTAAATAACTAATTTAATTATCTACTGTTAAATTATTTGCATTTAAGATGCAAATAATTTAGTTATTAGTTACTGTTCGGTAACTAATTTCTTAGCAATTAAATTAGATTTACTTGTTGTGGCCAACTAATTTTTTTAGTCGTGAAAAATAAATTGCACTTGGCAATTGAAAACTAATCAGTTTTATCCGTAATGGCGAATAACAATTAACAATTAATATTATGTTTATTTGCTGAATTTCGATCTTTGAATCTAACTACCAGTCTAAGGGGTGTTCCCTCATACC
Source organism: Rhaphigaster nebulosa (assembly GCA_948150685.1). NCBI lineage: Eukaryota > Metazoa > Arthropoda > Insecta > Hemiptera > Pentatomidae > Rhaphigaster > Rhaphigaster nebulosa. The sequence goes on from OX411306.1 coordinate 128,629,687, forward strand.
AGAGGCCTATTTCATTAGTACAGCAGTACAAGTACAAGTGGAAATTTTCGTATTTAGAGGATACAGATTACTTATCGTCATTAGATAATAATAATTGTATTCAATTATTTTTTTTATTTACTGGTTATTAATAAAAATGTTTTAAATGTTATCGTATTTCAACATTTCACAGTGTAATTCGTAGGCATAGTAACTCATCGGCTCACTTGTACTTGTACTTATGCACTTTATTATGAAATAGGGTGCAGAACTGGGTTCTGATATATTCATAAATAAAAAATCTATATAAAGCATTTCCAAGTCAATTAATTCGAACCTTTTCCAAATAAATTGTCATCTTTTCAGTTTCAATTGTAACATTTTCCATTCCAATTGTAACATTTTCAATTTCAACTGTAACCCTTTCCATTCCAAATATATTTTTTTCCATTTTAATGGAAACTTTTTTCAATACAATTGTAACCCAACCGGACATGAATTAATTCTATTTCACTAATTTTATTATTGAAAAATAATTATTTTAGCTAAAATAATGACTTAAGATGACTGAAATAATTCCGACATATGCTGTCAACATTTTTTTTACTTTATTAGATAATTACAATTCAGTACTAATTTCAACTAATTTTTGAAAAAAAAATGTTAATTTATTTTTTATTATTTTTGTTTTGTTTTTTATTCATTTTTCCGTGAATACTAAGCGACAAGTGTATAAAATATTGAAAAGAAGGTTGATGGTAGTTGTTCCCCTTACCATTTATAATTCCATGCAAGGTCGAAAATGGCTCCGTTCGGTGCTCTGTCTCACCTTACCGGATAGTTTTAACTATCGCTAAGTGAACTAAGGATTTCATGGAACGGTAAAATAATATATTAGCTTCAAACAGCGCCGAATTCAATTCAACTAATTATACTCGTGCTCTTATAATATGTTCACCAGTTCGTCCCTGGAGTGGCAAGAATAAGGGGTTGCCAGGATTCATTTTATTCCTGAAATTGTGACTATTTTGTTTTTTACTTAAAATAAGTTTATGAATAAAATTGTGGTAAAATATATTCCAATACACTTTAAATTGGTTTTATACGTTTTGTTCTAGTTGAGCTGTAAGAAGTTATTATAAGCTGACCAAATAGAACATTTTATGGTTCCAATTTTGTTTTCAAATTTAATTTAATTTAATAAATTGATAAAAAGCTCCTTGAATTTTACAGTTTACATTTTGGTTACAATTTTACATCTTTAAATCCTTGAATTAGACTTGATTTTTTTTTCTGCTATATTGCTGGACACCCTGAATAAACGAAAAATATCATAAGTAGAGAGCGGATTTTCAAGTAAAATAAAAAACTACATATACATGCAATTATATTTTCTCAAGTATGTAGTAAAATATGAGATATATTTAAAGATAAAAATCCTGAATGTTGATGAAATTAAAAATAAATAGGCGAATATTTAAGAAAACAATTACAAAATAATTAATATTTAAAATTATCTAATAATTCAAGAGACAAAATTTTTATGTGAAATAAAACTTGAAATATGTGCATATGTATGTATCTATTTTTTCATAAATTAATGAGAATATAGAAAAAATAAAATAAAACATAAACTTTTACTCCTAAAAATTATTCGAAATTACATACATTTTTAAAAGTTCAAAAATATTTATAAATTTTTGAAATTATATTTTAAAATGTAATTTTTTCTCAGAGCTATCACAGAACTAAACATCTCCGTTTCCACGAAAAGTTTCGTTAAGAAATTTGCAAATGTATTTAAAAAAGCCCAAGTTTTTGGTATAAATACTAATAAAATTAAATAGTTGCAATTGCCATTGCAATTAATATTTGATAACTAAAAAAATATTAGTTGCTCATTTCAACTAATAACTAATTTAGTTATAAAAGTTAGATGTCTGTCGACGAATAACAACTAATGGTTAAGTTATGAGTTAAACAGAACCACAATTAAATTAGTTGTAGTTTTTAGTTATTAGTTATAGTTAATTTTAGCCCAACTCTGATACCAAGTGGATGGCGCAGTTGGTGTATTGAATTCTAAGGCTGAGTCGTGAAATTCGGAACAAATCTAAAGATGTGACCAACTTGTTGTTAATTTGTTGAAGTTAATAAAATTTGTCGCAGTACTGAAATATTTGATTCTATTTTTTTTTTTTTAAATACATTCTTTTTGAATAATAGTGCACAACAGGATTAAGTCGCTAAACCTTAGCAAGAAGTAATGACATCAACACATATTTTAAAAGACATTCCAGTGTACACACACGTTGAGTGAATGATTGATTCAAGGCCTTGTGAAAAATAAATGCCTAAGATACATAAACCAAAACAATTCTATGTCTAGTAAAATTTACTTCTTTTGTGTTCAAGATTCTGGAATTGGTGCGCCATATAGTGTAATATCTCTCAATGCTTATAAATTTTATTTATTCCTAATTTATTCTGACTGCATATATATTAGTTTAGTAGTTTCCTGCACACATCATCCAATAACATATCATTCATCGCTATGTCCTTGAAATGTTCTGTAATTCCATAGTCATATGGTACATATAAATCAGGACAATCGAAGAATAATATTTCTCATCTAGTCTAGTAATTCCTTGGCCATTGTATATTCAGGGCGGATCCATTATAAAATATAGACTAAAGCGCTATATAAGAATCCTGAATCTACTAGCAATGATCTAGCCATTCCAGTGAGCGCATTGCCATAAAAAGAAAATCTGGTGTGGTGCGCGCATCACACAATATACCTTTACCACCCTATAATAATAATAATCCATTTTTTAAAATAATTTTAAAGAATTCACATAAACACTATCTAATTGAAATACTTTCATCAGCAAGCACTTTTTTATATATTCTCTCGTAAAAGTACCTACAATAAAATAGTTTTTTTAAAAAAATTGCAGTATGACGATTCTGTGCAAGTTTATTTATAGTTTTGGTTTTTCCAGCTATAAAAAAACGAAACATTATAATCAACGTCTTTTTATTAAAACAAAATCTGCTAGGTGTACATTCTTAACCTTACAAAATGAATAATTGTTCTACCGTGTCTATAAATTGTAACTACCGTGTCTATAAACTTCTCTGCATATAAACCACAGATAATCTTTGCTGATTTCAAAGCAGAAACTTGTATATTATTTATTCTATAAGTATATTATTTATTATTTATGTATATTATGTATATTATTATTTATTATTATTTATAGTACAAGTATATTATTTCTTGTATATTATTAGTACTTCTCCTTATTATATTTCCATGTAGACAGGTGAAAGAACATATTCATTTAAAAGTTTTAAATGAATATGTTGTACAACCTATCTTAATAAATTACCGTATGTTTTTCTTTTTTTCACCCGTCTCATCTATTTTGATACTCTTATTCCTGGAAATTTATTTTCAACCTGGTAAAATATTTCTCCTTTTTCCTCCTTTAGTTAATTACCAAATTATTTCATATTTTATATTTATCCATTGGTTATTACTATTTATCATGAGAGACGGTTAATTATTTCAAATAAACAAAATTAAACGTACTTTAGAAGGAGCCATTTTGAAAATTCGATATTTAAGCCCTGTCAGACTCTTTAGAGGATAAGGCCTAACTGATAATAAAGACCATTCAATTGCACATTGAAATAACGAGTGTAATCAAAATGGTTTGAGCCATCTTCGAAAAAATTGTAATATCGATGATATCTATTGGCACTTCCGGTGAGCTTGATGATACGCTATATCTTAAAACAACCATTCACAGTCCTACGTGTAATACTACTTTATTTTAAAAAAATCTCTAGCACTTTGAACGGACTACAGTTGGATTGTGAATGGGGGTGTAGGACTACATAGAGCGTGTAGGATGTGTGTAGGCTTCCTTCATCGTCCTACAAGCATTCCTCCCTCCTAAAACAATATCCTACCGCGTTGGGTTGTCGTCATACAACCTCCATACTTATCGATTGATTAATTCAAAATATTTTTAAGTTTCTTCTTCTTCTTAAGCCAAGGTACATTCTTAAGTTAAGTTTGTTTCTAAAGTAATATTTATTCAATAAATGATTTGTTTGTTATTAATTTTGTAATTAATTTTATTAATTCTTTCGGAGTAGGATAAAAATATAATTCTTTAAGGCATGCCTTGAATTATTCAAACGGTTGGTGAAGAGGAAGAGTTATACAGGACGGCATCAGAATCAGAAATATGTTAAAGCTATTCACTAATCAGAAAGAAGTTTCAATTCAGATGCGTCAAAAAATAGTACAAAAAAAATATCTAGCACTTAAAACAAATATGTTGATTTGTTTATAAATGACCTTATTCTCTATAAAAAAAACACAAAAGATCTTGGATGAATTGAATAGCGCTCTTTCCTGATCTAAAGCTAAGCATTATAAACAATATAAAATAGTTAAGCTTCGTTTATATCTTTGTTACTCCTTCAGGCCATCAAATCATATGAATCACGAATTAAAAAAAAAAATTGATTTCTTTAGACAGGATAGCTATTGCACGGGCAAATTTATTACTTTTTTACAACTAAAAAGACGACGTGGGCACATATTACGTGAAAGACCTCCTAAATCTTCAACTAAAAATTAATTTCCTACAATGTTAATACCATTAGGGAAATACGGGACAAAACGATGAAGTTACGTTAAAACCTGATATATACACTGTAATTTTAAAATAGTGGACATACCATTCTGCGTCACAAACGAAAAGCTGAAAAAGTACTTAAACATTTTAACATTTTTAGACTATATCGAAGAAAAGTAAAATAATTTTCAACAATGACTTCCCGACATGAATCCTCTGAAAGAAGCATTCTGATCTTCCAGGAAAATTTTAACAACCCTGGAAGCGGTGATAAAAACATTTGTCCAATTGGCAATGAAACAGACTAAGCCGATAAACATCATAACGATTGCAAACATCATAATGCTTAATGCAAAGTAATTTGCAGATCAGGCAAATTATTTTCAAATAATTACACATTTTTTTTTTAAGCTTTTGCCATAATCAGTTCAAAATATTTTATATTTTTGGCTCTGTATTCATCATATGATATACAGGAATATGAAACTTCTAATTGGGAGCCATTTTGGGACATACCGGCTGATGGTAATGTCGAGTTCCTTGGTAGGTGATTTGTGGCATTGGTAGCAAATAAAAAAAAAAAAAAAAAAAAAAATCGCCCCAGTAGTCTCGAAAAAATCCGTGGACGGCGGACGGACGATTTTTTTTATTTGCTTTATGGATTCTATGTATCTTGAAACATGTTAACTCATATTTTGAGAGGAGGTATCTTTTTTACTTGGTCGATTATAAAGATTCATTTTTAATATAATAAACAATAAACATAATGATGAATATATTATTAATAAACCCAATCGCGAAATGATTTATTAGTACGCGCAATATAATGAAACTTACTAAGTTCGTTTGGAGATAAATTTAGATGAGTTCTGAGTTGATAGACTGCTGGAGCACTATTAGCGCTAACTATCACACTTCGCTTATTAAGCAATGAATATGCAATTACTATCCTGGGCAAAGTGGCTTATAAACATCATAGTCACTCATAATCATAGTTCGAACCACTTCTGACTGAAAACTTTTATCAATGTATTTTTATTGTGTTTTGTTATCTGGAGGAAAATTATTAGGAACATTATTACTTAGAGGAAGAATCATTGCAAAAATACCTCAAAATTCACGTAGAATATATTCTATTAGCATTTAAACAATTATTTTTCGATGATTCGCCGAATTGTTTTTTTGTAATTTCTTGCTGCAATTTTGGAAAGACCAATGATGAAGAGTGCTATACAGTTCCTTATCAGATTAGATCACTTTTATAAATTCTTAGAAATATATTGTAATGAGGTAATGTTGTTTAAGTGCGTTTTCAGGGTAAGCTCGTAATCGTCTGATTAAATCCAATGAGTCTTCCAGATATCTAGTATGCTCACTGTTAAGAGGATCATCTCCTTAAAGTTGGGGAAGTGCCACTAGCTACTGCTAAATTGAATAGTCAATGTTATTGAAATGGACGTAAATGGATAAATGGTAAGGCATAAATGGAAAATTCCAAACAAGTTTCGACTGCTAAAAAAATATACATAATTTTGTAAGTAAAATCGAAAAAATCATTATCATTAATTTTACTACTTTAGTCATACATCAATTAGATTGACATAGCCCAAACTTTACTATTGCTATTATTTGTAAGAAATTATACCGCAGGAACTCTCACTTTCATCTTTAATTCTCTCTTCTGTTCTGAATAATTCTAACCGTTGTTGACAATAGTAGTAGGTTGATGGAGGAACACAAGGAGTAAGAACAAAGTAAACATATGATATTCAGGAATATAAAACCGATTTTTATAAAAACTTAGATCTTAGCCGAACTAATTATTTATATCAACCTTCGCTAATCAATTTTTTCATTAATCACTCATACCATTTGAAAATAATAGAAAAATAAATAGTTCCCAATCTACTCCCCTCCCCTTCCCAAAAGTAATCCCCCAAAAAATAAAAAAAAAAACAGTTAATTTAATCCAAATGTTTGCGCTGATATAAAATAAAAGTTTTAAATTCCATTATCAAGTTTAAACGACTCTCCTTTAAGATTTAACTTGGGCAATACTTCGAAAGGACAAGAAAATTTTGATTTTCTTCAAAATATCATCAGCAGCAATAGATTTATTTGCCCTGTTATGACAGTTAAATACATTTAGAACACATAACAACTGTAAAATAGCGTAGGGTAGATTGGCTACAATGAAATCAGAACTCCAAAAATTATAATCATAACAAGGAACGTAATAATGCGCCTATATAAACAATATAAATTAAATAATAACAAAAGAATTATTAAGAATGTTGAAATTTTAGGATAACAATGCTGAAACGAGTGACTAGTAGAAAATTATTGTTCGTTGCTGATTCATTACATACGTATGCCCATTTTTTTTATGATAATGTGGAATTTTGCGAATAGAGGGCGAACATTATACCAAGCATCTAGTTGCAATCTTAAACACAAAAACTTTCTGTAGCCAGAGGCGTTTACTCAAGCCAAGTTTAGCCGAAAGTCCACTTGGCCTAATTATTAGAGTAATAAAACGATCCCGCAAGCTAATTGAGACATATTTCGCTTTGTTTTCTTAATTAATTATGCTTACTGGAGTTGTGCCAAATATTTGTTCCATAAAAAAAATCCACTTCGTCATTAGTGTCATATTAAATTATTTGCCTTAATATTTTAGTTACAGGCGTGACTTACAGAGTTCTAGGTAATTGACATTTTTACAATCCATCCATACGAGGCACAAAATAGCTTCTGACATATTTTATTATCTATTTAAATTTTAACTATTTTTTAATTATTTGTTTTTATAAATAAATAAAATTATTAATATATTAAACATTCACTGGGTGGAGAAATTACCAAGAACGATAACGGGGACTCAAAAGTTTTTTGTTTAGAATAAAATATTATGTTGAATTATAAGAATTATAGAGGATTAAAAGGGGGTAAATATCGAAACAAATTCCACTTCTAAAACTAATTTAAAAAAACCTCCTTAAACATTGTTATTATCTTCTTAAACAGACAAATCAACAGTGATTTAAAAGAGTTCATAAAAAAATAACAAAGACATTATAATAATAAAATCAATAAAACTAAAACAGTAGTGATTATGTACACAGATGAATATAAAGAGAAAAAGGAGGAATCTTCTGGTCGTTTTATTAATTTTCGGCGTCATGTCATTTGATCAGTTAATAAAAATAAATGGCTATTCGGTCACCATATATGTTATTTCATTTCACACCAATTCGACGTTTCAGCCAACTTGGGCCATTCTCAAGCCATTTAAACGTACTGCATTTTATTGTTTATATGAACAAAGAAGCGAACAGTCATGCTTCAATAGCGCACCAAACAGAATACAATGAATCATTATTGGAAGAGTAATACTGAAATAGAAGAAAATAATATAGTTATGACAGTATTTATAAATCCACACTTTTTTGCAAATCAGGCGCCAATTCTAGACCAATCCTAAAAGAAAGCTAAACTTCATTCAAACGAAATAAAAGCTTAATAAAAGGAGTTTTCCTGAAAGTGGGATATCTGTAGTTCAGAAGGGGTCTGAGAAAAAAATTAACAAATAAAGTGTGATTTTAAAAATAAAATAAAACTTTTCGCTATTGGTTCCTCCGAATGTCCCCGTACAATTAATTTAGTTAAACCTAACTATAATTCTCAAATGGAATTTTGATTACTTTACAATGGTGCAATTGTGCACTTAATTAACTTAATTAATTGTGCACTTAATTAACTTAATTAATTGTGCAACTTAATTAACTTGTAATAGTTTTTGAGTGATCGCTTCGTATTCAACAAAAAACGCGACTTACCTAATATAACACAAAACTTTTCAAAAATTTTTCGTGAAATCGACTGTAGTGGTCGAAGTGTTGCTTTACAGATGACATGTAAAGTAATTTTAAGTAATAATAAATCGTATTAATATTAATAAATAGTATTAATTAACCAGTAATATTAAATCGTATTAATATCTCTTAGTAATAATAAATCGTACTAATATCTCTAAATTTAAGTTTTCGATATCGAAAGAATAATTAACTGATTCAACTGATTAAATAATCAACTGATTCAATATTCATGCAGCTAACCAAGTTTTCCAGGACGTTGGCTGGGCCCCATCTCCTGTAAAATACTTCTGGAAATATTCCAATGAGATTCAAATAGCGGAGGAGTAGAATAACGGCGTATTGTATTTATTGTCAATAAAATTAGTCTAATTGTAAGTTATTCTTCAGTGACTGTTTAAAAGTAATCGATACAATTTGAGTTTCTTATTTATCTTATTTAAATTATCTACACTAAAATAAACTACTTTAACCCTTAAATTCTTTATTTGTATCAGAATAAAAGTTGTATCTCATAGAAAATAAGATACTAACAAATAAATTGAAAAAAAAATGCATTTTAATTGCAAGGAATATATAAATTATTTAAAAAAGAAAAAAAGAGATTATCAAAAAAATGAAATTTTTTAGTAATATAAATAACCAAAATTCTTCTAGTTCCACATACCAGGGTGCTGAATCAGTAATAAATGAAATCAGCAAGAAGGAAATCGAAACAGAAATCGAAAAATTTAAATCGTATAAAGAAGCCGAAATCGATAATATACCTAATGAACTAATCAAGATGCATAGAGATGGTGAAATCTCTAAAATATATGGAAATAATTCATACTGATTCCAATTCGCAAAGAAAGAATCGAGGACGGATTTTAATAATAATTGAGGAATTTCAGTTCTTCTAATACAATATGAGAGGATGAGAAGCCAAGGAGTGTAAGTTACTTTTTGTCAAAGATTGAGTTAAGTGCAGTTATGGATAATTAATTCATATAAAATGTTTTTTCAAAAGTAATATTGCCCAATATTCAAAGGACATAAAGTAGAGACATACGTAATAAAAGTATGATAAAAACTTAAATATTTTTTCAAAATGTTATAACTTAAAAATGCATTTTCACAAAATTATTGAATTGTCAATTGTACCCGTTGGCGTCTCACCCCCTCGTATAAAATATTAAAGCTAATTCTGCTTAGCCGAATCATGTAATAGTCTTGAAATTATTAGACCATCATATTCACGTGAAATCGTTCAACCATCGATCGAATATTAGAAAAAAATTTGGAGTACAAAGGTGTAGGTCATCATCTTTATGTCGATTTCTAAAAGGCTTGCGATTTTGTTGACTGCCACAAACTGTATAATATTTTAAATGAACAGCAAATTCCAAATAAGATAGTTAATCTAGTTAAGATGTGCATGTCTGAAACATTTATTATGTGATAAAGTTCGAATCAATCATTATGATCCCGAAAATTTTGAAATCCGTTCAAGTTTCAAACAGGGAGACTTCCTTCCCCCAGTTTTTTTTAATTCAGAAAAGCGATTCCTACCAAGAAAAGTTTAATTTTGGGTGGCAAAATACCCGTGATGGACCATGATGATGATATGGTAGGTACTGGTAGGCGAAGAAATGGAAATTATTAAGGTAAATAAAACAACGCTGATGAAAGCTGGAAAAGTAACAAAACATCGATGGCAGGCAATGAAATGGCAGTAAATTTTACAGAAGAAACAAATAAGTTTTTTAAAAAATGTATACAGTGATACAAATTCAGCTCCTAAAGTATTTAATACAAAGTAAAAGTCTAATTATTAATAGATTAGAGATCCGCAATAGCTACAGGTTACGCATCATATTTTTCTGTACTGGCTACTGGTGTTCCCTAGTTTTATAGACTGATGGAGTTAAGAGCTTTTCATAGCCAACTATCGATTTATGTTTAATAGCAGAAACTGTGATGATTTCAGTACGATGGATATAATAAGGAATACGTTTAAAAATATAGAAAATTTCAATCCCCTAGGTCTACAAAATTAAATCCAACAGGAAATAAAGGTCAGGTTAAAGCCGAGTAATGCTTGTTATTTCTTAGTTGGAAAACTACTAAGTTCGCGCCCTCAATCTAGAAACTTAAAAATTAGAATTTATATCGGAGTACCTTCTCTTCTTCACAGATTCGAAAAGTGACCCCTTATATTAAGAGAGGAACAACGCCTTAAGTATTGCGTAGAATATTTCGACTGAAGAAGGATACATCCACCGAAGAATTTATTACTCCAGTCAAATAACTCCAAGATGGCGAAAAAGATGGAAAGAATAAAGAGCAAGCTGAATTTCATATATGTTTTAGAAGTCGTTAGAAAATGCATCTTCTACAACTTCCCAGAGAATCCAAGCCGTGGAACATTTTCAAAATTGCGCCTGAAGTAGCGGCGTAGAATTTTTTTTAATTTTAATTTTTTTATAAACTTGTTGTCAATCATATAAATGTAAAACTACTTCTATTCGAAGCATAATTAATTTATCTGCATACTTTATTTTAATCATATTTATTCTCAAAAGCTCACTTAGGTGAAAAGTGACAAAAATCGGCGAGTTAAGTTCTTCATGATTTTTAAATCGGGATTTTGAGTGGGAAAAAATAAATTCAGCTAGTCTATCCAGTTTTCGTTTTTGTCCGAAAGTAGATAAGGAACGAATATATTCTTCCCTGCAATTAAAATATACTAATTGTTGAGCACTTACTGTACCAAATTTTCCATATATCGTCATATCAAGCTTCACTACATTAAAACCATTCTCTACCACTGGTGCACTCACGTAGGGAATTACAACTTCATCACATGTTAATCAAATAGTTGAACTCAATTATCAACCTAATAAAGACCTGCTAAAAAAAAAGCAAGAAAAAACAAAACAGAAAAGACCGAAAATATTAAAATTCATGTATTACCCTCTTCTCTAGGAAATCATTAATTGCTTTCCGATAATCCTAAATCTCGGATGAAAATATGGAACTGTTCAACGATTCAATTTATCAATTTTTATATTAATCCAAATTAGTTTTATTTTAGTTTCGCTTTATTTATTTTTTATTTTGTTGTCATCATTTTTTTCATTTAATAATTATTCATAATTAAAATATAAAAAATAAATATAAAAAATATATATAATAATTTTTATTAGTATTCTGAGAACAAATTTAATCGAGAATTCATTTTGGGCATAAAAGATTCATTGGGCCGGAGGTAGACGTGTTCGGTGGTCCGCGCTTTGAATCCCGATTTTTAGGCCGAATTTCGGAGTTTTGTTAAAATAGAGTATTTCGCATTTAATTTATTTCTTCAGACTCAAAATCCCAATTTAAAAATTATGATGAATTTTTATCGCCGGTTATTTTCACTTTTCACCTAAATGAGCTTCTGATAAAAATGGTTCAAATAAAGTTTGTAGATTTAATTATGCTTCGAACAGAAGTAGTTTTACGTCTCTTGATGATAACAAATGTATAGCATTTTTAAAAATTATTCCCTGTCGCTAATTCAGGCGCATTTTTTAACTTGTTGCGCGACTCTGATTCTTGGGGACTTTTAATTATTTATTTATTTTTGTTTTTAATCCTGGAATGGCACACTTAGGTATGATGGAACATCCCAACCACACATCTCTGATGTGTTGCTTCTGTTCCTGGAATCTCACCCGCCATTCCCTCCACTCCAAATATGCTATATCTCCATTGGCATGTGCCTTGTCATTCCTATGGTTAGTAGTGATGGAGATTTGGAAGTGGAAAGAGAAAGTGATTTGGATTTTGGTGCACCCCAACGTGCGGTTATCGATTGTGCTTTATATGATTCAGTGTCTCTTCTCATATCGCGTTCTTGGTACTATTCCCAATTCAATCGTGGTGACCGAGTTTGAGCTAGAAGAATGAGTCGGTGATGAAGATGGCGAGTAATAAGATGTAGAAGTTCAGAATGACGTGCTTTACCTAAATGTTGCCAATGCTTGTAGCTACAGGAAAACAACATTAATGAATATTTTCATAAAACCCTTTTGTCTCCTTATAGTTCCTACGGTTTAGTTATGGAAATTTATAGTTCATTGATTATTCTAAAGTCGAAAAAATTTATTAGACTTCGGATACTTTGATCAGATTTTTTAATACATTTGTTCGATCAGATTGTTTTATTTTTTGTTTGTTTGGTCATTTTCTCAATCAAATGGTTCTACAGTATAATTAGAAATTAAAACAGAATTTAAAGTTGGATTATTTTTTACGAATTTTGAAAAACTGGGGTGCGACACACCACATAGTGGCCGGAGCCTTTGTGCAAATCACGGTACCATTCCAGGATTAAGTATTCATTAGAAAAATTTCACTTGTCCTTAGTTTATTTATCACTTGTTCTATTTGAATATACTCAATTTTATTATTTTCTAATTAATTTAATTGCGCACATTTATTTCATAGTCATTCAAATTGTTCATCAAATATATAAAATTATTTGTGTATAAGTGTTATGACATAGGCATGACTCCTATTCATATAAATTAATTCATGGTACTCTTAACCCCAAAAGGGAAGGCTATTTTATAAAATAAAATAGAAAGCACTAGTTCTATATAAATTCTGTTGCATTGAATAAACTATAACAATATGATACTAACGTCAAAAAAATAAATATTTCAATTTGAAAGGACATGATTATTTATTTATTATTATATTATATTTATATTATATTATATATTTATATACATATTATATATTATATATTTATATTATAGTATATATTATATTTATTATTATTATACTATAGTTATTATTATTAGCAATATGTCGATATTTAAAAGACCAACGGTGCTGCTATCGATCTGGGATGGCGGTGAGCGGTTTTTCAGATTAAGGGTTTTAAGGGAACACGTGTTCCACTTTATAAAATTGCAGAGGCATGTGTGTATCATTACTGATATGTAGATAATTCCTACTTGTTACCTTCTATTGCAACTTTACGCGAAAAAATATTATTTCTCAAGTATTTATTAACTGACTTAGTTATCTTATTAACCAACTCCTTCTTTAGTCCACTAAAGATATTAATATAATTGGTTCTGCGCCAGATCATGGCGATCCCAAGGAATGCAGTCAGCACAGTATTAAAGCTACCTGATTATACACCGATAAATACCAGGAACACATGTTATGGTTAAACGAGACCAAAAAGCTATAACAATTTGCTTCTCACCCTGACAAGGTCCACTTATTTTGTACCCATATAAAATTAATATGCTGAGAAAGGCCACAATCCTAAACCATTCCCTCAATTAATTTTGACTGTTTCATTCACTGTAATTATTATTAAACACAACTATATATATATATATATACTATACGGAATGAAGCTAAACAACATATATAATTAAAAGACTTGCTCTTAATTATGTTGGTACATTAATCACTACTATATATTATTACGGTAGTATAGATCCCTTTTCCGGCTCTCAGAAGCGATGGATTTTGACGAATGAAATATCAAAAGAAAAGGAATTTCACGGAGAAGTGACGAATCCTGATTTTGTTTCTTAAAATCTTACAGGGCCTTAAATAAAAGTGATGAAAAAACCGGGAGGTTTCAAAGATTTGACGACTGAGAGTCAGCTGATCGAGACTGGATAAGTTGCATCAAGATCACATACGTTCCTACGGAGCATATTGGTCCAGCGTTTTAAAGCTTAAAAACCTACCGTTTTCGAGATAACGCACGATATAGATCCGCACGGATCCTGTGCCATCTTGCGTACGTGCCGTTGTCATGGCAACTTTCTATCAATTTGAGTCTGTTTACAAAAACTTTTAATGAGTGGGAAATTATATATATTGTTTTCCATGTCCAACCCTAAAGGTCACTGTTAAGTATGAATACTACATATAGAAAATGGTTTAGTTGAATCTAATTGGCTAATGGCTAAAATGAAGAGATTTTCCAGTGGGATAAGCTAATTACTTATGAAGTATGAACTATAACTTCAACATAGTCATTACAAACTATGTAGCTTCAGCAAATTTGTGTGCTAAATAAACTTTTTTGGTAATATTATATATTGTTTCCCTAATATCGCTTACACCTCGAATGTATTAGGGATTAGAATAAGCACTAATATCTAATGCGAGAGTTCTCGCCCGGGTATACTAGTTAATTCTAATTATGGTTAATTAGAACGATGCTGTGCTCCCGAAAAACACAATTATGGTTAATATAGAAAATTAAAATTTTTAATTCCCATACCATACCTGTGAATTTTTAATTAGCTTAGTTATTCAGTATTTATTTTTATCTTTCAACTATTTATTCGCACCTGTCTAACAGAAGAGTGACAATAAGCAAATGTGATGGAGATAAAAGAAACGATGGTACCCAGCAGCATCTCATCCCGGTCCTGAATTAGACCTCTGATTCAGGAAAGGAGATTTCTCATCCAGCTCCTTTTTAGTCTTCTCCTAATGATCATGTCAGCCGTAACCATATCATCTATGAGTCTGTTGTGATGTCGGTGAAGGTTATAATAAAAACGGGAATAAAGCGTACGTATTTGCTGGTCGATTGGTCGGTTGTTGTAAGTCAGTATGTAGAATTTTGTTTTATACATATCAACGAGATTCTATTATTAATCTTAAAATTTTGGATAGCGGTTTTTGAAGTGAATCTTGCTGAACCGTAAATCTGTGGGCCGCAAGTCCGTATTGATGTTTGAGGTATGTGTTTTTTTATTTAGTTCCTATCGAATTTTAAGTTTTGACGATTTGGAAAAAAGAGAATAATAGTAATTCCAGTCGTTTATTTAAAGTCTTTCTATTCATTTTGATGCGTGGGCTCCAGGCCATCCTTCGGTCGAACATCAGTCCAAGGTAACGTACTGTGTACTGCGTGGTCGTCGATATGAGCAGGTGGACACATATCGCGTCGAACTGAGGAAGTTCGAGAAGTGTTCTTATTTGTCATGATTTACCCATTATAATAATAATAATCACTCGGTGGGAATTGCTGGCAAACATGTTGAGAAATCTTCAAGTTACATAAGTACTAAAGTAAGATAAGTACTAATGTCCAATAATATTTTACACTTTTTATTTACGGAATTAGCCCATATATCCCTAAAATAGTAAATAATATTTTATAAAATATATGAACCGACTTATAGATAATTTATCATAAATTCATAATACGTGTTCTTAATTTATTTTCATTCCATTATTTAATATTTTTTTTGTCCTTAATTTTTTTATTTCATTTTATTTTATCTGCATATTTACTACTATCAGTTTTTTTTTATCATTTTGTATTTATACATCAATTTTATTTCCTTAAAAGATTCATTATTATTATTTCTCAGCCACTATAACTAATAAAAATATACTACGAAATATCCATACAATGCTATTATAATATACTCGTGAAAATTTGGGGATTATTTAATAAAGTTCAATTTATCGGATTTGGGTGTTTAATTTCTGCTTTCTATGTTTGATTATTAATTACGCATTATTCATAAAACGAAAATACCCCACTCCCTCCCAGAATCAATATAATAGAATTTGAGAAGTAACAGAAAATGGAAGTAGTACCCTAATTTTGATCAGAAAAATGCATCAGATAAATCAACATGATTGTACATCGACAAACATCACCATTCTTGTGCATTGCCTGTAATGAAAAAAGTGAATAAATAATAAGAATTAAATAAATTTATAAATCCAACAGAACAGTTATGTTAATTTCACGGAAAATCATTATTCTCTTGCACTATACTTCATTGTCATGATTTGAATTTAATGAATAAGTCCCATTTGATGATATGTTATTACTGATACTATTAGTGATCAAAATTTAATGAAGCATAACTTTAGTTAACTTTAGGAAAATTAACTCTGAGAATTAAATAATATTGAACTCAATGTAAGTAAAAATACATTACAAAGCGAAAAATACGTTAACAATGTGATTGGTTAATGTCCTTTTAAATTAATATTTTAATTAAAACGCCACAGTATAAGCTACTGATAAAGCAGTATCGTAATGAATAGCTAATGAGGGTTAGGATTATTATGCATTAGGAAAAACTTTTACTCTATCTGGCACGGAATTGAAGCAGGAGAGATAAAAAGCTGACAGAGGCATCATACATGACCTGTAGAATGCATCACAATTAAATACAATTTCCAAACCAAAACCACAAAAGCTCCACGAAAAAGTGTTTATACTTTGAATAATCTATGAAAATTTATATAAAATCTATAAAATATGAATAGAAGGATCAATCTAATTTATATTCTGATACATTTAATTTAATGTGTATAAGTATATCTTTGACGACATTTAATTTTATATCTATAATAATACCAAACTGTATATTAAATTGCTAATTTTTGAATGTTTATGTGTTTTTAGAACTGAAGATGAATTTATAACATTTGAAACAAGTTTTCAATTAAAACAAATTTTCAGAAGTGGCAAATAATTTATTAATCCCTAATTAATCTATGAAAAGTTATCGTTGTTTAAATCCGTAAAGAAAATAGAAAGTCATATATTACTCGATAAAAATACTGCTTTATTCAAAACAATAAGGAGAAATAAACACTCAATTTATCTTGCAACAAGAGGATATAAAAATTTCCTTCTTTCCTTAATATGGTTTTGTTAAATCATATTAAAGAAGGAGGGATATTAAATCAATATTAAACCAATGTTTCGAGGATTAGCTCCATCTTCAGGATTTCACTTATACATTATCTTATTCACTCCTGCTAGGCCAACAATCAATCCATATCACTTTTTCATCATTTATGTTGTTTCATAACTATAACAGTAGATGTTTCTCTCTATAATTTTAACAAAAAAGAAGGGAAGTATTATAGTCATACCCATTTCTGGTGCACTGCATAAAGTTGTGAGAGGCACTCGGTAAGACTAGCTGGCAAACATGCTGAGGAAATCTCCAAGTTATAAGAAATCGCTAATTCATGACAGGATAAAATTTAAATTACAATTATAAAAATTAATCCTTGGAAGCAGTATTATTAATTAATCCAAGGTTTCCCAAAAGCATATACCGTACCCTAGCCTTTGATTGAATATATTATTTGAATGTGAGACTTTCAGAATCCCAACAGATTTCGAATCAACGACATATAATGTTTCTGTACTGAAACCATTAATTTATCCGATGTATTCTCTGAGATAACACAAATCTTCCAGCACAGCTATGTGAATTGTGTTTCGTAAACTCGTAAGCTGAGTACCGTTACAGATTATAAAAAGGGATAACTTGCTTTGCTTATAGAGAAATTCATAAAGTAAATAGAATCAAGTCTTCAGATCCAACTGACTTTATATTATGCATTTTTACCACATACATTTGAGGCCAGAGATCAGATGTACCACAAAGTTGTACCAATTAAAAATATCTGATGTGGACAACACATTACTTCGTTAAACTATAAATTCCTTTCCAATTAAACAATAAATTGGTGGCTCAAAAAGAGATCCTGAATTTGGTTACAAGTTTCCGAAGATTGCAGTATCTCAAAAACGACAATCGGTGTCGCGACGTTTATCACAGGCATACTCTTGTTTCTGGAGGTCTCATTCCGTTCTGCAGACTTGTTCATCTTACAAATGGAGAGAAAAACCAGTATTTTACACTCAATTTTAACACTTAAAACAAATAATAAAAATGTTTAAATGGATTGGAAACCAAATTGCGTTTGTCACATTTATTACCGAAACATATGATTTCTGTATTTGCTTTTAATATAATTTTTTATGTAAGTTTAGTATGTCCTTTAAGTAACATACCCTTTCAATTTTAACCAAAATCTAGTAAATACAATCGTATCGATATAAAAGTCCTATTTGCCAAATTTCAGATTTTAATATAATTTTTGATGAAAATCAATACTGACCTTCAAGTAATGGACCACTTCCGGTAATCATGTGATGACCAAAAAGGGAGATTCACAACTAGATATTACAATAATCCTAAATACAAAATTTTAACTTTCTACGGCTAACCGTTTTTGAGTTATTCGTGAAAAAAACGTACGAACGTACGTACACACGACACGACGAAACTTGTCAAAATGGATATTTCCGTTGAAATCTGAAATCCAAAATTTTCGCGATTACAATACTTCCTTTACTGCGTACAAGAAAGTAAAACAAACAGAAATCCTCTCAACATAATTATTCTTTGATTCATACACAGCAGCAACTTACAGTGCGTGTTAAAATGATAGAATTTTTACCAGTTACAGGTATAATAATCAGAAAACCATACTCTTGTCAGCACTTTCTTTTTGAGATTCTTATTGACAGTTAATGATAAAGAAATACAGAAGACAAGATTTTTCGTTTGTCTATTCTAATCAAATATTTAATGAATCATGTATCTCCATATTGTACCCTGATCTTAACATTTTAACAGCAAGTTTATTCATGATAAAACTTACACAACCACCACAAAATTGAAAGACAGGGGATAGATTTTACGTTCATTACATGATGATATGTAAATAATTAGTTTAACGATAGAATTTTGTTAAACGGGTGAATGTAATTTTCTTTTCTCACTCTCTTCGTTCCTTTTTATAAGAACTCCTTTATATTGCTTCACAAGAATTCTTATTTCTTTAATTATTTTTATATCATTTACGATTCTTATTTGTTTATTTCAATATGTAAGCCAGAATTGTTATTTTTTTGTTTGCACAACATAGTTATTCTTAGGGGACTTCGTCCCAGAATAAAGTTTTCTTTCTATTTATTGTATTCTATTTTTTTTGTTTATATTTCTTTTGTTTCTCTCTTCTTCACTCTCTTTCTTCCAAACTCCGGTATTTCTTTTATCGTTCTCTGTATCAATTCTAGAGAAATCCCCACTGGATAGATATCCCGCGATTATGCCTATCAAGATATTTTATACGAATGTTTTTTCATGTTGTTGTACTCTACTGGGTAGAGCAAGTAAGCCATAGGTGCGGATTATTTTAAAAAAAAGTTGCATTACATTATATTTACATTACACTATAAGTAATTCATGAAATAAGAAAACATTAAGCTCCTATAGGGAAACATAATACAATCTAAAATTATTAGGTTAATAATATAAGTTTATGTTTTTTTTTTTTTAAACTGCTCAATATTAAAATCGTTTAATCAGCGTCCTATAATGAATGCGATTCTACGGTAAGTTCCGAATCATATGATCGATCATACGACTTATTTTGCTGAATTGCTGGAAGAAGTAAAACGTCTGAGGAGAAATGTCAATAAGAAAAGTAGAAATTAGAAAGTGTAAAAGGATGATCTTTTATAAGGTATGATGCTGAACGGAGTAAATATTACTCGTTTAAAAAGTATGGTCGATAAGAAACTAAAAGGAAATAACTCACTTTAAACTAAGTCCGAATATCACAAATGGCCCTGGAGAACTAGAGAAAGAAAGTGTTGGAGATCTTAAGACAACAGGCTGGATTAGGGTTGTTTTAGCCCTCCAAAAACGTCTTTTCAATACTGGCCAAGCTTTCAACAGGATTGTCTGCTTTTTCATCGGTAGATGGGGTCGTCTTTTATTCTAGTTGAGTTGTTACCAAACGAAGTTTACCTTGCCCAAGGAATAATAAATATATAATAATATATAATATAGGAATAATAATTGATACTTGAATCCAATAAGTGATATTTATAGATCCACGTAACCTTTAAGAGCTTTTCGGAGACAAAAACTAAGCGTCCATATTTTTCATAGGCCGAATAAAACAATCTATAAAAATTATTAGAAATTTCACCCAAATTGTAATTTATTTGTTGTTAGCTTGTCTGGTTTAGCGTCCTTATGCACGCCAACAAGGATAGAAAGGGTGATTGCAATATAAGGTGCCAGTTAGCAGGAAAAAATAGATTCTAATATATTTTAATAGTATCACAGTAGGTTGAAGCAATTTTAAATCCTTCAATTTGAACCTAAGATATTCCTAATTGTATAACAAGAAACCAGAGGCCAAGGTCAAGTGTGTTAACATGCCGAATTCATATCCAAATTAAAGCTTAACTTTTTTTTACTTCTGGTCATCTAAATTCTCAAGTGAAACTTAACGATTTCAAGTTTCAGTGAGAAAAAAGTATAGTAGAATTTTCGGCATGTTCTCAATTGGGACATAATTTTAAACTTTTGATTTTTATATATTTTTTTAAGGTACCAGAAGTACTACAGAGAACAATAAACAAGAAAAAGGATAGCGCAACAAGATTACTTATATACATTTCAATTCTAAAAAATTAAAATCTATCATTGAGTAAATTTGAATAACCAATTTTTACATTGGAATTTCGTGAGATGGTAAGCAAATTAAGTGTATTTTCTACTTGAATTGAAAACTACTAAGCCTAGTGTTTACACCACAGCGAACACATCTGTAATCCGTGCATTCTCGTACTTGCAGTTCTAATATTTTTCTAAAATATTAGTATATTGATATACACAGATGAAAATACGTAGCGTATAGAGGAAGTCACCCGAAGACTATACCAAGGTTCAATATTCATGTGCGTCAACTTTAATACCATATGACCATGAACGTACAAATGATATAATTAGCAAATGAAAAAAGCCTAAAATATGAAGAAATATGATTTGAGTATTTTGAGCTCACGATGTTTCAAAACATTCACGAAAATTCACTGAGTAATTTGAGCCAACAAACTTAAAACTCAGTCTTGCAGTTTTCTCAAAAAGTCGTTAGATACCCTCAAACGGACATATTAAACACATTTCAACAATATTTCTTTAATATTTTGAGATCAAAATGTTTCAAACTATTGACGGGATCACAAAGAATAATTTGATCCAATAAACTTGAAAATAGGTTGAGCCGTTCGCTCAAAAAATCGTTACATACCTCATAACGGCCAACACTTAACGTGGCTTCGCCGTAGTCCGGTAAAAAATAAATTAAAACGAAAAATTTGAAAAGCCATAATCCACCTATCTTCATTTTTTGTATCCAAATATAACTTTTGACGTTATGTAAGCGAGCAAAAATATTGAGGAAATGTTTATTTTTAGATAAGCATTTTTAAAAATTTTACAAACATTTTTTTCCGAATTGGGAACATTGGCCACTAAAAACTTCTGCACTTCTGCATACCTGAATCAGAAACGGAAGCCGGTTCAAATCTGACTTCCGGGTGTTGACAATTATTTCTAAGAGGGCCTACGTTATAAATCGTGACCTTTATTATCCGGAAATAATGGGCAGGTGGCTTTTTCCTACTTAGTAAAGGATGCATGTTGCAGAAAATTTACCACGTGTTAAAAGCTAAATATTTAAAATTATAACATTATAATAACGAAATTCCTGATAACATTTTAATAACGGCCAATTTTACGGAGTAAATAAAAACCAACATACTTCATTCAATTAGGCTTTCTTGCTAGTAAATTGGTTACAAATAGAATTGGAATGTATCAATCAGATACTTCTTTCACTGTTACCGACAAGTATCAGGCATGCTAAACAGGTTTCCTAGGGCTCGATTTAAATAAGACATGACTAAAAAAATTAAACCATCACAAAGTATATTGAAGAAGTGTACGCAAAAAAAAAAAAAAAAATCATTTCAATCTATAACTTACATATATACTTTTATCATTCTCTTACAGTGTAGACTAATTTATAAATATACACGTTGTTTAAAAGGAATATAAAGTGTTGGCTATTGAGTCTAACAATAAGTTATAAAGATCATTGAATTTTGACTTAATTATTCAAACTTTCGTCGAAAATAAGGCAAGAATAGTTTTGTGAATAAGTGTCAATAAAAACTAATTAAAGCTCTAATAGTTTTGTTATGAACACTTTTCTTGAGTAATTATTCTTAAATTATATTATATTATCATTATTCTGTATTTTTGTAAAAAAAAAAAAGAAGTGTTGTTTTTTAAGTAAGGGAAACTCTATTTCGTTTTCATTAAACATCAATCCATATATTAATAATGTTAGTTCTTTGAACTTTAGATCTCGCGAAAAAATCTAAAAGCTGTTCTTTATTTTAGCTTTTATGAAAGGTTTAGTCAATGATATCATTCCCTGATATATAACATGTATATATAGTATAATGTATATATAAAAAAAAGATTCAAAGCTAGAACTGGATTATGCAGAGGGAAGGAAGGAGAGCTGATTGGAGAAAAGTCGGCCATTCTCCAAAGGTGGAACCAATATTTTAGTGAGCCGCAGAACACAAGAGCCACCGGAAAAATATCGACCTAAATGAACTCCTAGGTAATGCAGAAATCTTAGGAAGGAGCAGAAGAAATAGAAGCTCCTGAGAAGGAAGAAATAATCGTCAAAATTCTGTCGATGAAGAACCATAAATCGCCAGGTGTGAACGAGATCACTCCAGAGATGTTAAAATATCGTGGCAGTGATCTGCGGGAAGAGATCTACGATCTAATTTGAGAGATATGGATGAAAGGGGGAAATACCCAAAGATTGGACGAGAGCAGCAATGGGTCCCATGCACAAGAAAGGGGACAGGATAGTATGTGAGAATTAATTGGCAGAGCTCCTTCAAAGACTGACAGAATTCACTGAACCTATTATAGGAGAATATCAGGGAGGCTTTAGGCCCGGAAGATCAATAGCTGGCCAGATAGTAGTCTCCCTGATGCAGGCAATGGAAAAGTGTTATGAATTCCAACACAGACAAGCATCTTCTCTTTGTGGACTTCAAACAAGCATATGATAGTGTGGACAGGGAAGAACTTTTGAAAGCTATGGCAAACTTACTAAGACTTAAGGCAGAGTGACCCTCTAGCTCCCCTTCTTTTTAATCAAGACCTATAATCAAGAAGTAGCTATTCGTTCTATTAGGAGGTAACATCTGCAAACGCCTGTAGCAACATCTAGCATACGCCGGTGATGTCATTACCGCTAGAACACAGACAGCATTATCAGGAATATTTCAAGAATTCGAAAAGGAAATTGCTAAACTGGGTCTTAAGATTTAATGAAAATAAGACAGTGTATATGAAAAATTCAAGAAGAGAAAAGGAAGTGAATGGAGAAATAACATCCAGAGATCACAGCTTTAAGCCTATAAACCAGATCAAGTACCTGGGAAGTCTAGTTACAGATCGATCAAGATCGACAAGATTCGATTTAGAAATATTCATGAAAATTTATGAACAATCACAGAAGCCATTATACAATGGATCAATTTTTAGTCATATTTCCTCAGAAAATAATAACCCGTTTCGTAAACCGCAGAACACGATTTAGTATAACAAAAATATTTCTTACAGAAACAAAATATAATAAAAATCATAACATATAAAAATACCAATAGAAATCTGCAAAAAAAATAGTTTAAATACGCTCAAAGGTATAAGGCTTTAACAAAATTCACGAAAATTACAGGACCATATAAAATGTAAGCAAAAATAAGATAATAATCTTGTTCGTGATGAAACAGCCATGAAACAGTTTGGTATTCTTGTAATTTTCCTCCTGAAATGTCAAAAGCAGCACTTCTTTACCAATTATTTACAATGAAATACAAATAAAGTCGAATTACTCAGTTTAAGAAATGGATAAAATGTCTGCATTTGACAATGAGAACAAGCTTGTAAGGAAAAAATATCCGCTCAAAGGAATTATCCGCCTGTTAAGAGGGGAGATTTACTTACGTTTGTAGAAATTACCGTCTGAGAGGTAGGCTATAGGAAACTGTTCCTCCAAAACACCCGATGAAACGTGAACTGCACAGAAACACTCTACAAGCTACTGCCATTAATGAACAACTGAGACTCTCCTAGAACTTTGGGGAGAAATGGCGAATTTGAAGAGAGGACAACATAAGAAACTATACTCGCCTGCTTAGGTAAATATTCAATTTCTCACCTAATAATCCTATATTAATTAAACAATGTAGTAGAATTACAGAAATAGAAAGAAAAATAAGCAATATTCTCCTAACACTGACAGACAGTTTGACAGTTTGACCAGAAAATAACAATCACTAACAGTACCCAATTCTTATATTTCACGAGTAGCGAAAACGAAAATCGCAAGACATCATAGCGGAAAGATGTAAAAATTTCTATTGAGCGTTTTTGAGACCATCTTTGAAGAGACACCCAAGAAAGAATCGCCTGAGATCAAGAATTAAAAAAACAACAACTAACATATAAGAAATGGTTATCAGAGAACAATTACAGGAGTAACGTAATTGTATTGTTGATAACATTAACCAAACAGATGTTCGCAAGAATCCCTTTGAGAAATGCCAAGAAAAAATGGAAAATTAGAATTAATAAACACTCCACAAATCACTGGTAGCAATATGAAAAAAAAAATAAAATGATACTATAAATACCTTATAGTGTAAAAGATAATAATTCAGTAAACATTTTGCAAAACTGATTTAAAACATTAAACCACCTTGAAGCGAATGAAAAATGTAATTGAATTTTTTTTTTTCAATTGCTAAGTTTGGCTGAAAATGGAAAGATGTAGC
Organism: Rhaphigaster nebulosa; assembly: GCA_948150685.1. Taxonomy (NCBI): domain Eukaryota; kingdom Metazoa; phylum Arthropoda; class Insecta; order Hemiptera; family Pentatomidae; genus Rhaphigaster; species Rhaphigaster nebulosa. The sequence goes on from OX411306.1 coordinate 128,654,781, forward strand.
AGCCGTCTAGGCAAAAAATACAAAAATAACATTGATATTGAATGGTTCCTATTCCATTAACTTCATGAGATATACTGTATATTATGAAAGTATAATATATTTTCAAATATAGTCGAGAATAGATAGGTCTAATGAATTATTTATATACTTTTACTATAATGTTAGTGACATAGTGTATAAATAACTACTATCAAGTGGAACAGATATCCATTTAGCTAGTTGGCATACGTATTAATTAACGTAGCAAGTTGACACAATAGATACCTTCTAGCCTAAAAGAACCCTAAAAGAAGTTCAGACATACCACTTAAAGGAGATGGTGATAAGCTTATTTTAGACTAAATAATATGGGATATGTAAAAGTTATTCTTATTCGTATATGAAAACTAATTGGAAGTATTTTAAATAAAGACTTAGAATATGGATAAAAAGGACCATCGATGAAAAAAAAAGATGAACAGACTTGAAAATGGACAAACAAGACCGAAAAGTTGTTGAATGTGATCCAATAAATGAAATGAATTTTAAAAGGGTTATAATTTTCTTCCTGAAAAAATAACAATCGTAAAAACTTATATAATGTTTTGATAAACAATTTTGCACTAATTATATTGGAAATATATGATTAGATTGTGATCTAAAAATAAATTAAATTGAAAGTTAATTAAATTGTTAATAAATTAAATAATTAATTAAATAAATAAATTAAATTGAAAGTTATAAATATTCACCTATAAGGCATAACATTTAGTACCCATTTTTTTCTGAAAAAATTAGTAAAAATAGTAATGGAAAAACAAAAAATGGTTGCACGTGAATAGCGAGAAATCAAACGCATAATAAAACATTATATAGAAGTCGTAAAGAAAGAGTTGAAGCCATCAAATATTTAGTTAACTATCCCTTGCCCCCAGCAAAAGGGTCAGGGTCTTTCAAATTTTTAAAGAGCGAAGCTCAGGGATAGGAATACTATCATCCTCTTGTTGTTCAAAAGAGGAAAGCAAATTTATTTCAAATTTAATCAAAAGCAAGAGATTACCCAATTTGGTTTCGCAAAATAGTCAAGCAAACGTTAAAAGTAAAACTAAGATAATATTTAATTAAAAACTCTTCAATTAGGCTAATAAATTCCGCAATAATACTACAGTCTTCGGAATTAGAATCGCCTTATATTTTAGATATTTTTTTTTAGGAAATAAATATCTACGAGATTTTGGTATATTTGTTACAATTAAAGATTCTAAAATTATTGAAGTTATTATATAATTGAAATAAACATACAATAAATAAGAAAGTATTTATAAATATTATAAATATGAATGAAAGTATTAAGAATTATTCAGTATAAGTAAAACTATAAACTAGAAAACAATTGGAAGATTAGAAAACACAGCCTCAAATCTCTAAAATACCGAAACAAAATCACATCTACGAAGACCAAATACAGCACATCTCACATCAAACAAGTATGTGATTCTATGTATTGGAGTGATGTGCTGTCTCTGGTTGATGCGTCTTTCTGGCCGTTGATGTGAGATGTGCTGTATTTGATCTTAATAAATGTGATTTTTTGGTTTATGTCCTGATCATGTCTGAATTGACGAAACGTTGACTAGTTAGTTGTTCGCCATTACTTTAGGGAATTGAGGCTTTGTGTTTTGGAATCTTCCAATTGTTTTCTAGCAATTAATAATTATTTATGTCCCTTTTTGAGTTTTTGTTCTTTTATATTAAAAACTATAAATTTTAAGAAGAAGTTCGTCGGGTGGTGCGGTCAATGAAGAACATAATAATAAGTTGAAGTTGTTGAGTTGGTGCTTGGCTCCCTTATAATGGCTTAAAACTCAGGCCGAAACGTCGGCACACAGTAAAAAAAGTTCAAATTAATAGTGTCTTCTTCATCGACTGCATCTCCTCCCTTTCCTCCCTCCCTCTCTTCCGACCAACTTCTTAAAACTACTACAGCGGTCAACAATACACTATTACGTTTTAACAAGCCATTCCACAAATAGGCAGAACATCCATGCAAGCAGTAAATAACTGGTAGCAAAGTGGAAATGGCACGATGCTCGGCAGAAGGGGAGTTTCAAATTGACCTTTATATCAATAAACTACCGTTAATACAGTTAATTATGGCATATTTACATATAGGTACTACTAACTTACTCTATATCAAGAGTAGTAAAGGGGACACTTGCCCCAGACGGTAGAATTTAGAGAGCGGCAAATTTCGAGCGAAATTATATTATTAGGTCAATTAAAAAAATATTTGTTCTTCTTTTTGAATGTTTTGCCCTTTAATTCAGCCAGTAAAATGAGTTTATGTTATTAGCAAACATGAAGCTATTTATTCCGAATTTATTATCAAAAATACTGTTATAAACCTGTTGACTTTAATAGGAGGGGAAAGAGGCGGTGAAAGAAGAGGTGACTAAATTAAGTCTCCCCTCCCCCTTCTCCGACAAACATCCTAGTTCGCACCGTGCTTCTTCAATAGAAAAAAGACATGCGGCATTTTTATATACTTCACTTGATATTTCCATACACAACCACACACACTATATATATATATATACATATATATATATATATATATATATATATATATATATATATATATATATATATATAAACATAATATTGTATAGCAGTAGTATATAAACTGCGGATAAAATCATTACAGAAGAAAGGAGAAGAGATGGATATGTTGATCTAAGAAAAAGGACTAGAACACCAGAAACTCAGCCGGAAGACAAGGATGACATCATTTGGGAAGATGAGGTACAGTTGGCTGTTTCAGGGATGAAGCTGGGTAAAGCATCTAGAATTGATCAAATAATACCAAAGCTTATTAAACATGGGGGAGAATGGGAGGATAATATTATCATACCCATACACCAGATACGAAACCCAATTCTTTGCGGCAATTGCAGACCAATATGCCTATCCTCGGTGGTTTATAAGAAATACACTCGCATCCTCGAGAGAAGATTAAGGGATTTGGTTGAGGAGAACCTGGAAGAGGAGCAAGCATTTCAACCAGGTAGGCAGACTCAGGATCACATTTTCGCCCTACGGACAATAATAGAGAAAATATGGAGCATGAGGAAAAATGTATATTCAGCATTCTTATTAGATTTGAAAGCTGCCTTAGTCAGCTAGTCTAATCTAATATAGTCTGAACTCTGTGCCCCGAGAAGAAATTTGGAAAGCCCTGGTGAATAAAAGAATACCTAGCAAACTGGTAAGTGCAATAAAGACAGTGTAACAGGACCCAAAAGGTAAGGTATCAGGCTGAATGGGCAGATATCAAAACCTTTTAGGTCTTATAAGGGTGTTAAACAGGGAAACAACCTTAGCCCACTCCTATTTATTATTTTCATGGACAAGGTATGGAAGGTCTGCAAAGGAGAACACCGAGAGTCATAGCTGGATATTAGAACGTCATTTCGGTTCTCGTATATGCAGATGGTGTTTTGTTAGTAGCAGACACCCTCCAAAAACTGCAGGTAGCAATAACGGAATGGAGTGAAGAACTTCAGTTGAGGGAAATTACTATAAACCCTGAGAAAAGCAAAGATATGCTAGTTGGAAGGGATGAGAATGAGAGAACAGTAACTTGTAATAGGGTAAATCTTTAATTTATGAATGCTTACGAGTACTTGGGAACAACAATATCCAGAGATGGGAAAGTAGATCATGAGGTACCACATAGAGTCAAAAAAGCAATACTCTCAGCTACATAATTATAGGAAGGAAGGGAATAACTAGTCAGACAAAGCTCCTTAAATTCAAAACTGCATTTCTACCAGTTTTGCTGTATCATACGAGCAATGTGACAGCATCGGTGATGAGATTTTTGAGAAGGATCCAGGAAAAAACCCGAAGGGAAAGAATTCGCAATTAAACAGCCCGTGAGAACCTAGGTATCTCATCAGTTGGAGAGATAAAGGAGCATCGCCAACTTGAATGATTTGGTCACGTGAGCAGGATGGGGTATGATCGAAAGATCAAGTGGTTAATGGAGGCCAGGCCAGAAGGAAAGCGAGGTCGACCCAGTCAGATGTACGCGGATTATATCACCAGGCTTGGGAAAGGAATAAGCTGTTCTCTGGCTGAAGTGAAGGATATGGCGAATGATCGCGAAAATTGGAAAACATGGACCGAGGCTAAACCTTCACGCCTAGTGGCATTATAGAGGTAGAGAAAGAAGAAGAAGTAGTTTATCAACTCCAAATACTTGATACAAATAAGAAATAAAAAGTATAAATAGATAAAACTAATACAATAAAGTTTATTACGGTAATAAAACCATATTACCATATTACATTACTGTAACATCCTAGAAATAACAAAACAATGGATTTAATGGTAGCTGAAGAAAACCAATTATAAAACAAAATAATTATGACTGTCTTTATGGTTTTAACAGGCTCTATTTACCGGTAAAAAGAGAGACAGAAATGCTTAATATCCAAGTAATATGCCAAAATGAGGTTCCTATACACACAGTTGACTTTTATAGAAGAAAGGAGACGGTGAAAGTGAGTACTGGTACTGGTACTGGTACTGGTATTGGTGGGGGAACTAGTCCGGCAAGTGGGCCTTATGGTCCTTTTTGCCAACCCCTGACGGCTACTTTTACGTCACCGCCGCGTACTAACCAGAGTGGGAGTGTCAAGATTCATTTCGCGGGTTCGCCACGAAATAAATATTAACCGACCCAGGTGGGAATCGAACCCACAACGTTCCGAACCGGGCACTCTGGGAGCCTCGCCCCAACGTACTCGGCCGTCACGTCCTCAAGTGAGTACATTATGAGTATAAGTTTAGTTAGATATAATATAAACACATTTTTCCACTTCATTATAACTATTTATGACAATACAATATTATTACCATCATTAAATTATATTATATCTGTTTTTGTTATTTCATATTATAATTCTTCCAATACATTCTCATCCATCCCATATTTATATTTTCCAGGGATCCAGCACAATTTAATTACGGATCTTTAATATAAAGATTTTATAAAAAATCAAAATTAAAAAAAAACTAATCAAAAGTTAAAATTTTAAGTTTGCAAACATAAAGACCAAAATAAGTTAAAGACAAAAATAAAAAATAAATAAAAATAGTAATAGTAATAAAAAAATGTCCATCAAGCTATACAATACAATAAATTTCAGAATTATATTATCGGCAAGCATCCCTATTGCTAACACAAAGGTCTTCTAGAAAGCTTCTTGTTTTGTTCGCGGTTGTTCCGCAAGAACCAAACAAAAGGGCTCTCACGGTGAACTCTCTCTCCGTGGAATTTCTCTTTTTGGAAAGTAATGCACTTCTCATACATAGCATTTCCAAGTAGATTAAAATCTTTTCCATTTCAATTGAGCGCCCGCGAACCCTATAGGTACCACACATTATTGGTCGCTTCCTAACTTTATATAAAGCGCTTGGAGAAATCTTGTTCACACAGGTCGCGGTATAAACGATCATTGGCCAGGTTGAATAGCAATGGCGACAAGAGGTCCGCCATGGGTTACTCCTCGCACTATATTGATCTGACTTGTCGAATATGCTCCTGCTCTTTATTATCTTGATTTTGTTAATGCGCAGAAGAGCTGCAATCACGTTTTTCAGATCCAGTGACATCCCTCTTGCTTCTATTGAGCTGATATAATCCTGACCAACGTTAAAAAAAGCGCCATCAACGTCAAGAAACACCTCTTTTATTTTTGCTGAAGGTGATATGTTTTCTTAATTCAAGATCCAGAATCTTCTCAATGATTCGCAGCACAACGGAATAAATGATAATAGAATATGTTTTAGCACCTCCTTTAACTTTAAGGATTGTCCGCTTATGAAGAAGAGACTGTAGTGTATAAGCCACCCTTAGCATGATCTCTGCCGTCACCTTCATAATGTGTGACACATCCAAGTATTTTATTGTGCAGAATAAGAGGAATTTTTTCGTGTGTGTTGAGATCCTCATTGTCAAAGACGCTTCTGAAATGGCTTTTAATATCGGCTACCATCAATGGGGGATTGCGTAGTAGCGTCAGCATTCATAACATTTTGCACCACTTTCTTTCTTCTATTTCAGTAATCATATTGAGCAACCTAGTATTGGTGCTTCTCTTACCAACGGCTCCTGTCTGCCTTATTAGATCTCTGCGGATTCGATACTTTTCCAACACCCTTGTCGGCCATATCAGTTTTATTCTTCTTATTTTTTCATATTAAAGAATTTAGCGGGAGGTTGTTGTGAGCCAGGCAAGTCTGCATTAATGTTGAACTAAAAAAATTGCCCACCGCTTTGTCTGACTCCGCAGTATAAAAATTGTTCCCCTCTAGGAAGTCCGCTCACCATCTAGTAATTTCTTTTTTAACGCTATTTGCATCCTCTACAGATATACAGTAATATCTGTGCACAGCGTTATCTGTACAAAGCAAAATATTTACGTAATGGCACAATAAAGGAACTTGCATACCTAACTTCTCAGCAACTTTTGCTGTAATCCTTATCCAAACTACATTTATTAAAAGTTGTCACTGATTGAGAAAAAGTTTGAGTGTGCTTCAGAGATTAATAACTACATACTAATAAAATAAGGAAATCTAATATACATATGCAGAAGCAATCATTACGATTATCTTATTTTACACGAAAAATTTCTTAAAGAAATCTAACTTTGAAAAAAAGAAAAATTGAAAAACTTCAAATCGGATAAATCCAAAGGTCTTAAGAAAGTATGATTGCAGAACTTTACAGATCAAACTTAATGATTATAAACTTTTTAAATTACATTTTCAGTCAAAGGATATTCCGGATGTAATAATTCGAACTGGAAACAAAGTTGTTGGTAAAAGATTCAAACTTCGTGTTTAACAAAAAGGATTTCAAAATCTGATGTTATATTATAATCGATGATTTTATAATGTTGATTAATCAGATTTAATGAAAAAAAATGGTTGAAAGTTAAATATATACAACGGATTTAAATGCGCAAAACTAATAGGATGTCAGCTCGTGAAATTATACGACGAGTTCACAGTTGGTCGCCGGAGGAGGTAAAGAATATGAAGAGGCAATTGCGGGCAAAGAAGAAGCAGCTGAGTTATAATGAAAAGAGTGGACCAGAGGAAAAAATAAATAAATATATATAAATAAATGAAATTCGGTCGAACGCTAATGAACATCGTCAATTGATTAAGCTTTCAGCTAATCTTAAAAAAATAGTAATGGAGATATTAGAAGATATCAGAGATGTATCTCAGAGTAAATCACCTAGTTTTAGCTATTTTAGCTACAGCACAGCTTCCATAAACTCGTTGGCTCAGTCTTCGAATTTCGAAGATGTTTCCGCCAACAACAGAAAAAAATATCTCTAAATTTCATCCCATAAGTTAGTTATTAAGTAGGAATCTATCTAATTCATTACCCGTAGTGTTTAAATGATCAAGAGTTTATATTTTTACTGAAGCATCCTTAAGGAATCCTGCATACGTATTGAGTCAAGAGACTTCATTCTGGGTATTACTGAAACTGACAATGGATGATGTTCATATATATTATTTTTATTTAATAGTAAGAATAATGTTACGGAATTTCCAGAACGGGTTAGTTAAAAAATATAAAAAGTTATGCACAATTACATCTGGAAAAAGAAATGTCTCCGAAAGTTCATAGCACTCTAAAGTTACCTACAGCTGAAGAATTGATTAGAGGCTGCAAAATTTTGAATCACTATATGAATTTGATTGGGTAGTAGAAAGTATGATCGAAATAAAGGTAAGGTGTATTAAGTTGCAAGTTGTTAGAAGGCTAGTTATTTTAAATTATAAATTATGAAAATAATAAATTATTAAGGAAATTAATTATAACTACATGGAGATTTACAAGCAGAAGTGAATTCCATTATCAGAATCATAAATTTATAGGAGCAAAATATCCAAAAAATTGATAATCCTAAAATGCCTAAAAATACATGGCTAGCATACATGGATAAAATTTAGGAAGAACGGCAAAAAAAAAATTTGATTGGCAAAAAATAAAATAACGGACAAAATTGGCTTTTTAATAGCCAAAATCTAACTATGAACTAAAACTATATTCATAAATTCATTTTAAGAACTTTTATTTTATGTGAACTAAAAAAAAAAAAAAAAATGTTGGAAACTAGATTTGGTTTGTAATATGGATTTTTTAGGCACGGGTCTCCTAAAATTGAATTAAAATCTGATAATGTTATACATTCCGCTTTGAACGTTACACCTAAGGGTGTCGAATAACCTAGGAATATAAATTAATATAGAAAAGAAAATGTATACACTTTGAAAGCTATCTTGACTTAGCAATAGTATTCTCAGCACATTTATGGAAATATCCTCCTGCCATAACTATTAAACATCTAATCGCAACACAGGCCTCACTAAACTTACTACATAACAAACAAAAGTTGCACCGTTGGTCCCAATAAGGGAAGATTCGACTGAACCAGAAAAAGTAAAAAATTAGGTACGTACAAGTACTTACTATAACCAGTTTGGACATATGTATTACAAATTTACGGTGTCGCTAAACAGAACATCATAATCCAACTAAAAACAAATCAAAAACACTGAGACTTATCACCAAATTACCATGGTACGTTAATAAAAAAAAATAGCATACTGACTAACAAATTTCAACGGTTGAAACGAACTTGGAAACAATGTTTTCAAGAAAATGTACTCGACACAAAAACCTACTAATAGAACAAATGACCACCACTCTCATACCCGAGAATACAAGGAGAGCAAAAAGAACATGGATGCGGGATCTGTCTATTTAAGACGTTGTTAAATCAAGCCAGCGAATGTGCTGGCCTTCATAACTCTCTCGTTATTTTGTTTCAAAGTTGCCGGCAGGAAATCTGCAGATTGTCAATTATTTATATTGGACAGATGTGGATTAAAATATAAAGACAAACAAAAAGAAATTTAAACATAAAATAGATCCAGTATTGGTTAATTAAAACTTTAATCTTGATTTAATTAATACGGATCTGGAAGGAAGAAGAGTTCAAGTTAAATAGTGTGTTTGTAGTGTATAAGATACTTGGGTAATTCTTCGAAAATAGGGAGATTTTCTAATAATTTTTTAACTATTTCGGATAACACTGTAATTCCGATTTTTAATTTTCATTTATATTTTACTTGCATCTCAAATATTGTTTTCAAAATATTTCATCGTAATTGTTTCTAAAACGGATAATAAATCAAAATATTCTAATTTATAAAAGTGAGAGAGTGTGAGAGAATGAGCATAGCGGAGCGAGGAAGTCAGGGTGAGGGACTATTATAAGGAAATAAAAATAAAATAAAAAAATATATAGCTTTATTGCAATATTTTTAGTTTCAATAATTTTTAGTAAAATTATTACATTTTAGTGGTATAATTACTATTATTATTAAATTATTACAAAGCGTATGAAATAAATTAATTTTAGTCTATTAATAAAGCGAATGAAGTATAGAAATAAAGAATGAAATACAATTTTTATAATAAATAAAAAGTGAGATATGAGGAAGTGAGGTTTTTGTTCTTATTCATTCTTTATTCATAAGGCATTCACTTTAGAACTTCCATATCTACACTACATCAAATCCAAAAAAACCTTAATAACTACAATAGAAGTTTTGCCAACTGTTTTCTTTAGCTCTAGAACACTGTGAGTTTGCCAGTAGCCCATTTTTGACAGAAGTGAGAAAGTGAGGAGCGTGACCAGGGAACAAGCAATTAATTTTTTTAAATAGTCAACTTATTATTGAAAAATCGGCAAAGCATTTTGTTCTATGATGAAGATGATTCTCTAATTCTTATAAATGATTCAATGCGGCACCAAAAGATATCATATGTAGTAAGTACAGCAACTATAATGAACTTATTTACTTTAATAACTGGCAAAATAAAAAAAAAATAGAAATATAAAGTAAACATTTTAAATTAATAAACATGTCGTTTATACAAACAATAAATCTAATAAGAATAAAGCTCAAGTTCACAAAACTCTCTTCATTGATTTCTTAAATAAATGAATAATGAATGAGGTTTCTAAGCCAACCTCATTACATGGTGAAATGAGCACGCTTTTATGTTAAGAGAGTGAATCAATGTTTGCCGCGTATCCCTTCCAGTTTCAAATAAGTACGAAATTGTTATTCAATACACCACCTCCTTCCTGTTTCCATAATTCCGAACCTCGAAAAATTCTCTTAAATTATTCCAAAGACACTGACTTAGTTAAACAATCAGTGACCTGGTTCATTGATGTGAACATAAACTAATTTCACAACTTCCTTTCGAAACTTTAAGTCTTTCGAGAACTCTTAATAAAAACTAACATTTTTTGATTTTTGGTTAATTTATTATTTTCAGTAATGAAATATTGTAACCAACCGAGAAAAAAAAGTTGTAACCCCTCTCAAAATTTGAGATTGTACTCTTCAAAATATATAAAATCATAAAATATGCGCAACTATTCTCAGGAGCTACTGGGGATTATTGTATATTTGGCACCGAAATCAAAGATGATCCTCGGATGAACCTCGGCACTCGACAATAACATCCGAAACGAAATGCTGGCCGATTATAGTATTCATATGTAGCTTTGAGGACAGCTTCTCCGCTTGGTTATTTGAGCATTCCGATCTCAATTTACACTGAGCTTCTACAATTTTTTCATTTTTTTCTTTTAATAGCCAAACACATGTGATCTCCAGACTTGCTTCCATCAGTAAAAATTTCTGTCTGAGTTTTTGTGCCAGTTTGTCCGTGTGACAGTAGTTGTGTGTATTGCAGGATGTATTCAGTATTTGCAGTCGTGTGGAATGTCTAATGGGACAATACTCAGTTACACGACAATATGTTAATGAAAATAAACACAATCCAACATATAAAGCTATAATAGCACCTAAAGGTACAATTGAATCATCAGAAGTTATATCGGAGTTTAAGAAACTAATTAACCCGAAAGACTTAAGAATACCGTTTATTTTCATAACGTTTCATAACGTTGTATTTACTTTCGTGAATACAACAAAAACGGGTTCTTTAATTGTACAAACCCAAAATGATTTAGATAAAATTGAAAATGTTGTCAAAAACTGTAATAAAGTGCTGAAAGTGATAAAACGATAGAAAAGTGACAAAACGAAAGCCAAGGGTTATAGTTAAAAACGTGAAACCTGAAATAACCCTGACGAATATAGTGGATTACTTAGTGGCCCAAAATGACGGAATAAATAAAGAAAATCTCTGTCCTGTATTAATTTTGACACCTAGGCGAAGTGGAACAAGACAAGTCATTCTGGAGGTAGACGCAGCGACTAGAGAACTTCTACTACAATCGCATCAGCTTGGGATACCAGAAGGTCCACATCGAAGATTATTTCAGGGTCAAAAGATGCGGTAAATGTTTGAAGTTTCACCATAACGCATGAGACTGCCAGGGTGAGGTCGTCTGCACAAAATGCGGAGAAAAACATCCATCGAGCGACTGCACATCAGGACATCTCAAATGCATTTATTCTGAGAACTTCAACAAGAAGTCCGGGAATCAGCATGCCAAGAAGAACAAACCACTTAGCGTATGATGAAATCTGTCCTTCCTACTTAATAGAAGTACAAAAACTGGTTTCAAATACTGATTGTACTATTGCATTAACGTAAGTACATAAATTGGTTTTCTTATGATAGATTTCGATAAATTATTTCGATAACAGACACCTCATGATACTTAATAACTCATTCACCATTGATGAACAATTGAGTAAAGGGACTCCACAAGGTTCCAGTTTATCACCGGTAATATGGAAAATTTTAATAAACACTATTTTTCAAAAACAGTTGCCGGATAACACTAAACTGATAGCATACGCCGATGATATTCTATTGCTGTTCAAGCGGCGAAACTTTGAATAGCGACTGCAAATATTGGATACATCCTGCAATACACGCACAACTACTGTCACACGGACAAACTGACACAAAAACTCAGACAGAAATTTTTACTGATGGAAGCAAGTCTGGAGACAACATGTGCTTGGATATTAAAAGATAAAATGAAAAATTTGTAGAAGCTCGGTGTAAATTGAGATCGGAATGCTCAAATAACCAAGTGGAGAAGCTGTTTTCGAAGCTACAGAATATCTCTTTGAGCATCTGGCAGACATCACTATTTACTATTACACGGACAACATGGAATGTAAATATCCATTCAAAACGCAAAAATCCATGACAGACTAACTGAAGAAATTAGACCCAACCTGACTAAGCTCCAATATCTCAATAAAAACAAAAACGTTGTGTGGATTAGGGCGCATTCAGGAATAAAAGGAAACGAAAGAGCAGACACCCTTGCGAAGTTAGCGGCTAACAGTGACCTTCCAATATCATATAAAAAGGTTCCTATATCTTACATTAAAGGAGATATCAGAAAGGACACATTAGTAAAATGGAATCCTACCTGGTGTGTTTCCTTGAAATCACCAAGCCTACATAGATTTGTTCCCCTTATCATTACCCACAATTATAAACGAATACTCAGTACTGACCACAAATTTACACAAATTCTTACTGAGCACGATCAAACTAAACAATACTTAACACGCTTTAACATAATATACGACGCCAAGTGCCCACACAACGGAGAAATATATAATTTTCAGCACCTAATTTTTGATTGTAGACAGCTAGACTATATATATATATATATATATATATATATATATATATATATATATATATATATATATATATGTGTGTGTGTATGTGTGTATATATTTTATATATATATATATATATATATATATATATATATATATATATATATATATATATACTTTGGATTCTGAGAGTCGACTGCTTTGTTCAAGATATTTATTTTGGGTGCGGAATCACTAATTTATTTGTAGAGGTATCATTCATGACAAAGTATTATAGGCTGCGGTTACTTTGATAATAAAAAAAAATGGATTTCTGTTTTTTTTTTTTTTAATGATATATATGTAGTATCTATTGCGCTGTTCTTGGGTTCAATTAACTTTATTATAGGTTCCATTACTAATCCAGGCGTTCGAATTGGTATTAAATCATAATTATGCAATCATTATTATGATTTTTAATATGAATTTGGCTCTATCCCAGTTTAAAGAATTTTATCGGGCAAATGCCGGTTTATGGTTATAACATAGATTATATAATTTATGATAATATTATAGATTATATAATCATTTGTTATATTTCTACAAAAGAAAAAACAGGCAGATATAAGTTAATCGCATTACAAGTTTACAGCCTGTTAAAAAAAAAAAAAAAAAAAAAAAAAAAAAATGAGTCCTCAGTGTTTAAAGTTCAGCTGCATTATATTTTTGTAAGATTCAGCCAAGAAACTCTCCAAAAAGTTTTTATTTGGATAGTATGATTCAATTGATTGCTGCCTCTTCCTTGACTATACACTATAAGAGCTGTAATGAATACTATTTTGTCGTTTACAATTTTCATTGTTCGTAATTTTTATTATAGTTATTATTCAACAACATTAAACTAATACCTGTACCATAATTCATATTATATATATATATATATATATATATATATATATATATATATATATATATAAACCATTTAATTAAAAAAAAATATCACCCTTTGAACGTTTTCGTTAATTGATTCCCATTCACCTCAAAGAAAATCTCTGGCGGTTCCAAATAGAAACATAAAAGTTTATATTGAAACCACGTAGACTGCCTCATTGGACAGTGGACAGTACTAATACAACAGAGCTAAACTAAAATTACATAAATTAAAATATCAAAGCAAGGCCCAAGGCGAGAAATATTCTGAAAAGTGAAACATAAATTAACAGAACTATTCTACTTCCAAATATTCATTATGGATTCGGATTTTGGCCAGTCACACTAGAGTAAGAATGAATTTTAGTAAGAAAGAAGAGGTTTAATAATTACAGTTAACAAAATAAAGAATCCATTGCCGACCTTAGGGCCAGGCAACCCGGAATCACGCCGAGCGGCGACATGGAGCGCCCGCCATTTGTTCCAAAAATTATAAAACGTACGAGTTAATTAATTTTAGCCTAATTATAAAGCAAATGAATTAATGACAGACGAAATACAATTCGAATATAAAATAATATACAACAGCTTGAAAAATAATAATAACGAACATAGAAAACTGTGAACTATTGTTAAAACAATGCAGGGATTTATGTATAGTGTATTTTAATTTTTTTCTTTCACAATGGAAAAATTAAAATGTTCGGATATAAATCCCGCTTTACCCCGAACAATTTTCTTAACATTTTTTTCTAGATAGACATATAGGTAGACAGTGGTTGGGATTCCAGGATTTCAGTCTTCATAGACTTAGATGTAAACCATTAGAAATGAAATCAAATCTAAAGCCTTATAAAGAGTTTTTTTTTTAAGTATATAGCGTCCTCCCTAAAAAAAAATTCTAGATCCGTACCTGTAGATAGTAACGTAAACTGAAATAAATCAACACAACCAACTGCATGCACCCGAATAATAATAATGTTATTCAGGATTCGTGTAGAAATGTACTCGGAGTTGATAACACATCAATAAATGAAACGTATCCATTAGGAGATATAAATCACAAAAATAGGCCTCTCAAGATGGAATTCAAAACGACAAGTGATGTTAAAAATATTCTGTATAACAAAAAAATATTAAAAATACAGGGATCACGGTTGGTAGAGATTTTAGTTCGAGCACAAGATTTAAACAATCTAAACTTCATATAATAAGAAGGAAAATAATTAATAAGGTGAAAGATAAGGACAATAAAGTTCAGGTAAGAGGAAACAAAAAGAAAATCTTCAGTTGGTCCGGAATTGACGGTTTATTGTGCGGAGAGGAGGCGGACGCAATGATAACACTGAAGGCTCTCACTGGGCTGAATCTCTCGGAGCTTATGTATCGGCTGCTAGAGACACCGGACAGATTAGCTACTGACACCAAACAAGTAAATAAACAAATCTGCGGTTCAGATTAATATGAAGAAGTTGCACTGTATTTTCAAATGAAGTTGAAAAATTAAAATAATTGGAATTATCAAAAAGAAATATATATTGCATTTTGCTTGTGCTGCAGATATACATAATATCCAATTTTTTTTTATGATACTGCCAAGAATATAATATAAAAAATATCTGATGTAGACAACACATGACTTCCTTGTACGCCTATTAAACAATAAATCGGTGGCTCAAAAAGTGATCCTGAATTTGGTTACTAGTTTCCGAAGATAGCGGTATCTCAAAAACAACACGGCGTCGCGACATCCATCTATTGACACACACACACACAAATAGGGAGCAAAACCAGTATTTTACACTAAATTTTAACACTTAAAACAAGTAATAAAAAATGTTTAATTGGATTGTAAACCAAATTGCGATTGTAACCTTTATTACTGAAATATATGATTTATGTATTTAATTTAAATAAAATTTTTGATGTAAGGTTATTATGACCTTCAAGTAAAGTACCGTTTTCGGATCACCAATTTTAACCAAAATATAGTAAAAACATTCACATCAATATAAAAGTCCTATTTACCAAATTTGAGATGTTTTATATTATATTTTAATATAATTTTTGATGAAAGTCTAATATGACCTTCAAGTAAAGTACCGCTTCAGGTTTTCCAATTTAGACCAAAATCTAGTATGTTATTTAAATCAATATATAAGTTATAATACCAAATTTGAGAAGTTTTGCAAAGTATTTTAATATAATTTTTGATGGAAATCAATTATGACCTTCAAGTAAAGTACCACTTTCGGTGATTAAGCAGTGACCAAAAAGGGAGGTTCACGACTAGATATTACAGCAATCCTAAATACAAAATTTCAACTTTCTACGGCTAACTGTTTTTGAGTTATGTGAAATATGAACGAACGAACGAACGTAGGTACGTACGTACAGACGCCACGACGAAACTAGTCAAAATGGATTCAGAGATGGACAAAATGGATATTTCCGTTGAAATCTGAAAACCGAAAATTTTCGCGATTACAATATTTCCTTTACTTCGTACAAGGAAGTAACAAATGTAAAAGAATGTAGCAATTTTTTTATTTATTTATTATTTTTTTCTTTTTTACAATAAATCATATTTCTATTTGAAAATTCCATTGTCGAGGTAATGTGATAATAGTTCTGCATTTTTTATTTGATTTGTCTATTTTTATAAAGAATTGGTCTCTCAATAGATAACTTAGTATTATATCCCAATGGAGATGGCTTAGTAAACAATTATATTTTTTGTTAATTCGTATTGTTTCGGGGAAAAAAATTGTGCTAAGTAATGTTATGTATTTTTATGTGAGGTAGGTCTCTCATTTATAGAGGTAATTTAGTAAATATTGTATTCTTTGTTTTATTACCTTTCCTTTGGAAAAATGTGCTGAAGTAACGATCTACTAATCTCTTACTGTATTCCTATATCATAGTAATCAAAACTCAGAGTATTCTTTGAGTAGATAGTTTGGCTAATATATAATTTACTTGAATCTATATTTCTAAATCTTAATTTTTTTTTGGATAGATTTATAAAATTCATAATTTTCTGTAAGAATTTTTCAATGTATATAAAACGTATTAGAATTTTTTTACTATTGATGATTTCACACACTACCGCTAGTTGTTTTCTAATTTTGTAAAAATTGTATTTGCAGTTATAATATAAAATTAAAAACATTATTTTTGTATTTTCATTGCAAGTTTGTTTTATGAATTGGTATATGAGTCATTTTTTTTTTTTTTTTTTTTTTATTCAAAAGATTCTAGTTTAGTGAATAGTAATGAAAAATGAAGAACTTTGTCTATTGAAGTAATATTATTATTATAATACGTTTTTGGTATAATGTTATATTATTCTATTTCTATGTAATCAGATTAATATATTTATAAGAAACCTCGACAGACGGACATTGTTCATTGTCTAATATGCGTTATATATAAAAAAAAACATAAATGTAAATATTTGTAAATAAACGTATCTATCTATCTATCAACAGATCTTAATAAGAATGGTGACTGGCAAAATATATTTCTTTACAACTCCAAGACGAAAGCAAACAAAATGCTACTTCAACTAGAAGCCTAATTGACTTTTAATGGCACTCAGGCAAAAGCATGTCGCTGCCCATTAGTGTTGTTGCCATTTCCCTGTTGAACCAAAACTCTTAGCCCTATCGACCAGGACGTATACACAAGTATTTTCTAACGAAAACATAGCCAAAACAATTACAATCGAAGCCTGACGAATGTTATATAACTATTAGAATAGATATTGCTAAGAGCTCTTATTCGGAGGTAATATGTGCAAATCTGATCGGTCAACCTATTGAATTTTATTTAATACTTTATTAGCATTTATTCATACATTTTCCACTCATAAAAATATTTTTTAGTTTCTTAGTGACGCTCTTAAATAGGCTTTCATTTCATTTTAAAAAAAAATCAACTTTAAAAGGAATCATTCACCAAATGTATAGAAGAGATACTGCAGCACTGCTGATAGAATTCAAATATTTTTAACGTTGTATGTTTATTCTGGACAAAAATAAAATTTTCATCCTAAAGATTTTAATATTATTATTGATATGTGGAGATATTTGTGTGTCTGCATGTGAACTATCCCGTTCACAGTAATATAAACTTGACAAGAAAATACACTTTATACAATTATACAATTTCTAATTTACGTAGATAAATCTTTTTTTGTACAAAGTGTAATTACAAGTATCGTTATGATTGTTAAAAAATAAATTGTTTTAACTTTTTTCTGAATAGCTTACTCTAGAATTCCTCTAAATCTTCAAATAAATCTCCAGTTTCATCAAGATCAGAAAAGCTACATAACATTATAAAGAAATTAGCCTATCAAATAGTTATACTATTTTAGCATGAATTTTCCGTTGAAGAGAATGTAGGAATATCAGGAATAAGCACTGACATTTCGGAATTCTATTCAGAGAGATTCATTGTGAAATTGTTTCTAGTTTCTATGGTCGTCTATCACTTTATTGCAATAACAAAATTTACTTGAAGATAAAATTTTAAAATTAAATTCAATATGAATTATTTTTGTTCACCTTTTAATAGTTTGATTGCTGTAACATAAATCTGTGTCAGATGTGGAGAAAATGCACAAAAGCCAAAGTTCAGATACGCATATACGAATTTTATTTATTTTTTTTTTTTTATTATTATTTTTTTTTTTATTTTTTTTTTTTGTTGGACCATGGAGATCTTTGGCCGCGCGATGTGATATTCATGCTTGCAGGAGAACATGCAGCCTGGAAGGGGTCAACCAACCTCACGTTACTACGAACCATGGTTTCCATGGTGCAGCGGCAGGCTATCCAATGCTCCATAATCGGTCCCTTTGGGGCCAATTCGGTAGTGTCCTTCCCACAGACTCACTCTGGTTCAGGACAGTGATAAACCGATCAAGATCCAAGGATTATGGCTATTCAGAGCCGGCAGGCGCACGAGGGCCTATATTTCTTTCTCCGGGGTAGGCCGTCGATGGACCAAATCTCCGGGCGGCTATTATACGTCCTGGAAAACCACACCGCGATTCTCAATTAGGGTCACCACTCCTATGCCAGTATGTGAGAGGCCTCATGTACTCGGGGGAGAGGGGAGGTGATAAATTGCTTGAATTATTAATCAAATTAAATTAAAGTAATGCCGGTACCCCGGTAATCCCGATTCGAACTCACAGCCTTTGGATTTGGGTAGGTGCACTTTTGCAAGCGCGATAAGCCGCTCGGCCACCCCGACCCATTTATATATAAGTTAGAATATCTAGAGTTTTGTTGTTTTATATATATGTATATGTGTATATATATATATATATATATATATATATATATATATATATATATATATATATATATATATATACATATACATATATATAAAACAACAAAACTCTAGATACTCTCTTACTACTATCTACCAAGGAATCGTGCTACATGTTTAAATCCGCTTCCGTAATAAGCTTCACAGACTAATTCAATATCTGGTACATCTGTCATACCCACTGGCTTAATACGAGGAGCTACTAAAAAGGAGCTGGATAAGAGATCTCTATTCGAGAATTACGTTACTGAAATCAAACCTTCTAAGAGATAATGCTGGGAATTGGACTTCTAAATATTTCCCATGCCATAATTTTCCTATTGTTATCATATTTACTGGTTGTCAATTATCTATGACAAGTGCGACAAAATAGTTAAGGCTTAAAAAAAAAAATCTCAACAATGATTGCTGTAGATGGTTGTATAAAATATAGCCAGGGACAAATAGTGAAATGTACTAAATAAAAGGTGCAGTAGGTTTGAGAAAATGAGATCTAAATATTAAAATCGCTAAATAAATTGAACAGTGCAATCTGTTAAATAAATCATGACGTATCTTTAAGTTGAAATTGTTGTAATAAATAAATGAAACTAAATAAACAATCGCTTTTTGGAAGATTGTAAGTTACCACTGTAACCTTATAGAAATTTGAAATATACATTTTACAGGCTCTTAATAAATTATCATCCAAACGTTTTCTGTAGAAATTAAACCTCATTTTGCACTGACAATTTATTAATTGGAACATGCTGGGATCTGAAACTGTCACGACAAATGGACCTACTAATGAATGGAATGTTTGTATTTCAGAGACACTACTAATTCCACTATTTAAATTAGTGAACGAGAAATACCTTTCGCTAAATAAATGCAGTATTTCAGTGAAGTAATTCCTTATTCTATAAAGCCTTCCTTCACCTAATTTTAATTAACTTAAGCTGTAATTGTATAATTACAGATTACATTAACTCATTAATGAAAAAAAAAATTGATCGAATACTATAAAAAATGTGTATTAAATGCATCATATCCTACTCATGTATATATCCATACAATATTACAATATAACTATGCTGCCTGCGTCCTACCAGGAATAATGCCGATAAAATATAAAATTAACAAACTGACGAAACTTTGTGAAATTAAGAAACAAAATAACGACTACAAAGACAATGGAAAAAACAATACTGAATTGGAGTTAACAGCAAAATAATGGATACACCCTTCACTACACTCTGAACTATTGAAAATATAGAAAATTCAGACTTACTAACTATCGATATTTATATAGATGGAAGCTAACACGAACAAAACACGGGGTACGCTTTCACATTTCAGCATAACACCACAGTATGACGTACAATAAAGACTGGGACCACACAACTGGAACAATATAGCAGAAAACTAGCCATGTTCGGTATATTTTTTGAACGAACGACATAAAATTAGTTCCCATTATTTATAATTTAATTAGATAAAATTACCTTGCTCTTATTAATAATCATTAGTGTGAAATAAGTAAAATATCATCAATTAATTAAGAAAATTAAAGAGTCCCCATTCAATTATTGAATAATTTTTATATATTTATTCATATCCCTTTGTTTTTAACAACAATTTGTCAATTGAAAATTTGCTTATATACAATTAACAATTGATTAGTAGTTAATAGAAACTCGCAATTGATTATTTTAGCTACCTGCTGTCCGATTCCACTGCGATTAATTTAGTTAGACAAAAAATAGTCGATGGCGTAACTACACTCACGTTATAATAATAAATCGATAGCGAATATAAATGCAATGTTTCAAAATGTGCCTATTGTTTATTTATCAGTGCAAACAAGCAATAAATACTTTCAACAAAGTTCAATAAATTATGAGATTATTATCGTCCGAGATTCAATATATATATATATATATATATATATATATATATATATATATATATATATATATATATATATATATACTATATATATATATATATATATATATATATATATATATATATATATATATATATATATATATATATATATATATATATATATACACACATCATATCTATTACAGATGATATACAGGGTGTCCTTTTTAAATGGCCCGGCTGAATTTCTCTTGAACCGATTACGTTATAAAAAAAATAAAAAATACATATTTAATATTTTTCAGTGTAGTTTAAAATTTAGACCTTGAATTGGCCAATAAATTACAAAGTTATGGTACAAATACATTTTGTTTGTTTCAGTATTAACTCTTTTAAATTGCCTTTAATTTTTTTTTGTTACACAGGAATTAATTGGGTCACCTCATGTTTGTTATCTTTCTAGCTGTAATTCATAATAAAGATGTAAAAAAACAGAAATAATATGACTGGCAGCGTTTATGCCAATCACAACCCTGCAACATCAGTTGAAGAACTGTAGTAAAGAGTGGAAAATGCTTGTCAATCCATCGAGTCAGTACATTGCACTGAGCACCAGCGAAGAGTGGCTAAGAAGACCCAACCTTTGCATCGTCGAAGATGGTAGGCAGTTCGAACATGAAATGTAGGTCCACCAACCTCTGGTTGTAAGTAGTATGGATTTTTTTTATTATTAAAAATAGCTAATAAAATGCATTACTTTTTTAAAACTTTGTACCATAATTTTGTAATTTATTGACCAATTTAAAATCTGGTTTCACCATTGAATTCAGTTTCAAAAACCCGTTAAAACGATGTATCGGAACGCATAGGTTTCTATTTGAAATTTTTAAGTTGTACTGAATCTGAGAGACCCCCTTTATTTTTTTTTCAAAAACAGGTCTAAATTTTAAACTAGACTGAAAAATATTAAATACGTATTTTTATTTTTTTTATAACGTAATCGGTTCAAGAGAAATTCAGTCGGGCCATTTAAAAAGGACACCCTCTGTATACGGATTTGGACTACTATCCAGGTCACTTTACCGACGCACCCAATGATTCTTAACTGACAGACTTATCATCAACAAAGTACTTATAAAACCTTCATGGACATACGGGATAGAGCTATGGGGCACTGCCAAGATTTCAAACATCAAAATAATTAAGTCGTTCCAGTCAAAACCATCGAGATGAATAATGGACGCGCACTTTTCTGGGATGTCTTACTACACAAAGTCCTAGTGTGGGCATCCCAACAGTCTCAGATACTGCCACAGAATACTACCTATATAAAAAAATTTAAAAACAGACTGACTTAAAACATGAACCGCTTAGCACAAACACTCAGTACTTCCACCACGAACCCATTAGATCCCCTTACGACTTTCGAGGCGTTGGCCAAGAGACTTTTTAAGTCAACCGTTATCAGGCTAATGCAGATTTGCTTTTTTTAGCAAAAGCTTGCTGAACCAGTTTGTAATAAAAATGTTTGGACAATTAAGAGATGTTCTTAAATTTATAAAAATGTTTGGACAATTAAGAGATGTTCTTAAATTTTGTACTTTAAGTTTGTCGATTGTTTGTCAAGTGGGGACACATCTTAACATTATCAATCTTCTTATAGAAAAAAATGCACGTTTCAGTAAAATCATTTTATACAAATGTTCAGCAGTGAGAAGTTACGATAATAAAATAGGAGGGCGAGAGAGAGAGAGAGAAAGAGAGAGGGAGAGGGAGGGAGAGAGGGAGGGAGGGAGGAAGGGAGAGGGAGAGAGAGAGGGTGAGGGAGAGGGAGAGGGAGAGGGAGTGGGAGGGGGAGGGGGATAGGGAGAGGGAGAGCGAGGGGGAGGGGGAGGGGTGGGGAGGGGGAGAGGGAGAGGTAGTGGGAGAGGGAGAGAATATCAGCGAATCTTCGGGCTAATTAGATCATAGGTAATGCCAGACATTTCTAATTAAGCTCTGACATAAGGGAAAACAATGCAGCACAATCTCAGTCTCTACCGTAAATTTTCTGGAGTGTCAACTGTATTTATTTCATAAATAAGTTTGTTTGGGTGTCCGAGTTACCAGTGAAAATAAAACGAAATATATGGGAAGGACGCTCATTTCAACCAAACAGTGGTTGAAAATCGTCTTTTTTTCGAAAATATCAGGCCCTATCTATGTGCCACATAAAACTAATTTTGATGTAAACTTAATCACAATAAAATTTGTATTAAGATGTAAACTTTCAAATGTATTGAAGATTGATGCAGTGGATGAAATTGTGCGTTGTTAATTCCGTAAAGAAAAATTTTTTTCTCACCATTACTAACTACCTACATAAAAGCTATTTCGTGATTTTGAGGGGACATGGAGGGTTGACAGTTTATTTTAGGTAAATACTAGAAACTCTATCGAATTCTATCTTATGTGTATATTAAATAATAATAAACATGTTCATATATATATTTTTTTTTGTACTTATTTCGAATATTATAATTGGCTTAAAAAACACAAACAAACTGATTATACTGTCTGATATAGCCGTTGTTGATCACAAAGGGAAATCGCACCAAGAAAAAAACATTGTCTATATTAATAATAATGTCCATAATTTTTTTCTTAATAATCAAGCATTATTCCATGCTTGGATTTCAGGGCTTGTTACAAGTGTAATAATTAAAATATTTCCAACTAAATTAGTAAAATATTTTAGGTAACTAATCTATTTATCAATAATGGAAACAGAAAGATTTTTCCAATACTTTGACAAAATAGATTTTTTCCACCTTTCAACCACTGTGCAGCGGATCCTAATAGAAGAACTTCCTGTGATATTTCTCCCAACAACTTTAATTTTAAAAGTTTCACGAACTTCACATATCTTGGGTCATCGATAAATAATGAAAATAAAATGAAGCCAGAAATTGAAAGAAGCATTATGTCAGGGAACCATATTTCCACGACTGTTATCCAGGAAAACTAAAATGTAATTATATAACTCTTGTAAGTGCCGTAGTCACCTATGGCGCAGACTTGGTGCATTTTTGCTGCAGATGGCTGCAGAAAAACTAGATATTTTCGAAAGGGAAATAGTGAGGAGAACCTATAGTGTAAATTACGTTAATGGAATTTAGAGAATTAAGAGCAATGCCGAAATTATGAGCATCCTAACTAATACATCGTCAAGATGTAAACGTTTCGGCCGCTTCTTCCCCATCTTCAGAACTAGGAATTTAGCAATTTATTTTACATCATATAAATTTATCTAATTTTTTTTAAACATATAAAGAGGTTTTATTTTGCAAGATTACTTCTCTTGTCAAATGATATCCATAATTTATTTAGCATACATTAATAAATTAGTTAAAATAATTGAGAAGTAGTGTCCTTTATCTTTCATTTGTCATATCTGGTTATTTGGGAATAAACCTATTTGCATTTTGTTTCATGCTTTATCCTACGCTCGTCGTAGTCAAGTTATTTAACTTCGGAGATTTTGTAGGTAAATGAATCGTGCTAATTAATAATTTTAAATAACTTCAAATTTTTATGCTTAACTTATTTGATAAGGGTTTGAAAGGTTTATTTTTTATAATGGACAAATCATCAAATATTTTATTAACTATTTCAAGACAAAATTAAACATAAAATGCATAATTTAATTGCATTTCAAAGATAAAGGGATAGAGAAGCCAATAAAATAAAAACGGAACGATCTCGTTAAAACCTTATGGTAAGGTTTCAGTTAAGTTTGAAGACTAAAAAGACATAATAAAGTCTTTGAGAGAAGTTTATAATTTATGAACCTATTTTAACCACGGACTTAATAATTGGAAGCATAAAAGAAAACATTAACATTATTAAGATGCAAACTTTTTTGATCAGCTAGCGGAGAAATATTAATGAAAAATCAATTTTTATTTTCATATTGTTCTAAATTAAAGATACCTTCGTAATATGATCACTTAAACCAAAGTTGAATCCAGATATACAATTAGGGACCAACCGAAATTTTGTGAAATTGTGTTTTTAAGTTATATCGATAATGTTTTTCAAGAATTTTCATTTCAGAACAAAATCTGAAGAAAACGCGTTCTTATATCTGATAGCACTGTGTTGACTTTTTTTTTTTTTTTTGCTAAATTAAAATTCTTGAACAAATCTGATCGATATCGCTTATAAAACAAAATTTCACAAAATGTCGGTTGGCTCCTTATTGCATACCTGTGTGGATCCTAGCCCCATCAAGGAGTCTTCGCCAGACAGCTCTATCCAGTGCGGTCGCCGTCTTGTGCCACTGCATCTAACCGTCGCAGTCTCGGACTCCCTGTTCCTTCCAATGGTCCAACTCTCCGTCCAGCCCCTTATTAGCAGCACCATCCTCACTCATTCTAATCACCTTAATCTGTTAATTTTCACCCAAGATAATTACGTCGGATTCCTCCAACATTTGTATACTTTCCTTTTGCTATGTTTTCTCCATTAGACATTTAAATTAATTGTTACATAGCAGCATTCTTTCAAAAACAGCTATTCCCTTTTTCTTGGTATTTGATGATTCGGATGACTAGAGCACTAGTCTCAGGGTCTTATATAACACCAACATCAACACAGTGCACCAGAAACAGGCAGAATACACATAACCCTTGCTTACATACTGAGCATTAACACTTTATATCCTAGGATTAGTTGCACTAGGTAGCTGCCCAGGATGGGAACCTATTCTTCCTCCCTTCCTATGTTTAATCCTCGAGGAGAAATAGTGGAATGTGTATTCACTATGCATACTGCGATCGCTTCGGTAGCTCCTAAACATTATAGAACGATATAGATTGAATCTTGTTACGGATTAAATCAGTTGATGCATCAACAGTCAAGACAACGAAAGAAACGACACTAGTGTTGGAGGAGATGGCTTTGTCCATCTCGACTCATCTCGAACTCCGCCATTATTTTAAATCGGATACGTTGAAGAATTGTAATTTCGCTCCTTTTACACTTCTTTTTTGGTGACAAAATGTTTAACTTTTTCATCAACAGTTAACTCATGTCATCCAATACTATATCATTAATAATTTTGCTATGATTATTAACTTTTTTATTATTTTGATGTAGGTATTTATTCAGAACTAGAAATAATCTTAACCATTTAGATATATCAAACGAGGTTAAACTCAGATTATAAACCATGTGTATTTGAATTGCCGATGTGCTCATCCAAATCATGGTTGTTTATGCTCATTATATTGACTTCGGATAAATAAATAAAACACCTGGCAACATTTAACTTTAGCAAATATATTAATATATAAAGGCTAATAATTAAATTTAAAACACTATAGTAGCTGACACGAAATTAGGCAGGTCTCAGAAATTGTGGCTTAGCCAAATCCCGCTCTATCTTCATTGACGAAAGGTTTAGGAATCATAAATCTGTCGTTTCACAGTTCGTCGTAATAAAGTAAAGACTGCTCAAACCAATTACATTAATGTCTACTCTATTCTTAAATTTTATATGGTGATTCTACATACAAAAATATTGGAAAAGTGTCTCGGCGGTCGTTCCAATGGGCCCTAGGAGCCGAGAAAAAAAAATAAAACATGCTGAAATTGTTTTATTTTTTAACTCAAGTTTGAAAAAATGAAATCGACGTGTTTTTTTCACCAAAAGATTTATTTTTATTCTATATTAATGTAAATACAAAGATTAAAACAAAAATTTGGGGTAAAATAATTGAAAAAAATGTTAAGATTATTTGGTAATCCTTAGAGATTTTTCACACCACAAATTATGGCAGATCTTAATTCAGCACACCAAAAAACCTTTATTTTGAAATTATCATCGAAATCAAAAAATAATTTTTGACAACAACCTCTCGTCTGTTTAAGAAACATCTCAAAACTGCTTCAAGCATCCTATCCGCTGCTGCAATTCGCTCCACGAGTCACCTCCGAATCAATATAGTCATTTTCATTAAGGTGTGCATCTAGGTATTTGAAGTTTTCAACCTGTTCATTGACATTATCCTTAACTCTGATGATACGCATAATTCTCCTTGGCTTCTTTCCAACCCTCATTACTTTTGTCTTCTTAGGGTTTATGACCATATTGATCTTCAGCAATTCTTCTTTTAATATGTTGACGTTGCACTGCAGATTCTTGTCATCATTTGAGAAAATAACTACGTCATCAGCGAATGCAAGATTGAGAGGCTCACATCTGAAACTGGCATACCCTACGTGGGATTTCATCACTTTCTCTTTAGCCCTCCGAACAGCTGAGTCCATAACTAAAATGAGCAAAAGTGAACTGAGACTACAACCCTGCCGGATTCACTATGATAGGATTATCGTGAATCATTTATTTGGGGTGTCTGTCCATTCCTTTGCAGCAGATCCCGAAAGTATTCTCTTCACCTTTCCATCATTTTGCCGGAGTGTGTTTCCTTCCTTGCTTTGATAAGCTTCAGGATTGGCGCTCTTTCCTTTCTTAATGCCTTGAGTACACGATAAAATAGCTTTTGATTTTGAAATCAGATTCCAATTTTCTATCAAAATCCGCCCAGGCTATCCTCTTGGCTTCTATTACCGTATTCTTAGCCTCGATCCATTTCCTCTTGAAATGCTCGAAGTTCTCCGGTGTTTTATGCTCGAGGTATTTCTTCCAAAGAGTCTTATTACTTGTTTAACGTCATCGGACCACCATGCTGTTCTATTATATTGGGCTCCAATTCGCTTTTTACCACAATCCAATATTGCAGTCATAATTATCTTCTTGAAGTAGAACCAGCTTGTTTCTAAGTCGTCCGAATCCCGTGGGTAGTCTGAGTATCTGGTCATTATTTCGATTTCTTCCTGGTAGTAGGTAGCAATTTCATCCTCTTCTTTCAACCTATGCGCCTTTATAACTTCTTTCCTGATCTTTCTTGAATTCTTCCTGATTCTTCTCTTTCCCTCCCATACTATATCCATCTTTAACAGGCAGTGGTCTCTTCCTATTTCAAAACCTCTTTATACTCGCACGTCAATCAGATCTTTGAGAGTATGTTTCTTAATCAGGAAATAGCCTATCATAAACTTTTCATTTCTACTCGGTTCTTCTTTTGTAATTTTGTGTGTGTTTTTATGAGGAACTTTGCTGTTAGCAACCATCATTCCATAGTTAATCATTATTGTTCTTTTCATCTTCTCCATGGGCACCTAAAACATCCGGCCACAAATGGCAATCTCTACCAACTCTGTCATTTAAGTCTCCGAGGACAATTGGATCTCCATGCGCATTATCTATTTCTCTATGAATACTGTCAAAAAACTCTTCCTTCTCTGTGGCGATAGTATTACCGTTCGGTCCATAGGCCACGACGATAATCTTCAGGGAATCTTCTTCTTTCATGCCAACCACCATCAGCAGATTGCTTACAAATTTACCCGGGAACCACGAATAGAGCAGAATATTGTCGCCAATTCTTTCTTATCCTTCCCCTCCTTCCCCCTTCTCTTAATTTCAGTGGCTGTTAGGAAATCGACCTTTACCTTCTTTATCTCCTCCACCAACTCATACTCCTTCCCCCTCAATCCTCGCACGTTCCAAGTTGCCACTCGTAAAATCCTATTTCCTCACCATTTCGAATTCCAAAAACGCTGTCTGGCTGTTTTTCTTCCATTACTCGTGATAGTTAAAATTCGGATGATTAGGGTATCGGTCTGTCCATTCCTAGATCAGTCGGGGAGGCTGCCCCTCAGGGTAACCGAACATACCCTTTCCCAGACTTAAATTTTCAAATTAAATGTCAATTAAATATGACACCCTGAGTAAGGCCTTTTACATATAATAATAGGCCTGTTCTCATCAGTTTGTGGTTGTGTGAGATTATTGAAATTCCCCTAAATTCAAATTTTCGGACGAATCAAAAAATAATTTTTTTTTACTACAAATTTAGCTAAGGGCTTCCCCTTCAATTTTTTGGAAAGAAGAAACTCCCGATTTCCAATGAGTCCAAGGAGACCGAAATCGGATAAACTGAAGACGAGATACAGAGGTTCAAATCAAAAGGTAATTCACAGGCTAGATCTCAATTGCTAGACCGAAAATTAGAAACTAAGTTCTCAGTTCTAGCAACTAAAGCTGATATAAATGGACTAGAAAAACAAATAAATGAATTTATTTTAGAAAATATTAATTTAAAACAAGAAATAAAAATACTGAGAAAAGAATACGAAGCTGTTACGCAGAGGGTGGAAATTATAGAAAACAAGTTACGAAATAAAAATTTGATTTTCCGAGGGTTGAACTTTTCACAGAGTACAGATGCTATAGATACTGTAAAGGACCTGTGTGATAAGGTATTAAAGACTGAGGACAAAATACAAATTAAGGAAACTCACCTCTTAGATTCATCGGATTTAAAGGATAAACCTTTACTGGTGCAATTTAGATCAGTAAATGAGGTGAATCAAGTGATGAAGAACGCTCGTTTACTTAAAAACACCGGTATGTCTATCAATCGGAATTTGTGTCCCCAAACCAGAATAAGGCAGAATAAACTATTGAGACTAAGGAGAGAAGTGATGGAAAAATCGGAAAATAAAGGGATAAAACTAAAAGTAAGAAATGATAGACTATTTATTTTTGATAAGTGTTTCACATGGTCACAGTCGGAAGGTTTATTGTGTAAAGACGGCGATGCAGTGTCACTACTGAAGGACTGTACCGGACTGGACCTCGGACAGCTGGTGACCTCCATGCTGAGTCTGGAGAGAGATAAGACGGCCAAGCCCCGTCACAACAATGAACAATCCACCTCCGTAAATAAACATTTAGGAGTTAAGGACGTCTGTCAAGAATGTAAACGTGATAAGAAAAAATCAAATAATGAGCCCATTAGATTTCTTTAGTTTTATTTTTGAATATGATATTTTTTTTCTTTTGGAAACTTTTTTGATGGAAGAGGATTTTAATACTTTTGAAAACTTTTTTAAAGGCTACCAATTGTGTTGGGTTAGCGCTTTGAAAGAGGCTAGATATGGTAGAGCTAGAGGAGGTAGTATATTTGGAATCAGATTACATCTAATATCAGAGGGCTTTAGTTTTCAAATGGTGGATAGTGTTAATTTGATTGTTTATCAGAGAAAAAATATTAGTCTTTGTATACTTCCGGTGTATATAATTATTGAAAATTGGAGAGAAGATTTTATAAATATTAGAAATATATTTGATAATTGTTTATGTAGTAATATTGTTTTGATTGGAGACTGCAATGTAAGAATCGGTGAGAATCAAAGTCTCCCAGATGAATTAGTTTTCGATAAATTTAATATATGTTCTTCAAGAAAATCAAAACATACTGTAACAAATAGTAACTCGTGTTTTCTAAAACCATGTGCGGATTTGAATCTGATTATCTTAAATGGGAGAACTTTTGGTAATCGAAGCGGTGAATTAACCTATATCGGTGCCAATGGCAGTTCAGTTATAGATTTGTGCTGTGTTGCTGTGGGAATGCTACAATTTATTGAAGAATTTAAGATTAAATCGGAGATATTTTCGGACCACATATAGGAATTAGGAATAAGTCAAAAAATGTTAATATTCTACCAATACTACCTAAATTGAAATGGACTGAAAATGATAGTAAGCATTTCAAAAATAATATAAGCAACATTAATTTGGAAGTTCCGGAAGAGCCCCAAGAAGCTGTCAATTTATTTATTAATGTTGTTTAAAAGGCTTCTTTCTTAGGAAAATGTAGTAAACTGGGTAATAATAAACATCAATTTAAAGAAAAGTGGTTCGATTATCAATGTTTGAAATTAAGAAAGAAAACATTTGCACTATTAAATTTATATAGAAGCTGTAAATGTGATTCAATTAGAGAACTTTATATTAGTAATAATAAAGATTACAAAGAATTGTATAAATTAAAAAAACGAGAATTTTATATGGATATTGTTGATAAGTTAAAAATTGTATAGGATTCGAAGGGCTTCTGGGACCTAGTAAATATAATAAAAAAGAGGTTTTTTGGAAGCGCGGATATTAGAGGTGAACAGTGGGTTGATTACTATCGTAGCTTATTAAATCCATCCGTTTTGTCACCACAGTTTTTGTATGATCCTCCACATAGTGTAAACAGTACTCTGGATGGTGATTTCGAATTGATAGAGCTAAAAAAAGTTATTGGCAAAGCCAAAAATGGAAAAGCTCCTGGGTACGATAGAGTCCCTTACGAGTTCTTCAAAGTTTGTCTAGATGATTTTCTGCAATGTCTGCTAAATTTTTTCAACTCAATATATGAAAATTCATACATTCCGCATAGCTTTGCCCAATCTATAATCTTCCCGCTCTTTAAAAAGGATGCTTTAAATGTTGTCAATAATTACAGGGGAATGTCATTTTCGGACTGTACAGCTAAACTATTTACTGGTTTGTTGTTATTAAGATTAGAACAGTGGACAGAAGAAAATAAAATATTGCACGAATGTCAGGCAGGGTTCCGAAGGGGATATTCTACTGTTGACAATAATTTTAATTTGTTGAATATTATTAAAATTCAGATCAGTAAGAAACGTCACAAGTTGTATTGCCTGTTCATTGATTTTAACCCACCAGTTCCCATGGCTAGGTGAAGCGTTTTTTTTTTTTTAATTTTTTCCCATAATTCTGTTTTTTAACATTCAAATAGCAAGGTGAGATAATCAGTTTGTCGAAAAATTAAAAATTTCTAGGAGAAATTGGGGTGGCACCTACAGGTGCCTTTGGGCGGCAGACAACAGGCACCTAGAAGTGCCTTCCAATAATTTTTTTTATTGGGAAGAAGAATGAACATCGACAAATATTCTCAAGATTATAATTTATTAACACTGTATAAAACGAAATATAAACATTCATAAATCCAGCCGTTATAAGAATAAAACAAAATCATAATTTGGAATGAAACTCGTGTGAACAGTGGACGTGGAGACCCACGTTGCAAAGTTTGCAGTGTTTCCTGGTTCGCTTGTGGCACTGTGCACACCGACGGTGCTGTTCACAATTTTCCAATTGATGACTAAATTCACTGCTGTTCATCCTTGATGTAGATGGAACGTTTTTTATGGCAGGAACAATTTTTGGTGCTGTCCCGAATTTGTACAACCATTCCTGAACAATTGCCCTTCTGAAGTCGCAGTAAGTAGTTTTTGCGTCAATTTCAGTGTACCTTTTCAAAAGCCATGCATTTTGACATGAAGAATCGATGCCAAAAGTGAATAGTTTGTACCACTACTTTCTTCCTTTCGGTGAAATACGCTGGGAGTCCAGATTTTGATCGAACCTGTCGACACCGCCCATATACAAATTATACATCTTAGTAATGTTTGGGCATTTTACAGTCACTTTGGCTTTTTTATTGTCAACTTTTCCGATCCTATCTACTTTTGAAATTGGTGCAATGACGCATGACAATTCGATGTCAAAGTGACAATACTATTGCCATTCCATTTAGCCACAATGAGATTTTCTGTATTTCTTTAGGAAATGGCACCACGTTCTTTTTTGGATAATGATTCCTCAAGTGGGCATTTCAATGTTCTGTTTTCAAGAATCGTTCCAGTTCTTCCGATATTTTTTTTAGACAGTTCTTCCACCAACTTCACGCTACTGAAGAACCTATCAAAATAGACATTGTATGGACCAGTGTCTTCCGGAAGTCTTGAAGTTAATTTTAGGATAACAGACGCTCCGAGTCCCAATTCACCTTGAAGCGGTAATGGTGCAGTTTTTGACCCTTCATATGGTATGAATGAAACTAAGTATCCGGAATTCGTAGCTAAGGACCATAATTTATATCCAAACTTTATAGGTTTGCCATGTATATGTTGCTTTGAAGAGTGTTTCCCATAATAACGGACCATTGTTTCGTCAATAGAGATGTGCGATGTACCAATGATGCCAAAGTTAGTTCTGAAGTTTGAATCTAATAGATTCAAGAAGCCCCTCACTTTGGAGAATTTATCATTGGGGGATAGATTCGTATTGTCCGCCAAATGTAAATATTTTTCTATCTCGAAAAATCTGTTTCGACGCATTGATTTGGATACCAGAGCATTGTATGTATCTGACTGGGTTTCCCAAAACATGCGAATATATTTGGGTGTTAGATATCCAGTGAGCAGTAAGATAGAAATGAATACTTTGATCTCACTGTCTGTCACGTTCAAAACATGGTTGTTTTGTAAAGCATAAAGATTACTCTGTTCTGTGATGAGGTCTACCACTTCAGAAGAAAATAGTTCTTCAAACCATTCCACACTAGACTTCAATGGATGAGGGCCCTCGTTATTTCTCTCCTTAGCACCCCTCTTCCCAGCTCTGTTGGTAAAACGTGATTCGTCTTCAAGCCACATGATTTCTAGATTTTTAGATTTACGGCTTCCGCTTGGCTTAGCTCTAGATGTCGTACTGTTTGATGGGTCAGCTACAATCAAGAGTTCAGAATTCGCACTTGATCTTATTGTTTCTACCTGTATCTTCGCTGATTTGTCTTTATTATCGCTCGAATCACTCTTTCTCATGCTCCTGGTGACCATCCTTTCTCTCGTCTCGTTACTAATCACTTCTTCTTGGGCTGCTTCAGTTTCCCCTTCCCCTGTAAAGTTTACATATGACATGACGTGGTCCTCCTCAACGACAAGATTTCCATCCTTAGCGACAAGATTTCCATCATAATACCCAATCAAGTCCAATTGCTTGCATGTATGCAATAAACTATGCCAAAACCCAAAAATATTAGTTACAACACAAAAATGACTCAGTCGAAGCTCGGAGTCATAGCAGTAGTTTCCCAAAGGCACCTGGAGGTGCAACAACATGGTGCAGTTCGAATTCTGGTTTTCCCAAAGGCACCTACAGGTGCTCCCATGCGTTTGCACTTGTTGAGTTGGCTTATAATTTACTTGTATACACGGAAAAACGTTTCTAAACACAAGTTACATTCATCATGCATTGAAATAAAACGGAATTATACTTTTTACCTACATTTTTCTATCCATTTTCAAGGAAATGCGGCGGTGTGTCCACAAGGTTACCCGTATTACCGAGAAGGTTCAACATAGGCCGTTACCAATCACAAATGAACACACCTAGCGGCCGAAATATGGAACCAATAGTTCTGTTAGGTCCCATAGATGCCACTAGATGTCTCCTAACTCAAAAATGATGAAGTAGAGTGTCAACACAGGCAAATAAAGGAAGAGCACCTTTCAGCCTTTGGGAACTGACGGGTTAAGGCAGCTTTTGATTCACCGGATAGAAACTCGCTTTTTTTATAAATTGTATATGTTGGGGATATCCAGTAAATTCATTTAAGGCCCTTCAAGCTATGTACAGATGTACTGAGTCTTCTGTTTGGACTGGTGGCGGCGTAACGGAAGCTTTTAAAACATCTGCAGGACTGAGGCAGGGTTGTTTGCCCTCACCCGCGTTATTTTCACTCTGTGTGAATGATTTTTTTGCTTTCATTGGTGGTGGTATAAGGATTGGAGGAGTAAATATTCGCTGTCTAATGTACGCAGATGATATCGTTTTGCTCACGCCGGAGCCTAAGGTTCTGCTAATGATGATAAATAGGGTTGCGGAATACTGTTGCTTGTGGAATTTGTCAGTCAATTTGGAAAAATTATGGTATTTCGCAATGGAGGAAAATTAGGAAAGAACGAGAAATGGAAAATAAAATCAAAAAATTTGGAAATAGTAAATTATTATAATTATCTGCCCCCTTTGCAAATTGAAGACTCATTTCTTAAATAAGTTAAATATCTCAAAATTTGCTGTAAATACAACCTATACTTATTTGCTGAACAAAAATGAAATATCATTATCAAAAAAAGTGGATGTTTATTGTGCTGCCGTTCGATCAATAATTTGTTAAGCTTGTCAGGTTTGGGGATACCGTAGTTTTGAAGAAGTAGAAAAACTGAATATATTTTTTATAAAAATGCTGTTCTCCCTTCCTGTTAATTCACCACACTACATTTTATATTTGGAATCTAATTTAAATCCAATATTCTTTCATTGTTTATATTTACATTTACAATATGCACAAAGGGTTCTTTCTTTGCCAGATACGAGGCTGCCTATAATTCTAGCTAAGGAAATAATTAAAAAGAAAATATTTTGGCATAAAGAAACCTCCATACTTTGTAACAGAATAAATATTCCATTAGAATATGAAAGCAATGAAATAATTTCACTTATTTTGGATAAATTAAAAAATAAATTTAAGGCGGATATGATGGAGAAAGCCAAAGTATCTAATTTGCATTATCTTTATAAGGATTTAAACAGTGACTTAGGTGACAGTATGTAATGACTAGATGGGAATAAAATGAATTTTATTAAGGTAATTTTTAGGCTTCGAGGACAATTGGTTCATCTTAACAATAGTGTTATGAGGAATGAACAACAAAGATTGTGTACTCTTTGTAATTTAAATGCAATTGAGGATTTATACCACTACGTGGCTGTTTGTCCGATTTTACAAGAATATAGGGCCAACTATTTTAAGAAAAAATTACTAAGTCGTCATGAACTAATAGACTTATTAAATAGTAGGGATTGGGACAGTTTGTACCAGTACAACACATAATATTCTTCTCCTATATATAAATAAAAATCACAAAATAAATAAAAAACCAAGTGTATTAAAGATAAATTAGTAATAAATTGATTAAAAATAAATTAATTATAAATTGGATGTTCTTTGTTATAAAATTGATATGTAATGTATTTAATTAAGAAATTATTAACAAAAGGATGTATGTGAGCTGTTTCTTATTGTATAAAAATTGTATATATACAAGGTGTGTCAAAAAAATAAGGTGACTTTTCAAATTTCGCGGGTTAGGTACGTTCGGTTTTTAATTTTTTGTTTTTCTTATGCTGGTACACTCGTCCCGAAGATATGTTCTCAGTTTCAGCTATATAGCATTTTTTGTTTGTATGTGAGAGACATAACGATTAGAACTGTTTTGCGTGTTGGGCCATCTGTTGCTGTCGAAAAAATGGATCAAAGAATTTGCATCAAATTCTGTGTAAAAAAATGGAATTAAGTGCTCCGAAACGCTTGAAATGTTGAATTGGTACAAACTCTTCCAAGAAGTACAAACTCTTCGAAGGCCGAGAAAATGTTGAAGATGAAGCTCGCTCTGACGTCACGGAAGAAGTAAAGGAAATGGTTCTGAATAATCGTCGAATCACTATTTTGGGCATGAAACGTGTGTCAGCAAAGTTTGTTCCAAAACTGCAGAATTTTTACCAAAAAAGTCGCATGTCCATCTCTCAGGAGATGCTTAATGACCTCAATGACGATCCAGACTTGCTCAAAAGGGTCATAACTGGTGACGAAACATGGGTGTATGGTTATGACGTCGAAACCAAAGCCCAATCATCCCAATGGAAGCAGCCAGACGAGCCAAGACTGAAAAAAGCACGCCAAGTTCGGTCAAATGTGAAAGTTTTGCTCACCGTTTTCTTCGATTACAACGGCGTAGTGCATCACGAGTTCTTACGGTTAATAAGGAATACTACCTCGAAGTTATGCGCCGTTTGCGTGATGAAATACGAAAAAAACGCCCTAAATTCGTGGCTTTTGCATCACGCTAATGCACCTGCTCACACATCGTTGCTTGTTAGTGGTTTTTTGGCCAAAACCAACATCATAATCATGCCTCAACCACCATATTCACCGGACCCTGCGAATTCTTTCTGTTCCCAAAACTTAAACGATCCATGAAAGGACGGAGGTTTGCCACGATTGAGGAAATAAAGACCGCATCGCTGAAAGTACTCAAGGACATACCAAAAAGTGCATTTCAGAAGTGCTTTGAAGATTGGAAAAAGCGCTGGCACAAATGTATTATATCTGAGGGGGATTACTTTGAAAGGGACAAAATAAATATTGATGACTAAATAAATATTTTTTGAGAAAATTACAAAGTCACCTTATTTTTTGAACACCCCTCGTATATAGGCAACTCTTGACAGACGGTATTATACCATGTCAACAAAGGCTTGTTAGAGAATTCTATCTCTAAGGCTAGTCTAGTAATAATCTTAACATTTTTTCAATTTATTTAACCAAAAAGCAATTACTTTTAATGTTTGTATTTTTGCATTAATATAAAATAAAATAAAAAATCTTTTGCTGGAAAAACCACGTCAATATCATTTTCCAAACTCGAGATAATTAATAAACGGCACTATCCTTTCGTCAGAATTCGCAAGGCTGAAGCGTTTACCGAGCATTAGTTCGAGTTCGAGATTGGAGAAGAGATATTGTCAACCCCCGCGAAGTCGGCAACAGATACCAAGAGGTGCAAAGATAATGAAATGAACGCTACATATGAAGAAGGCTGTCATCTGGACGATTCTTAAAAAATGAGAAAACAGTATATCTAAACCAAACAAAGAGATTACTGGCGTGGGTCCTTTCCAGATGTTAGTATAAGCACACAGAGACTGATAAATCAATAGTATC
This sequence comes from Rhaphigaster nebulosa, assembly GCA_948150685.1. Lineage (NCBI taxonomy): Eukaryota > Metazoa > Arthropoda > Insecta > Hemiptera > Pentatomidae > Rhaphigaster > Rhaphigaster nebulosa. The sequence continues at coordinate 128,692,157 of OX411306.1, forward strand.
TCTGCATATTTGATTTAATTTTTTTTATTTAAAAGGCAGTTAAAATCGTAACATAACTTGTCTGACGATGTCTTTTATATCAATATTAGTTATAATAGTAATAATGATATTTTACAAGAAAAATCCTATAAATTAGTAATATTGTATTTCTTATTCTTAAGTTTTTAAAAAAAAACTAATAAAATGTTATAATATTAAAATAATGTAAGGAGAAATAAAAAACGTTAATTTCTTTTCTCAACCTTTATAAATTTGAACCAGTAAATTATCTTTAGAATCCTTACATAAACCACCCAGCGTAATTACATCGCAGGTGGATTACCATTAAAGTGCCTAAATCAACATTCCTTTGAAGGGTCATTGGGTATAAACGCTTGTAGGGGAGAATTCCTTAATTAAATATAATCAATAACCATTAGAATCCCTCAGATGTAGACATCTAAAGGCTGAGGAGAGGTGTCTTGTGGAGGAAATTGATCTATGAACAAATTTTTATTGAGTATATAAATAAAAAGTAAAACTCAATAAAAATATTTACGGCTTTCTTAGAGAACATTAATCTAATCTAACCGTTTAATATTCATAATTATAATTATCAATAAATAATGTAAATTATACCCAACAACCAGCTACAGTATGATTATGAATGTCGTAGTCAAGCATGAAAGAGCCAGTAACCTCCACTATTACATTCCACAGCCCGAGGATGCCTGTAGTCAAACTAAGAACTCGACATATCATCGAGCTCCTCAGCTACCGTCGGAATCTCGGTTTGAGCGAATTCCAGTACCATGGCGTGTCTCGTAGTTACACCTGTCGGTATATAGTAAATCTGTATTTAGGATTTTGTTAGAAATGTATGGAGCCTAATATAAGATAATTAGATTGGACTTGATCAATTAAGATTGAAAAAAAGTTTTCCAGAAGTCTATCTTTAGAAGTATCTGATTCGATTTCTATAGGGCGATAAAGCGGTTTTATAACAATTTATGAGATGATTCGAAATTCAAAAATTCTTGGTACGGACTCCCCACTGATTATGGACTAAGTAACAAGTTGGCTCTCGAAGGGCTTCCCAAGTAGCTTTGGTTGAAGGAACGTCCAAGGATTTCAAGGATATTAAAACTGAAGAAGGAAGGCGTTAAAAGTGGTGAGAACTGCTTAGTTTCTGAGGGATTTTGGATGTTTTTGTTGAATTATTGAGCTTGCAGGTCTCTTAAGCTCTGACATCCTACGAAGTTGGCTAGATGCCCCTTGTCACGAATTGCATTATTTGGCAAGCTTTATTCCCTCTTCTATCTTACGATCTGAATTATATATGAAGTATGTAGAACCCAATTTATTGAATTCGAATTTACCAAAATGATTCACACAAATATTAAATATTATATCTAGTTACTCCTGCTCTTGACAAAAACACTACTTAAAAATTTCCAAACGCCGAATTTTATGGTGGCATATTATAGGAACTTACTTTATGAAAATAATTAAGAGTACAAAACACACATGGCTTTTAAATAATTGTTCAATATTGAAATAATTTGAAAAAGCAAGGTAAGATTGAAAGGAAACATTATACGGTTCTTAATGAACTCTCAATCTCGTAAACATTGCATATGCACTTTCTCTATTTTTATCCAACCTGCTGACATTTTTCAGCTGTGAACTTACTGGACATAATATAGTCCCATGTGGATTGGCCAAGCAATAGTATTTTGCAATATACTAACGATACTTTTGATCGTCTGCAAAATTGTTAAAAAATAAAGTATTGAATAAAAATTAAAGTATTGAATAAAAGAAACAAATAAAACATACATACAAAATTAATAGGTGTTGATTTTTTATTACGAATATATTTTTATGCTTCTATTGTATTTACTTCTATGGTTTATTATTTATAACTGAAAATAATTTAACATCCGCAGATATAGTTAAAGTTTTTAAAAATAAAATAGAAATGTAGAAGATAAAAGTAAACACAAATAATATACAAATGTTTACTTAATTTACCGAAGAAAGTATAGTAATAAAGATCTGCAAAAAATTATTTCCAGTAATTTAGAGTTATTAGAAAGGTAGAATTGGTTTTAAAACACAGGATTTTTTTTTTAATTTATTACGAATAGCCCAATTTTTTTTTTCAATGGAATAAAGCATCCTAATAGTTTCAATTCAATTATGAAACGTCCTTTTACGTAGTCGTATATTCTTGTATCTTATTTCATAATATTCATTACAAGTCAGACAAATGCTACTGGTACTTTTCATTCTTTTTTTTTATTCTAAGGGAATTAGTTGTCCCAGAATAATAATTGTTTCTACATTCTTTCAAACATTTAACTAATATAATTTTCATATAAAAAGGTAATAAAAATAATTAGTTTTTGACAAAAAACTTTTTTGGTTCATCAATAGTTTTATTTTTTGGAGGTAAAACTTTTAGTAATGAAAACATTTCTTCACAAGAAAAATTATGAATATGCAGATTAGAAAAAGGAAGGAAGGCACACAACGTATCGAAAAAGTAGAAACCCTCGCTGAGAATAAATTATCTATGGATTTGAATTACAATTAGAAAGAGGTGATGCACAGAGAATGAAAGTCGGAGGGAAAAAAATACAAATGCTCAAAATATTGGAAAAATCATTTTGTCGTCGGTATATCCCCTCTCATTGCATTAGGAATATTTTAGCAATTTTATAATTTTTTATAAAGAAAATGAGCCTTTCGAATCAACTCGTGGGAAAATATTATTTGTAATAGAAAAACTCGATATTATTAGTTTATTCTTTCACAGTATCTACTTCTTTATTATCAATATTATAATGTTAAAGACACTACAGATTGTCAAAAAAAAAAAATGTATAAAAGTAAAATATTTATTTTTGGTATTTGCTAAAAAAAATAATGATTTCGGAAAGTACTCATAAAGGACCTATTTGAAAATGGTTGTTAGTATGAAAATATCTTTCGATCGTTACTGAAGCTATGTTCAGATTATGAAATTTAAATTTGTTATTACAATGAAACATCATAAAAAATGTTTAAATTAAAGCCGATAAAGCTTGTGAATTTTGTATAATTTGGTGCTGAGGATTCAACAACTTATATCAGATTATAGTTGAATGAAAGTTCATTTGGATATAAAAGAATCAATAGTCGCTGTGCAAACTTCAACAAAAAAATTTTCTAGTAAATTACTTCTCTGAAATTTGTTTAAATGAAAATAAGTGCCTTAACACTGATGTCATATCATAAAGCAAATGTATAAAAAAAAAAAAAAATAATGGAAGAATTTTTTTTCACTACAAAGATCACTGGTATAAATAATAAATTATTTTATCAATAAGATTTTTTTTTTCAAACACCATTTAAGAATCATCATTTTAATAATATATTTTTAAAAACAAAAAAATTGGATAATTTAAAAAAAAATAAATACTGAACAAATAAAAAACTTTTAAAAACATGCATTTCAAATATATATATATATATATATATATATATATATATATATATATATATATATATATATATATATATATATATATATATATATATAAAATGGAACTTCCCTTACCGGACACATCTAAAAAAAGGACGTCTCTAATAACTCTAATAAGTGGGCAGTTTTATTTTGTCCAGCGTCATACCATTCACATTACATTGTTTTGAACTTTTATTAATCGGACCTTCTAATAAATCGACACGGACACAGATTTAATCCTTTTTGTTTTGAAAAAGTCTCTCTTAAGCGGACAGTTAGTGAAAAGAAAGACATAATTTCTTCGAACGGCTGATGATTAGAGCTAATGAGGCGTGCTAAAAGTAATTTCTCAGAATTTTATTTCACAGAACGGCAGAGGGTGTGCTTCACTGTTTGTATTTAAACAAACCATTACTGTTTCAAAAAAACTTTATATATTCCACTCCAGTCTTGCATATTTTTATTGTTTTAACAATTTTAAATCAGTTATCATATGACCTTATAACAATATACATCGCGTGCGCTAGTGAAGTATAATGTGTCTTGTGTTAAAAATAAAACTTTAACAATTTATCAAAATGGTACCAAAAAAAAGTCTTTTAACTTAGCTCGATACGAAATCAGATACAAAATTTTATGTGGGGAAGAGACGTCAGACGCCGATTTGGTTAGACCTGGTTGGCAAAAATTGAAAATTTATGAGATGGTTGTTATTTACAACATTATAAATTATTAGAAATATTAAATATTTCGCAGAATTCTAATGAAATACTAATAAAAAAACTGGACGACCGGAGATAAATTGAATGAATGGATACTATCATTTGACAAACAAATTGGGCGGCAGGGCAGTGAAATATAGATTTATTGTATTTACACTATATTTACGATCATGAAAAAAAAGGTTACTTCAAAATCCTTTTTCGTACTTTACAGCATTTCCCAAGATTAACTCCATTTTTTAAGCTGTTCAAGATTATAATCGGGTTCGAATTTTAAAAATTAGTTCTCTCATACAGGGACACTTCCAGGATTACCGACTTCAGAATTATCACTTTCAGTACAGAATTATCATTCCCCAGTGATGTCCATTAAAGAGAAGTTTTAAGAATATATATATATATATATATATATATATATATATATATATATATATATATATATATGTGTGTACTAGGTTGTTACAAAAGTCCTTGCACATGAACACAACCCATAATTATCCATTAAGAATGTTTTTGTCTATTTATGTCAATGTTTTCTTTGACTAATCCTTTAATTACTTGTGACTTGAGATGGCTTTATGGATCATTTACATTTTTAAAACGCACTTGCAATGTCAGAAGAAAAAACGTGATTAGTGGTCTTTTGAGACATTAATGGAAAAAAGGTTTAAGCGGAAAGGCAGCCGCCGAAGAAATTCGTGCCATAAAACAAGATTCAATTATCCATCGAAAACCCAGATCAGGTCGCCCAACGATCGTTGATGACGATGTTCTTGAATATGTGAACCAGGACCAACATCCAACTACTCATGATTTATCGGCTTTATTAGGGACTCAAACCTTGACTGTGAACAGCTAGACAGAGTTTATGCAGTTTTGAGTGCAAAGCACCCCGCTTTGGTCAACAGGAACCAAGTCATTTTGCAACACGACAATACCCCTCCATATCGTTCTCATCTGACCAAGGAAAAATTATCGGAACTACAAGGAGTAAACGTTGCCTCATCCTGCGCATAGTCCAGATATTGCACCATTAGATTATGGTTTATTTAGATCAATGTTTCATTTTTTCTAAAGTTCAGATCTTTGATAATTAGGAGGACGTAAAAATTGGATGCGAAGAGTTCTTTGCCTCAAAACCAAAGGAGTGGAACCGGCATCAAATCTAATTTCCAGCAGAAAGATGAGTGATAGTAGTTGAAAGCTATGGACTTTACGTTGAGGAGTAGTATTCAATAATGTTTAAAATATTTAATCTGAAATAAAGCTATACTAATGCACAAGGATTTTTGTAACGACCTAGTACACACACATATATATATATATATATATATATATATATATATATATATATATATATATATATATATATATATATATAAATATCTATAATAAAGAATATGTATATCACAAATGAAAATAAATTTATAGATAAATTTAGTATTAACATAATAAGTAAAAAAACAGAGAACATTTAAGTAAAGTAAAAATGAATTGAAGTAATGAAGTAAAATTTAAGCCTTCTTGAACACATAAAATCTATAAAGTTTAAAATATATCATAAGAAAGTAATGAACACAATTTTTTTCTTCTATCCAAGTTGAAATAAATATAGGTTTACCAAAGATATTTATCTTTTAACTAATACATAGTCAGGATATATGAAAGATATACTTTGCTTTAAGAAACCCACTTTCAACGGTGAATGATGGACCCTATTCAAGCATAGGATATATTTTTACTCCCCTCGAATCCTTCAACAGACGATCAAAAAATTATCAAAAAGGAAAAAATCCTTGTTGAAAATATTTACATCCAGAATATTTTTAACATTGTGAATGGTTCAAAAATGGTCTTGACGAAAATGCTAAAATAAATTTAATTACAAACCCTAAATTCTTTAATTGTTAATAAATGGAACCATCCATATCGTAATATCGACGGGTACCTGCATATCCTCATAAGAGATATTGAAAGCAATAGAAACTTACAAGATTTTGCAGGAATGCTGTCGAAATTCTTTCTCTATCTTAATTTCTATGCCTTAGAAAAAAAAATAATAAAAGGAATGACTGTACTTATGATATATTTATTTGTTATTTCAAGCACATCCGAAATCATGTTGAAAACAGAATGTATATATCAATATTTATTTCCGTTTTCATCATAAACGTCACGGACATAATAAATATTATAAACAATATGGTTACAGTTGTCATGCCCATTAGGAAAAGACTAAAAAGGAACTTGATGAGAAATCTCCTTTCCTGAATTGTTTTTTATCTCTCTTTGTAAAGTTGGGAATTTACAGCTGCGTGGTTTCACACTTTTGCCGACAATATGTTAGGGTTTAAACCAGAAAACCAATAAATTCCACTCCTTTCTTTTTTGTTCAAAGTTCATTTTATTCACCATTTATTTTTACTGAAATTTTTAAAGTTCATATTTTAATAAAAGCGCAAGAACAATGAAAATGAGAATAATATAATTAATACCGAATTGTTCATTTAAAAAATGCTTTGAATAAGATTTGACAGAAATAAATTACCGTGGATCGTTAGCTCGGTTTAATGGCGCGCGTTCCGCTCTCTTTCATTCACTTTTTTTCCCATCGGCTTGGTTTTTCTATTAGAAGAGTTTTCCTGAAGTAAAGGAGTAACATAATAGATTCCGAGGCCCAAAAACCCTTATTATAAAATTTTAAGTAAAATCCTTCACCGGGATTTCGAGATACATTTTGCAGATATGTAGATATCGCTTTTATTATAGTATAATAAAGTAAAGAGCAAAATTATAATAGAAATATTAACTATGCAATAACAAAATTATACTATTCCTAAAAAACAAATAAGAGAAGAATAATATAAACAAGGAAGTATTTCATTTAATATTATATTACCAAGATGCCCAACAGTTTTCCGTTAATTCCAAATCTGTAGTTTTGACCTTTCAGTTTCTTTGTCATTTGCCGCAGCAACAAAAAAATCCGATGTTTGATGTTAGCCAGCTCATTCAGGCAAATCTCTTTTCAGCTTTAATTGGATTGTAAGAGTTGTTGGAAACGGCCTAGGCTTCTGTCAACAGATCGGAATTGGTAGATGCTTTGTAAATTCATGGAGCATTCGACAGCATTTGCAAATGCAAACGTAAAGTCAAGGACATGATGTAGTGTACCATTGGTTTGTGAACAAACAGTTTAGAATGAATAGGCTATAAAAAATAATGAGGGTAATAAATAATAGAGATATAAAAGCTAAATCGCATGTGAAATGCATTCAGTTCAAAATAAACAATTTTATATTACGTTGAGGAAAATCAAAATGGTACAAGCTTGATTATTCTCATTTAGATGTTATAGGGAATATTCCTTTTATACAATTGTGACATACAGATGCTGTGAGTAATGGTAATTCTAAATGTGCAAGCTCTATCAAAAACTCAATTAAAAAAATGGAATCAGTGCCTCCAAAAACCTAACCGATCCCTAAATCATAGAAAACTTCAACAATAACGGAAAACTGAAATGCACCTATGCAATCGAAAATCCGAAAGTAAATTCGGAAAAAGTGTTCTTGAAAACCTAATAAGTGATACATGTACCGAAGAATTTATAATTAGTAGTTAATATCAATTATCAAATAAACGTAAAAAATATCGATATATTATGGTGAAATTATTTCCAAAGTCTTTATTTTGATGAAATTAATTATTTTTCAATAATAAAATTAATTAAATAGAATTAATTCATGTCATACCGGTTGGGTTATAATTGAAATGAAAAAAGTTAAAATTGAATCGGAAAAGAGTACAATTGAAATGGAAATAGTTACCTTTGAATCGAAAAGGGTTACAATTGAAATGGAAAAGGTGACAATTGAAATGGAAAAAGTTGCAATCGAAATGGAAAAGGTGACAATTAATTTGGAAAAGGTTAAAATTTCAATGCTATAATATGTATATTCTACATTTCGTAGAAAACAAAAATTATTTTATAATATAAGTATAAGAAATATTTATAATAAAAGTATAAGAAATATTAGAAAAAAAATACATACTTAAGATATTGTTATTCATATAGTAATATATATATATATATATATATATATATATATATATATATATATATATATATATATATATATATATATTTAATAAAAATATGCATGATAGTTTCAATCATGAATTTTTTTATAAAAAATATCTGGATGTGGATACCCCATGTTACAAGGAAGTATACCCCTATTAAACTATAAATTGGTGGCTCAAAAAGTGACCCTGAATTTGGTTACTAGTTTTGGAACATAGCAGTATCTCGAACGAAACTCGGCGTCGCGACGTCCATCTATTGACACACACAAGCTCTTGTTTCTTGAAGTCTTATTCCGTTATTATATGTCGTTTTCTTTCAGTTAGTAACAAGTTCCCAAGAGATTTCTGCGGGTTCCTTGACAACATTAGAACTGTCTATGTCACTAGATAAAACATTGGAAATCGACGACTTCAGCATTTTAAGCGGAAGAAACCACTTAACTTATATCTTATTCCTCTACTGCAGATTTGTTCAGCACACAAAGGAGGAAAAAAATTATTTTACACTCAATTTTAACACTTAAAACAAGTAATAAAATTGTTAAATTAGAGTGGAAAAAAAATCGCGTTTATAACCTTTATCACCGAACCAATAAATGTCGATATACCTTTTGATTTAAGTTTCTTATGACCTACAAATAAAGTACCCCTTTCAGATCTCCAATTTCAACCAAAATCTGTTATATTATCTAATCTGTTATAATAATTATATATTTATAATATAATATAATATAATTATAGAATAATTATAATTATATTATATTATCTGTCTAATTAACCAAATTTGACATATTTTACATTATATTTTAATATCATTTTTGATGAAAGTCTAATATGACCTTCAAGTAAAGTACCACTTCCGCTTTGTCAAAATTTACTATGTTATTTACATTAATTTCCAAGTCTTAAATACCAAATTTGAGAAGTTTTCAATTACATTTAAATTTTTTTGTGAAAATAAGTAATGACCTTCAAGTTGCTATGTTTTATCTAGATTGAGTTTGATTTATATTTTTGCTGATAATATATCTGTATAAAGGGACGCCATTGGGCAATCATTGAGGGTGATTATTCCAAAATTATGTAAGATTATAAATAGATATGAATTACTTATTTTGCCCTGATTTGTGATTACCATTATTTAATAATTAACCAAGATAATGTTCCTACTTCTAACTTTAATAATAATACTAATAACCATAATTCTAATCAAATTTATAGCTACCATACTTAATACAAAATATTCAAATTAATAATGGGCATGGTTACTAAAGAACAACCTCCTTCCTAACATTTATCTTTATTCATCAAAGTAATTAACTGTTACAAGAGTTTAACCATGGAATGATTCAGACAAGACCTAGCCATTAACTGTTCTAACATAAATATCTTATTTGTAATAATTGATGTTGATGGTCCTTCAACATCTCTTTGTCGAGTTTCCCTGCATATCTTAAGTCATGGAGTATGAAGAAGACAAGCATCTGTCATCTCCAGCAGGCAGAGGGAAGGGCTAGTAGTTGTCCTCAAAGTTCGGCCCTCAAGGGAGAAGAGAGAAGTCCTCTTTCGTTGCTTCTCCGGCTTCGGTTCCCATTTTCTTCCTCGTTCTTCCCAAGAGGGTGTCGAATACATTGTTGGTTGGTTAGATCTCCGTCACTGGGCGGTACCTTTTTCGTGATTGGCCAACTAGTTATATAGAGAGAGGAAATTCTGGGATTTGAGCGCATTGTTCCACCCCTTGTCCGGGGTAGGACGATCTCTTCGAATCCATTAGTATCCTCTAATCGAATGACGTCCTTCCCAGGCCTCTGCCGTTTTTTCGGTATGCCAGCCGGGATGCCAGGATGACTGCTTTCCTAAAACTGAATACGTCTTCCAGGACGGACCACATCTTGCCTTTGTCACACTGCCCACTTTTCAGTAGGTTTTTAAATTAACTTATTTCTGAGGGTAAAGGCTAGGTAAGCGTTGTGGTGACACCTGCAAGTTATCTTGACACCTGTCCTATCCATTATTTTCTTTTGTTCGCACCTTGTTTATGTAAAGTACCACTTCCGGTAATCATGCAGTGACCAAAGGGAGGTTCACAACTAGATTATAAAGTAATCCTAAATACAAAATTTTAACTTTCTGCGGCTAACCGTTTTTGAATTATGCGAGATACGTTATGTACAGACGTCACGACGAAACTAGTCAAAATGAATTCAGGGATGGTCAAAACGGATATTTCCGTTGAAATCTGAAAAAAGAAAATTTTCGCGATTACAATACTTCGTTTACTGCGTACAAGGAAGTAAAAACAATGAAAGTAAAAAATAAAATCTTTCCTTTATTTTTTCTTCTTTAAAAAGTATTTAAGCAGTTAACAAGGTCGATGAGTGTGGTGTGAGCTTTAAAAATAACTTTATTAAACAGTTTACAAGTTACATGATATACATATATATATATATATATATATATATATATATATATATATATATATATATATATATATATATATAATGAGGCTACTGAGTGACAGATAGACTGTAAGGATATTATAATTAGACTTAAAGCTAAACATAGTGGGAGTGTCTCACATTACCTTATTCTACCTTACATTCTATCTTACATTCTAATACTTATTCTAATATTACATTCTAGATACTGGCTACTACATTGCTATTGCTTCTGCTACTGCTATAGCTACTGCTACCTTTTCAGATAGGCTTTTATACATACAATAAGAGAAGGGATGATCAAGGAAATAGAACTTGTTTTAATGCTGACAACGAGGAAGGACAACAGTGACTTCCTGGGTTGTAAACATTATTTAACATCAAATATTTACTGGGTCAATGGCATTAGTTAACAAAGCGCAAAAGGTGAGAAGAAAGACGGGGCCATAACAATGGGTCATAACCATTGTTACAAATTAATTTCAACCAAATTATGAGAAGAACCACTAATAAAAGTAATAAATATTAATGGATGTAGCTGCCTTATTAGTAGGTACTGTAATCCAATGAATACACTCCTGAAAAAATATTGATAACATTTTAATACAATTAGACACCTAAATGTCATCTTTAAAGTACTATTTTGGAAATCCAATATAATTTTTTATATTTTCTAATTATTTTAGTGGATATATTTACCCTATCTTTTGCTATAAGGGATAGCTTCTCTCTTTAGAATGAATAAAAAAAATCATATTTCTATAAATATGCGATTTTCCAATAAAATAGGATAGAATATAAAACTTTCGCAGGCTTTCTTGTTAGCCACAAGCATGATCGTATAAAATTTATAGCATTAGATTTGGTAATGCAATCAGCATAGAGTGCGAGTACCAGTATTTTTACAATACAATTCATGGAAAATATACCAGTTGCTCAGTGAGTTATGCCGGTATATATACAAAGCCAAGGTACGAATCCTGCTGCAGTAGAACATTTATTTTCGGTTCTATCAGACAGGGATCGAGCCTCAGGGCTGATTTTGCATCCGCAAATATTGGACATGTGTCCCTGCTTTCGTACCAATGGGCCTTAGGATCCAAAAATAAAACGCTGAAAACGCTTTATTTTATATTTCGTGTTTGGAAAATGATTGGACGTGGTTTTACCACCAAAATATTTGTTTTTCAGAGTATATTAAAGGAAAGATACAAACTTTAAAACATATTTGCTTTTTGGTCTAATAAATCGAAAACAAATTTTACATTACTAGGTAAACTATACTCATTAATTTTTTTAGACTGAAAATTATGGCAGATTTTAACAGGATCAGCGCACCAAACAACTTTTATGTTGAATGTATCATCGAAAACAAAAAATATTTTTTTCTTTTCAGTTCCGAGGAAGCTCACAAGTTATCAAGCCGCGAAATTACGTATCGATCGAAGCACTGTATCTAGTCTTCAGTTTATTCGATTTTGATGTTTTTGGATTTGTCGGAAGGAGCCAAGCATCTTCTCTCCATCCATATAAACAGCTTTTGCTTTATCTAGAAGATCTGTGATTGCAAAATAAAAACAAAATTGAGATTTTTGTTACGGATAACGTTGTTTCTAAAACACGTAGGAACACCGCGATTAATGCAAATCGCGTAGGTTAAAAACCTGTACAAGCCATTCAAATTTGGTTTGAATCTGTCAAAGTAATCCTAAATTATGGGCGATTTTTTTAATCTATTAAAACTTTTTGGAGGTTAATAATAAAGATATGGGAGGAATTCTCAATCAATATTTTTTCTATTTTTCGGTTCATCCTAAAAATTGAATATAGGAGCTTTTAAAAGTTCAAAAATCAAATCTGACACTAGTTTTGAATACAAATTTATTTTTTAAATACCTCATTCTGTATTTAAAATAACAAAATAAAAATTTAAAATGGTCTAACAATCGATTATTGCTGAAGTAAGCACCAATTACTGAAGACTTTCAGTCTTCACTCAGGCCTTGAACAGTGCTAGAAGCCTTAAAAATATATTATAATTATAATTATAATATATTATAAATGTATTATAATTAAGTTTTGCGACCTTAATAAAGAGTACTGTAACATTAGGTAAAAAACACTTGTAACCCGAACATCAAAACAAAAAAAAAATTATACGTCATAAGTTGTTCATTACCCTTCCCGCAATAATTGGTAAAAAGTCACAAATTTTGCCGCGTCGGGACTTGATGGGGAGAGGGGGAGAAGGACAGAAAACTAATTTATTTCCAGTTTTTTTATGAATATCTCAAAAACTATGAGGTTTTGTGCTAACATTATTCTATAGACAATTAAATAATCTGGAGTATCTATAAAAATGATTCTAAACAATATTTTTCTATTTGCAATGGTAAATGGTTAAGGAGATATTAAAGGGATAAAAGTCATGGAATTTCCACATTCAGTAAAAATTGTTTTGAGCACCTTTATTACAGGAAAAATAAGCACAATCTGGACCAAATAAACAACACAATTTGTAGTATGTTATTAGGTAGACGGTTTAAGGGTCAGGGTTTTTCCAGTAATACCGAGGAGTAATTGTTTTTTCTGATATAGATGGGAATAAATTTAAGATTGGACTATTGAAGATATTTATTTGGTCATTTAAGCAAAACTCTGGATTGGATTTGAAGGATTTTATTATTTTAAGTGCTTCATATATATTTAATTTGAAGCTGCTTTCAACGTGGTGTATTAATTTAACTCCTGAGTCTTTTGATGAATTTATGATTATATTCATTTAAATGAATTGCAAAGTTGGAATTATCTGTCTTTTTATTATATGCACGTATATGTTCCTTTAATCTCTGATTTAGCGATCTTCCAGTTTTTCCCGTGTATTTGGCTGCACAATCATTACAATTTAGTTCGTATACTCCGCTTTTTAGGAAAGGGTATATTTTGTCTTTAGGAGAAGAGAAATATGAGGATAGGGTTTTTTCTATTTTAAATGCAGGGTTTAATCCTAGTTTTTTCAATTTATCTCCGACTTTGGTGGATATAGGGCCGTAAATGGAATCAAAACATAATGTTTGGGGATGGGCCTATCTTCGGAGTTGTTGAATAGATATCGTTAATTGTCTTTTTTTGTATTTGTTTTTTACTTTCCCTTATCTATATACGAAGAATAAAGTAAGGGGAAGTATTGCAATCGTGAAAATTTTCGAATTCGAGTTTTTGACGGAAATACACGTTCTAAGGTTCCCTGAGTCCAAATGACCAAGTCTCGCAAAATGGTCTGTGTGTTCGTGTGTCTGTGTGTATGTGTGTATGTGTATATGTGAACAGTCTAGCTCAAAAACGAAAAATTGCACGATACTGAAATTACGCATTTAAGGTTGGCACATGCATGTTATGTTACAGCAAAATTTTCGTCAAAATCGACTTACCGGAAGTACAACTTTATAGAATCGATTTTACACTTTTTTTCAATTTTCTCGAAAACGGCTCTAACGATTTTGATGAAACTTGCCTAAATTATTCTTCGTAAAGGTCTTCAACTTTTAATTTATGTAGTAAATCACCGAAGAATCGCAGGGAAAAAAGTAATGACGAAAAGAATATTTCATTTGCGCATAGCTTAAAAAGTATGCATTTTACGGTAAATTATATATAGAATTGTATGAAAGGTAATTAAATCATCTAAAAAAACAAAAAAGAATGATGAAAATTGGACCAATAATAGCAAAGATACAGCGCATCGGACTAACCGGAAATAGTAATTATATCATGGATATTACAATTGTTTACGATTTTCTCGAAAATGGCTCTAACGTTTTTGATGAAACTTGCCTAATGTCTTCTCCTTACAGGCCTTTAACTTTTCATGCATGAGTATGCACTATACCAACGAGAAAATGGAGGAAAAAAACTTATGATGAAAAGAATATTTTATTTTCGCATAACTTAAAAAGCATGCATTTTATAGTAATTTATGTATAGATTGTATGAAAGATAATTAAATTATCTGAAAAACAAAAAATATAATCATCAAAATCGGTCCGGTACTAGCAAAGATACAGCGCATTGGATTAACAGGAAGTGGCAATTATATCTTGGATTTTACAATTTTCTCGTAAACGGCTCAAACGATTTTGATGAAACTTGCCTAATGTCTTCTTACAGCCATTTAACTTTTAATTTATGTAGTACATCACCGAGGAAATGCAGCGAAAAAAGTTATGATCAAAAGATTATTTTATTTGCGCATAACTTAAAAAGTATGCATTTTATGGTAAATTATGTATAGAATAGTATGAAAGGTAATTAAATTATCTAAAAAGCAATAAAAGAATCATCAAAATCGGACCAATATTAGCAAAGATAAAGCGCATCGGGCTAACCGGATGTAGCTCTTCTATCAGGGATTTAACAATATTCTCGTAAACGGCTCAAACAATTTGGATGAAATTTGCCTAATGTCTTCTCCTTACAGCCCTTTAACTTTTAATTTATGTAGTACATCACCGAGGAAATGCAGCGAAAAAAGTTATGATCAAAAGATTATTTTATTTGCGTATAACTTAAAAAGTATGCATTTTATTGTAAATTATATATGGACTAGTATGAAAAGTAATTAAATTGTCTAAAAAGCAATAAAAAAATCATCAAAATCGGACCAATATTAGCAAAGATAAAGCGCATCGGACTAACCGGATGTAGCTATTATATCAGGGATTTTACAATTTTCTCGTAAACGCCTCCAACGATTTTGATGAAACTTGCCTAATGTCTTCTCCTTAAAGGCCTTTAACTTAGATAATTAGATACAGCGCATGTAGTATATAACCAAGGAAATGCAGCGAAAAAAGTTATGGTGAAAAGAATATTTTATTTGCGCTTAACTTAAAAAGCATGCAATTTATATTAAATTAGGTATAGAACTGTATGAAAGGTTATTAAATTATCTAAAAAACAAAAAAAGAATCATCAAAATCGGACTAGTATTAGCAAATATACAGCGTATTTTATGAGGAGCACAAGACCCTAGATGGATAACCGAGCGCATCTGAAAGGAGACGGATGCGACCGAACCTTCTCCCACCAATCTATTATAATGAATATACTCTGTAATAAAGTAATTTAAGAATACAAAAGCGGAAATTAACTTAATAATTTATATTTTCATGTTATTTAATGGAAAGAAAACATGAAAACTAAACCGAAACTTTTAAAATATATTTGCAACTTGACGAAGTTAAAATATATAGGTAGTGTACAGAATTGTTATACTAAAACTGTTTAAAAAACTATTTTATTGTACTGAAGTGGGAGAAGAAGTGAAGAAGTGAATGCTGCTGATTTTATTTCAAGCATTGTTTAAGTGAACTTATTAAAATTATATTAAAAAGATAATTATTATAGGACGGCAAGGGAAAGTTGTGTGATGCGCGCACCGCACCAGATTTTTTAAAATATGATTGATAGTGGTTTTGTTGTATCCGTTATTTTTTACTATGGAATATATAATTTCAATTTCTTTACTATAGTTCTTTTTAATTAATGCTATATTCAAAAGACGGTAAATCATGCTATTAAAGGCTACGAGTTTTTGTTACATAAACGAGTTTATGTGCTATCGGTCTCTTAGCTCCATTATTTATAACGACATCCGCATGGGTGGGTTTCCGGTAAATTCCAAATTCATGTTGTTTGTTTTTTACTGAGAATTCTAAATATAAAAAGTTTACAGTTTTGTTTTTTTCCAGTTCTACTGTGAATTTAATCGAGGGATGAATTTCGTTTATTTCCTTTAAAAAATTATTTATTTGTCTTTTCGTACCAGACCATAAGCGTACAATGCCATATCCAGATACCAGAATACGATATGTTGAGCTAGTTGAGAACTGTTTGGGTCAAGAAATTTTTGGTCTAATTTGTCCATAAATAAATCTGCCAGAAGGGGTGAGAGAGGGAAGCCCATCGGTAAGCCTTCTTCCTATTTGAAGAATTTTCCATCAAATTGAAAATAATTATATTTTATACAAATAGACATCACATTGTAAAGATCTAGTTTTTCTAGCGGTGCTAGATTCGATCGGAAGATTAACTGTTCTAAAATTTCTAAGATTTGTGACGTCGAATGATATTAATTTCGCGTTATTCGGAATTACCACGTTCTTAATTTTGTTGACTAACGCTATAGAGTTTTTTATCGTGTGTTGATGGAAAAATGAAATTCTGGTTTTGAATAAATTGTTCAAGTAATGGGCAAGTTTATAGATCGGTCTATTGATGTAACTCAGTATTAGGAAAACCCATATTCTAGAAAGAGATAACTATAGAAAGAAAGTCTATTATCTTATAAAAAAAACGGTTTTCCTACTATCAAAAATCCAGTGAATAAATTTGCCAACGAAGTCTGCGAGTTAATAAAAAACAAGATAATAAAAAATACACTCTCATTGAGATGAATCCGCTACCTCTCTGACTATATGGCCTACCAAAAATACACAAACCGGAAATCCCCATAAGACCAGTCGTATAGCCCGATCTATAAACTTACCAATTACTTGAACAATTTATTCAAAACCAGAACCTCATTTTCCACAAAACACACGGTAAAAAACTCTATAACGTTAGTCAACAAAATAAGGAACATAGTAATTCCGCATAATGCGAAATTAATATCATTCGACGTCACAAATCTTTTCACAAGTATCCCACCACTAAAAACAATAGAAATTTTAGACCAGTTAATCTTCCGATCGAATCTAGCACCGCTAGAATAAATAGATCTTTACAATTTGATGTCTACTCGTATAAAACATAATTATTTTCAATTTGATGGAAAATTCTTCAAACAGGAAGAAAGTTTACCGATGGTTTTTTGTGTGTTTTTAGAACTGAAGATGAATGAATAACATTCGAAACTAGTTTTCAATAAAACAAATTTTTAGAAGTAGCAAATAATTTATCAATCCATAAGCAAATCATAGAAATATTCTACTAAATAAGTATGGATACCACAATTTCCAATATTTTTGTAAGCGTTGGTGGTAATCAGAAAGTTATATAAGACCAGTAAAAATTGTTTTTTCTACCTATTAGACACAAAAGACTTTTTACTCTTCATCACTACTTATAGTTTTAAAACAACGAAAATAAAGCATATCCAGTGAAAATCACGTCGCTTAGTAAATAAAGACTGCACCCCTTCCTTCTTATTATTATTTTTAAATTAATGATTTGAAGTACGGCTGGTAAGAAATGAGATGACATACATCTGATTCCTGACTCAGGTACAAACCAAGTTGTAGCAGAAAGTTTATCTTCTGCTTTATCAGGCGTCCATTGGCTCAGTCAACTCCACGTGGTCGACTCATTTTCCCTATAAAAGGGCATTATAGTAGGCAGCGAATAAAACCTACTTTTTAAATACAAATCTAGGTATGGGGAATAAATTTACTTTCGTTTTAAAAACAATTAAACTTCACTTATTGTACAGTTAAAAACTTAGTCTCGAAAGCAAAAACTTTTGTCCATTGGGGATTCCAGATATCAGCTGTAATTAATGCATGAAGAAGGGACAACTGGGACGACTGCAGTTCTCCAAACTAGCTTTCAATTCACACTTTCAACTAAATCGTCTATAAGGTGCATGAGGAAGTTCACCCCCTGGGCAACGGATTAGTGAGACAGGTGTTTAGTTCCAGGCTGATTGTTCGGGCCCATTAAACTGAAAATAATTGACAATCCTGCGCCCTTGTTTCAATGCGGCTGCACAATGTACCGGCCAGTTCTTAGCTTAATCCCTCTGTCTTGTTTCCATCTACGTACTTTATTCTCCAAACAAAAACAAAACGTATTTAAAAAAAAAAAAGAGGATTTTTTTTAAACTGCTTGAGATCAAATACAACCCACGAATGCAACGGATTAGACCTAAGCTATGTATTAGTATTAGTTTAGTTGCGAAAGTTACATCAATTATTTAAGCTTATTAAATGAAAACATTATAATAAAAAATCTGGTACGCGCATCGAACAACTTTCACTCGCCTCCTTATTTGAAATAGATGTTTAAAGTTTCCATTTAATTTACAAGAAAATTTCATTCAGTTTCCATGGAAAACATTCAGCTTCCATTAAATGATATAAAAGTATAAATTATTATTTACAATAATCACTAAGGTTTATGCGTTTTTCGTCACTCCCCACTATATTTCACCACTTTATATGTTGAATATTATTTTTATAAAATCTTGAGCATTCCGATGGTCTATTAGACATATATATTAATACTCTTATTTCCCGAAATTCGTTTTTTTTTATGTAGAAAAATGGTTTTCCTTTTTTTCCTTCTTTAATTACATATCAAATTCTATCAGACTTTATATTTATCCATTTCTCATTACTACTAGCAATGAGAGAAAGTTAATTATTTCAAATAAACAAAATTAAAGGCACATTAGAGGAAGCCATTTTGATAATTCGGCCTTGAAGCCCTGTTAGACTATTTCAATGAGGATAAGATCTAGCTGACATTGAAGACCATTTAATTGTACGTTGACATAATGAGTTCCATAAAAATCGTTAGAGCCGTTTTTGAGAAAATTGTGAAATCAATAACACGCACACACACACACACACACAAACACACACACGCACACAAACACACACAAAAACACACACACACACACACACACACACACACACACACACACACACACACAAGCACACACAGGCACAAACACACACATACACACACACACACACAATAAAAAAAAACGAACACGCACACACACGCACGCACACAGAGACACATTTTGCACACACAAAGTCTATTTTGCGAGAGTTGGTTATTTGCACTCATACAAAACGTGTATTTTGGATGAAAACTTTTGTAGAATTCGAAATTTTAAACGATCGCTTTTCCTCACTATATTTTTTACATAAAGGTAAGCGAAAGTAAAAATTAGTTATCTTCTAGTACCGGTTCTATCAATCTTATATTATTCCATTTGTGTGAAATGTTTTGCCCAGATTCGTGTCATATGTTTAATACTTGATAATTTATTTAATAACATAGTATAATATATTTCTTCTTTTGGTTATATTCGAAGAAGAAAGCTCGTCTTATATAAAGGAAATAAAAAAAGGATTAATTAAAAATACTAAGCCATACCATGTTGTTCAATTTCATTTGTTACAGACATTTTCAAAAATTTCAGACTTTTCATTTTCTCTTACTCAGCCATTTTATTCACAAAATTACATTTTCAAGTATTAATATCACACTCATTAAAAAAATTTGTGAAGTCAACTTCTCCAGATAGAAAATTTACATGGCAATGGCACGTACGCAAGTTGTGCATTTTTTTTCTTTATAGTTACTCCAATGTATTTATAATTACTGATCCGTGATCCGTTCCTCTGGGTCGTTGCGTGATGTTATACATATGCCTAAAGCCTTCCTCAATAAACGGTCAATATACCGCTAAAAGAATTTTCTAAATCTGATTGGAAGTTTCTGAAATTAGCGCGTTGAAACACACCAACTCTTCAGCTCTCTCACTCTCTCTCTCCCTATATATATATAGTTAAATATAACAGTCAGTCTTATTTTAAAGACCCTGACACATCTTTTCTTACTTATATACACCGTGGGAAATGTATTTTACTGTATATTTTGGAAAAGATATTTTACATTTATTTCCATGTTTATGGATTTTAGTTTATTTTGGAGGATCTTTAGGTTGAACTGCAGGTTCAGACAGTTGTTTCCAAACACAACTATGTCGTCGGCAAATGCTATGATGGTGTAATGGACACTCTGGAGGTTCCTGTATCTGAGGTGATATGGCCTCATTTCCTGTTTAGCTTGTTTTAGTACACAATCTAGTACCAGAATGAATAGGAGGGGACTAAGACTGCACCCTGTTCTGATTCCTTGCTCGCTTTGGAATTCCCCTGATGAGTGGTTGCACATCCTAACAACATTTCTTTGGATTTTCTACAGCTCAGGCTGGCCCGTCTCAGTCCTGTGTGAACCCTGCACTCCTCCATCTATTAGGAGATATCTTCATTCTGCACTCGATTCTGAATGCCTTGTTTAAACCCACGAAGCAATTGTAGGCCTCTTTGTCCTTTTCGATGATCTCGGATATTTGTCTCATCGTGAATATCAGATCTTGCGTGCTCCTGTTAGGTCGAAATCCACATTGTTCTTCTCCAAATTTTTGTTCTATGATGCTCCTCAGCATTTTTTCAAGCACCTTTGAGTAAACTTTATATGGGATACGGAGTAGGGATACGCCTCTGTGGTTCTGACACTCATGGTTATCGCCTTTCTTGAAGATTGGAATAATGATTGAGAATTCCCAGTCCTTCGGGATCGTTTTCGTTTTCCAGACGATGTTCAGGAGGCGTTGGAGCATTTCCAGTCCCTTTAGCCTGCTTAGTTTTAACATTTCTGGGG
The DNA here is from genome assembly GCA_948150685.1 of Rhaphigaster nebulosa. Taxonomy (NCBI): domain Eukaryota; kingdom Metazoa; phylum Arthropoda; class Insecta; order Hemiptera; family Pentatomidae; genus Rhaphigaster; species Rhaphigaster nebulosa. The sequence continues at coordinate 128,713,354 of OX411306.1, forward strand.
ATATGCCATCTATTCCTGCTGCTTTTCCTAGCGATTCTATAGCCTCATTCACCTCTTTGTAGCTAACGAAGTCATCCTCTTCCCAGCTGCCTTCCGTGCTCCAATTCTGCTGGTTTTCTTCCCGTCTCTGCGCATGGTTTGCTAACAGGTCTTTAAAGTATTCAGCCCACCTGTTCATGATATTTTCTGGACGACTCAGGACTACTCGGTTTTTGTCCTTTATATGCTTCAGCAGGGGTTCTTTCTGCTTTCTCATGCTCCTGAGGCTTCTATAGTAGAATTTCTGGTTTACCTTGTAGTTCTCTTCCAACTTCCTTCCATGATTTTCGTTTAGCATTTATTACAGCCTCCTTTACTTTCGTCCTTTGTTTCTTATAGGTAGAGAGCCGCATCTGTCTTCTTTTGCAAATAACGCTTCCAGAGAATTTTCTTCAGCTTGACTTCTTCCTTGATTTCTTCATTCCACCATCCGATTTTCTTAATTCTCTGTCCGAGTTTATTTTTCCCACACACCTCCTTAGCAGCCTCAAGGTTTATATTTTTTATCGCTGTCCACCTTTCTTCCACATCATCACTGTCCCAATTGTATCTTCCGCTGTCTGCCTTTTCTTCGAACATATTGTAATATGCTTGTGACGCCGCCTCTTCCCTAAATTTATAATATTTTATTTTAAATTTGGGTGTACGGCCTGGTGTCTCGGGAATTTTTAGGGTGTCTTTAAGGGTTAGGTCCATTATTAACAACCCGTGGTTGCTGCCTATCTCGTATCCTCTTTTGACCCTTATGTCTCTTGTATACTTTCTTTGATCCTTCGGTATTAAGAATAATCAATGATGGATTTCTCGTTTTTGCTTGGTATATACATACACTGTTAGATATGAATACTACACTATACTATAGCTGAATCTAATTGCCTAACTACTACATTGAAGAGATGATTTCCAGTAGGGTAAACTTGATATTTTTTAAGTATAAACTGTCACTTCAACATAGTCATTACAAACTATGTGGCTTCACCAAATGTGTGTGTTAAATAAACTTTTTTGGTAATATTATATTGTTTATATGAATAAATGTGTTTCCCTAATATCGCTTATACTTGTAATGTATTACAGATTAGAAGAAGGAGAGAGTTCTCGCTCGAGTTTGATAGTTTTAAGTTAATTTCTGCTTTTTTATTCTTAAATTACATGATTACAGAGCATATTGCAGACACACAAACCATTTTGCGATACTTGGTTATTTGGACTCAGGGGACCTTAAAACTTCTATTTCCACTGAGAACTCGAATTCGAAAATTTTCAAGATTGCAACACTTCCCCTTACTATATACTTCGTAAAAAAGATACATATAAGCGGTTTCATATAATAGGCCAACCAGTGAAGATTCGAAACAGAGGGTTGCAAATGATGTGGTAGGAACTTTAATATTTTTTATACTTGTATATATCGGTACAAACATGCTAACTCGGTTGACGACGGAAGAAATTTTGACAGTAAAAAAACCTCGAAGTTTTAGGATTATTTTTGTATTTTCGTTCTATAAGAAATTTAAGAGCATTAAATTCGGAGTCGAATGAGTATCACAACATAATAATTTAGTTTTATAGTTTTATTTTCAATAAGACAATTACTAAAGAATTTCTAAGATCCAGCTGAAGTAATCCCGGAAACTACAATAGCAATGTCCTAAATCAACTCGAAGAAAATTAGATGGTTGTGCATTTTTTCTCTGTCATAAGCCCAGTATACTGTCAGTACTAATTCGGAACAGGGCAACATGGCATTAGCCTTGGATATTTCTCCTTTATTCATTTGACAACGACTTTCATAACAAAATATTTATAGAAGAAACTGAGTAAGATAGCTGTGACCAACTTTACAGAAACTAACTCTTAGGGATCCTAAAAGTTGTTAGAATTGAAAATATGCCTGAAATCAAATATAAATGCACTTATAATTACCTACTTGATAATAGGAACTTACTATAGGAAAATATCGAAATAATAAAATATTATTTAAAAGAATAATATAGTTCTATTGATTCTATTGATACATACTTAAAATAAAAATATAGATCTTAAATTTAGAGTGGCCGAGTTGGATATTCACCCGAATAAGTCTGAAATGGTTTATAGTGTAAATCGGTAGAGACCCGCGGCATTTCAGTTCGAGCAGGCGAGACTCACGTTGCTATGATGACAAGCATAGGAGCAGGTCTGGGCATCAAGCTCAAGGTTGAAGACGTGGATATGGTGCAGCGAATCAGAATGAGAAAAGAAGACACACGACCGCCGCCTGTCATCGCGCATTAGTGATTACCTGATCCAGAAAAGAAAAACAAAGAGGGATTTCTCGGCACATGATAAAGGGTGTCAGAAGAACGACTGCCACATGATTTATCTTAGTGAGGAGATGGAACCTATGAATAGGCACCTATTTTGGCTGACCCGACAAAAGAGAGCAGCCGGTAAATTGAAATATGTCTGATTCGCGGCAGGCAGAGAGCGCTGCAAAGTGGGGCAGATTTACTAAATTTGAGGCATACATTAATGTATGGAATTTTAACAACAAATTATAACGTAAATGATGTGTGAATGGTCTATTCAACAATATACAATCTCTGTTATGCCAATTACAGGCATAAAAGTTTTATAAATATATATATATATATATATATATATATATATATATATATATATATATATATATATATATACACACACACACACATATAATGTATACATAATTACTTATATACATATATAAATATAAACCTCATTTCTTATATATAGAATGGAATAGAAGAATAATTTTATGTCTACGGTTGGAGGGGAAGACCCACTTTAACTCACCATTAAGGTGGGACACATGAGCCCGTCTCGAGGTACCGAAGACAAATCTTAAAAAGCAGCCTGATATATATAAAATATAGGGATGTTGAAAAAATACGTAAAAATCACTTTTCTGATGAATAAATGGTGTCTTCATCGCTAGTGCTGTCTTCAGTTAGTAAAATTCCTTCTGTATAGGTCTCACATTTTGAGATAGGAATTTTAGGGGTTTATAAAAACTACAGGACATCGTGAGAGAAAGTTATTAGTTTTTGGCCGCAAATATGAAATTTTCGGATCAGAAGATATTAGAAAAGAGTGAAAAATATCTATATCGGCATCAAATCTTAAGGTATTTCGTGAGAAGTGTCTTCGTGCTTGTTTAAAATTTTTAATATGAGCTTCTTGTCCGATAGGTAATAAATCATGATATGAAATTGTATATTCAAGAAGTCTTGCACAGTAACTTCATCAGTGGTTTCATTAATAATTATGCATTCATCTTTTTCTTTTTTACTTCCTTGTACGAAGTAAAGGAAGTATTGTAATCGCGAAAATTTTCGGGTTTTCAGATTTCAACGGAAATATCCATTTTGACTAGTTTCGTCGTAGCGTCTGTACATACGTACGTTCGTACTTCCGTTCGTACGTACGTTCGTATTTCGCATAACTCAAAAACGGTTAGCAGGAGAAAGTTTAAATTTTGTATTTAGGATTGTTGTAAAATCTAGTTGTGAATCTCCCTTTTTGGTCACTGCTTAATCACCGGAAGTGGTACTTTACTTGAAGGTCATAATTGATTTCCATCAAAAATTATATTAAAATACTTTGGAAAACTTCTCAAATTTGGTATTTAGAACTTATATATTGATTCAAATACCGTACTAGATTTTGGTCTAAATTGGAAAACCGGAAGAGGTACTTTATTGGAAGGTCATATTAGACTTTCATCAAAAATTATATTAAAATATAATGTAAAATATTTAAAATTTAGTAAATAGGACTTTTATATCAATATGAATGTATTTTCTAGATTTTGGTTAAAATTGGTGAGCCGAAAAGGGTACTTTACTTGAAGGTCATAATAAACTTACATCAAAAATTATATTAAAATTAAATGGAGAAATCATATGTTTCGGTAATAAAGGTTACCAACGCGATTTTGTTTACACTCTAATTAAACATTTCTATTACTTATTTTAAGTGTTAATATTGAGCATATAATACTGGTTTTCCTCCCCATTTGTGCGATGAACAAGTCTGCAGCAGGAGAATAAGAAATAAATTAAGTGGGTTCTTCCGCTTAAAATTTAGAAACTGTCGATTTCTAATGCTTTATCTAGTGATATTGACAGTTATAATGTTGTCACGGAACACAAAGAAATCTCTTGAAAAATAGTTACCTATTGAAAAAAAAAACGACATTTAATAACGGAATGAAACCTCCAGAAACAAGAGTATGTGTTTGTGTCAATAGATGGGTGTCCCGACGCCGAATTTCGATTTTGTGATATTTCAATTTTCGGAAATTAGTAACCAAATTGAGGATCACTTTTTGAGCCAACGATTTATAGTTTAATAGGAGTACAAGGAAGTCATGTGTTGTCCACATCAGGTATTTTTTTCTTATCTTGTTAAGATCTTTTTTACATACTTAAATGAACATTATGTATACAATGTACATATCAAATCCTTACTTTACGCGAAGGTATTCGAAGACAAAGCTATTTAAATGTCCGCTGCGTGCAGGGGTTTCACATGCAGGCATTGACCCTCACTAATTTGTAGAGAACGGGGAGGAACCATTCTGCTAGTTAAGGAATAAGGAGAAATATGAATAGAATGCTGAGTCCAGACCCCTTCCCTCGGCGAGCACTTCGACAAAGGGGACAGAGCTCTGCCATCTCCCAGACCTTCGTGGTGAGGTGATGTCTCTGAATAGAGGGTTGGCACAGGCCTTCAGCCCATCAAAGAATTTGATGTGCCTCCGGCTTATATATTCCGGCACTGAGGGTAGCTGGAGCTCCTCGTAGATGGTGGCGTTCCTCGCTCGTTGAAGTAGGGTACAACGGACGATCCGCCGAAGAACGGAGTACTGGAAGCTCTGCAGTCTTTGTAAGGTGGACTTATATATGTGCCGGAGCAGCGGTGCACCATGGTTGGCCTTATAATGGCTTAAATTTGCAGCTTCAGCCGAAGTGAGAGCTGCGGGGACGTGAGGAGGTAGTAAAGCCTATGCGACATAACCCGGGCCAGCTTGATTCTCTCTCTGACGAGGCTGGAGAAGGTGAGGTGCCTGTCTTAACTGGCGCCATGGTAGAGAATAGAGTCGGAGAGAGTGTTGTTTCCATCTTGAATTGCTTGAGCAGTGGCTTCTTCCCTTTCTGAAACGACACCACGATAGCGTCCGTCTTCGCCGGACTCACCCTGATGCCGTTCGGTCTTATATCTTTCACTATGGCCGCTAATGCTGCTTACAGATCCTTGAGGTACTCCATAGACGGTATCGTGTGGAGGCAATAGGTTCTCGCCGACCCACACCCAGAATTTGGGCCAGTATTGTCGTCATATTCTACTTTCCCACGAATGTCCGTGTCGTCCCCCGCTTGCATACTTTTAAAATTCCATCCATGAATATGGTTAAAAGGAGAGAACTGAGGCTGCCACCTTGTTTAACTCTTTTAATCATGTTAAAAGTCCTGGATTCTGTTCCGTTTATTCTAACTAAGCCTTTAGAGTTTATGGTAGATAGATTTTATTGCACCAATCAATTCCCCTGGCATATTTTTAGTGGCTAAAGCTGGCCATATTTCTTTTCTAGGAACCGATCAAAGGCTGCCTTTATATCGAGAAATGCGAGGTAAATGCTCTTCCCTCAGTCCCATGACTTCTCAATAATTGACCTAAGATGTGTTCTTGTATCTGGCGGTGGGGTCTAAATGCAGCTTGCTCCTCTTCCAGCAGGCCCCATAAAATTGTCTTGAGCTTCTTTTCCAAAATAGAGAAGTAAAGCTTATAGATTACTAGGAAGAGACAAATAGGCCGATAGTTTTCACAGTTACTTCAGCTTCCTTTCTTGTGGATTGGTATGATAATATTGTACTCCTTGGGTATAACTTCAGCAGAAAATATATTTTGGAAAAAGCCTTGTAGAGTTTTTTGAAGTTCCGGACCTCCAAACTTTATAAGTTCTGGCGCAATACCATCTTTACCTCCTGCTTTGCCAACTATCATCTTCTCCATAGCACATATGACATCCTCCTCCCTGACATAGCATCGTATTCTTCCTCTCTTGTTGCTTGCTCTTCTTCCATTTTCTCTTCACCGCCATCAGAGAATATTGCAACATAATGGCATGTATGGTAGATATGGCATATATCTCTTCAATATTTCCCCATTCCCAATGATTAATTGTCCTCTTTTATGCCTTATATTTCTAATAGGTTTACTTATCTAACCTTTAAATGCTTTTATCCTTTTCCAGAAGATTTTTGTGTTTTCTTTGTAGTCATTTTGCAGGTCTTTGCCACGCTCCTCCCAGCTTTTCTTCTTTGCCACTCTGACAACCTTTTAAGCTTCTTTTTTTCTTCTGACGTAGAGCTCCCGATTGGCTGCACTCTTGACTCTATAATATTCGTTCCAGGCTGCCTTTTTCTGAGCTATCACAGCTTTCACTCGGTCACTCCACCACTTAGTCCGTTTACCTTTGGTGGAGACTACCTTTATTCCACATACTCTTTCGGCTACCTCGAGAAATGTACACTTCAGTTTCGCCCATACTTTATCAATACTATGTTCCATATCAAAAGCTCTAATTTTCTCATCCAGAAGTTCTGCATATTCACATTTCTTTTCTGGAATCTGTAGCTTTGCGATATCGATTTTTCTGTATGTTTTGGGCCATTTCTTTCTAGGTCGGAGGATCCGGGTGTCTCCAATCATAAGAAGATGGTCTACTCCAATTTCAGTGCCTCTGATTACCTTTCAGAGTATCTCCTTATTCTCCTGCTGTATACGAAGTAGTCTATTATACCAATGGCATTTCTTTCTTTCTCTTAAAAATTTATTTTGTGCATAGTTTTATGAAGAAAAAAGGAATTTCCAAGAAGGAGGTCATAATCTGTGCATATATCAACGAGTCTTTTACCATTTCCATTTCTAATTTGTTCCCCTCCATCTAGGCCTACAGCACTATGAGCATTGGAATAATCTTTACCTGTTCTAGCTTAAAATCACCCATTATTATGATCACTCTATTCTTGTTTTGTCCTCTGATGATTTCTCTCTCAAGATTTGCATAGAATTGTTCTTTGTCTAGAACATCAGCATCCTCTGTCGCAGCATATAAGGGCGATCTTTCCGATTGACAGCTCCATATTTGCCGTTATTATTCTTGAATAGATGGGCTCCCAATCTTCTACTTTAGCGAAGAGGTTTTCTTTCATGATAATTCCCAAACCTTCCTTGGTTCTAAAACCAGCTGGCACTCCTGAGTAAATAACTACATGACTCTTGTTTAGGCGCACTTCTCCGTGACCTTTCCACTTCACTTATTCTCAGGATGTCTACCCTGAATGGCTGCATCTCCTCCACTAGTTCAACTTCCTCGCCATTTAAAGCTTTAAATTCCAGGTTCCAAGTCTAATATCATCCGAGCGCCGCGTCGTAACCGTTGAGGCAGGTCAAATCCGAGGCAACTTATAGTTTTTTGAATCGATTTATTCTATTCTACGGGTGATTGACCCAATAAGAGAGGCACATATTTGTTATTCTAAAGGGACTTTGTCCCAGAATAAAGTTATTTTTCTGTTTTTATTTATGTATATAAATGAATTGCTGAAATAAGCTATTTATATAATTCCACTACTTGGAGAAACGAAAATTTCACATTCAGAAATGGAATGGAAATATTCTGGTAGATTAAAAACTTCTACTAGCAGTCGAATAGAATGAAAACAGGATATTGGAAGTCGACGAAACTCAATCTGAAAAGAAAAAAATGAAAATTCATTTAGGACTAGAAAAGAAAATCATTCTGGCTGAGGTCTCAGTCCGTCTCGAAAATTCCAGCCACTACATGAAATACCGGCCCGCCTAATAGCTAACAACCAACGCCCATCGATTATCCTTTGGAATGTGCACGTGCTTCACGAATTTTCACATTAGCTCGCATATAAGAATCTACTCTATTAACGGACCATTTCAACAAATGGGATTATTTCCTTTTTCTCCTAAATAAATTCGAATGAGGAAATTGAAGGCCCTAACATCATATAGATGATATATTTCCTATAAGAAAATTATCGTTTATTATTCCATTAGTCGATAGAAATAATTATTAAAATTTAGGAAGTGTTTAAAATCAGATGTTAAAAAGTAAAATATAAAAGTTTTAGTATTAAAACGTCAAATCCTAATAGTTAAAATTTAGTTGCCGGGGAACCCAATTGTCGTGTTGGTAATATAAATTAATTTAATAAAAAAATTGATCTTTCGTATTTTTTTTTTTGTATCTTACAACTATTTATTCGCAACTGTCTAACAGAAGAATGACAATAAGCAAATGTTTTAATTAATTTAATGTTGAACTATCCGTCCCACCTAGGCTTCGTCTGGAATAACATGGATATGAGGATAGGGTTTTTCTATTTTATATGCAGGGTTTAATCCAAGTTTTTTCTATTCATTTCCGACTTTGGTGGATATAGGGCCGTAATATGGAATCAAAACATAATGTTGCGGGATGGGCCTATCTTCGGGGGTTGTTGAATAGATATCGTTAATTGTCATTTTTTGTATTTGTTTTTTTAAAATATGATTGATAGTATTTTTGTTATACCCGTTATTTTTTGCTATGGAATATATTATTTCAATTTATTTATTATAGTTCTTTTTGGTATGTTCAAAAGACGGTAAATCATGCTATTAAAGGCTGCTATCGGTCTTCTAGCACCATTGTTTATAACGACATCCTTGTGGGTGGGTTTCCGGTAAATTCCAAATTCATGATGTTTGTTTTTTACTGAGATTTCTAAATCTAAAAAGTTTATGGTTTTGTTTTTTTTTCCAGTTCTACTGTGAATTTGATCGAGGGATGAATTTCGTTTATTTCCTTAAAAAATTATTTATTTGTCTTGTCGTACCTGACCATAAGCAAGTAATGTCATCTACATACCGATACCAGTATATGGTATGTTGAACTAGTTGAGAATTGTTTGGTTCAAGAATTCTTGGGTCAAGGTTTCTTGACCGATACAAAATGGGGTAAAGTCATTTGTTTTGCAACAAGGGGTCAAAGTTATATTTTTTATTTTTTATTTTTAACGGATTTTACCTTCGAGAAAAAGGATATAAGTCAATGCGAACACTGTTTCAGAGACTAATAGCCGTTTTCATAGCCGGTAAATTTCATTAAAAAGAACAAAATATGACATAAAACCATTGTCGCAAAAAAATGACAACCCCCTTTATCCGAATACCGCAGATATTACTGTCTAAGCTTTCGTAAATATAGCCAATAATAAGGTTCACCAATATAAAATAGTTATAAATAGTTACACGAAATCAGTCGAAGGCTCGGTATGTCGCACTAAAAACACAACAAAAAAATTCTTAAGAAAATGTACCGCTGATAATAAACTTTATATTCAGTTTTGAACAGCGAACATATTCTGAAACAGTGGATCCAGAAAATCGTATTTCTCTTCACGAGAAAATTGACAATCCAAAAATTATAATGCAAAAAAGTACCTAATCACAAAACACAGCGATGTCAATTTGATACCGGAAATATAATTAGAATTTAGGTAAGATCGACCAATTGTTGTTGTTTTTTGTTCATTATTTTCAATAATAGACCTTTTTTTTCATCCTTATCATCAATTTTTTGTTTGTATATTTTCATTTAAATGCAAATAGATAGATTTGTGGTCATTTCTATTTAGATAGGGTCTCTCCCCAAACAAAAATGAAGCAATAAGTAAATACTATCAAATCTCCGATAGTAAAAATATCTACATATTCTTGTATATCAAATATAAAAAAATATCAACATATTTATCATTTACCAGATAAATATATATATATATAAAGCAACCCTTCTTCGTAGCGTCAAACCTGTCCATTTCCCATTCGGTTCTAACTAATTTTTAAAAATACCAAGAAGTTGTGCAAAGACCAAGAAGTTGTGCGAACACTGTTTCAGAGACTAATAGCCGTTTTCATAGCCGGTAAATTTCATTAAAAAGAACAAAATATGACATAAAACCATTGTCGCAAAAAAATGACAACCCCCTTTATCCGAATACCGCAGATATTACTGTCTAAGCTTTCGTAAATATAGCCAATAATAAGGTTCACCAATATAAAATAGTTATAAATAGTTACACGAAATCAGTCGAAGGCTCGGTATGTCGCACTAAAAACACAACAAAAAAATTCTTAAGAAAATGTACCGCTGATAATAAACTTTATATTCAGTTTTGAATACTGAAAATGATTTGATTGAAAATGATTGAATACAGTTTTGAAGACTGTGGCATACTGAAAAATGTTTTTATATACCAATTGAGCTTTTGCACTTTTATTTTGTCTTTGGCCTAGGGTTTTCACCGAAAAACTGTAATCTATGTATTCTATATGCTATTCTAATGACAATTCTATAAACTAAAATGTTAAGTGTTAGCGTTAGGTGCTGGTGGCTTGTGGTGGTCCCATCACCCGTTCATTGTATCGCAAATAGCCACTGATACTCCAGGTTGGGGGAACACTTACAGGAACACACACACACGGTACCCTACATACAGAACACTGCAACACCCCTCACTACAGACAAAGGTCACTTGCAGTAAATACCCCAGATAGCCGCCCCGGAAAGGGAGAGTACATCAGTATACTCTAAGGAGATAGCTCCTCCTCCACCTGACTCAGGAGCAGAGGGCTGCAGAATCCGCTCCCCTTTAAGCCAACTATTACGAAACCTGCCCAGCCGGACTGACAACGAAATAATCCAGGCGGCCCTGACTCTTCATGAGTTATGGTGCCAGCGAGGAAAGAAGAATAATGTGTGCCTTTTCTATCCTAAATCGCATTGAACCAAAAGTGTTTTTATACGAAAGCTCATTTATCGAGTATATTCTTGAACACCGGGTATCGATTAATATTAGGGATTGTATGGCCTGAAAGTATTTCTGCAATGTTGACTTGAAACAAAAAATAGTGAATATTTTTAATACACCAGGACCAAAAAAAATATATTTGTCTTCTAATTCATTAATGTATTTCGTGGCATTTTGGCGTATAAATGAAATTAACAACGACATACATTGCGGTGTTCAATGAACAAAAATAAAATAAACGAAATGTTTTGCAGTAGATTTTTAAAAGAAAAATCAATTAAATTAAAAAGTGATTTAAATAAAATAAAAAGCTTTATTTTATATTTAGATCACTCAATTTATTAATGATAAACGTAGCATAAATGAGATATCAATTTATGGACAGTTAGGTTTTTAAATTTCTCCCGAAATTATATTTACTGGTTAAATCAGCTCGAATGAGATTGAGTGAGTGGATTTTTGTCTCATAAAAACGGCTGACGGAAGTAAGAATATACTATTAATGTCCAAATTGCATTAGCCCGATTTCCGCATAAACACATTGTACATTTAATCGAATTAAGTTCGTAAATTATTCTAAATTGTTTACACAAATCTTAAATCCAAGTTGCAACACTAAATTTTATTCATTCTACTCATCTAAGATTGCTACATCAAAAACTCTGATTTGCTGGAAACCACGATTGCCGATGACAATGGTGATAATGAAGATTTGAATTAATTTTTCTATTTCATCAATCTATGCCCTAGTTAGAAGATTGAAACGATGGAAGTCCCATGAGCTTGAATAAAATGATAGTTAGGGGCCTAATTGTGAGAAATCTAAAACAATACAATCTAAATGAATTTATTTTTTTCGTGTTTTTTGCAATGTTAGTATGTTATAACTAGAATGCTAATAAGTTCTTAATGAGCTTAGTTGTAATTTCAAAAAATAATAAAAATGATTTTTTTTTAAATTATATTTTACTTTATATTTACACGCACTTTATTTTAGGAATTAATGGTTGTTCAAATTAGATCTGTTTGAATACAATAAACTTTATAAAAAACTAATTTTTATATTAAAATATAATCTAACCTACTTTATTATTCTATTGTAACAGTTATATTGTTATTCTGAACATTAATTTGAAACAGTTTTACATTACAAAAAAATTATAATACGAATTATTTTTGTGATGATCATGGGTAAAAAAATCATTAAGACCTCTTATTATGATGTTCAAAGTGTTTGCATTGTATAGATATTATTATATAAATAAAAATTCTCAATTTAGAATTGAACATTGATTTTTCACAAAACAGTGCCCATTGACCGCGTTAAACAACGGCTGAAGTGGACACAAAACACGCATGACAGATAAGTAATGCGGGTTTTATGAAAAGTATTCCCTTGAAATCAGATTTATCCTGCGTCTAATATGCAGAGCGGGTCAGGATCGGCAGACCAAAGGCTAGGAGGTGATTTCGCGCATCATTTGCAACAAAAAAGAGTTCACTTGGGCTATGGTCTAATTCCGAACAGAGGAGGATTAAATTTAAACTTTGTATTTTAAAGGCGGTCATGTTTTTTGTTGAATAGGAAGCCATAAATACAAAACTAATTGTAGCATCCTAAACTAGACAAAATGTTCTTCGAAAACAAGTAGAATTTTTCTTTGTTAAATCAATATGAATAGGGCTTCAAAGTGGCTAAATTACTCCATGCTCAGTTTTTCATAAAACTATGGGTTATTCCCGATTTTTTTTTAGCAGCGTTCTACTAGACTACAGAATTCCCACTTGGTAAAACACTTGCTTGTTTAATAAGCTTAAAGTACATGAGGATTAAGTTAAGGACTGTAACCGAATAAGCTGTGATTCACCTCACAGTTTTGTAAAACTACTATGTGATATGAAATTCTCAATTCTCAAACTACCATTGTTTTCAGGAAAAATAATTACAATAAATTAATACAAGGTTTTTTTCTTCTATGACCTAGGATGTATTGTAACAAATTAATTACTAAAATACATTTTTATTTATAACAAAACATCAAAATCCAGCACACGCCTCACAGACTTTACAACACCATCTAATAAAACTTAATAAGTGGTGCAAAGTTTGGAAAATTCGACAAATCCCAATATATCACTTTTACTCTTCGACAAGCAACCTGCCCTCGACAATATAGACCTCGATAATGTAATAATTCTGCAGACATACAAAATTTGATACCATTTATTAATTATCTGTTAATTATTTATAAATAGCTGGTCCCATGTCTCAGTACGTATTAAACGGTGGTAAAATGACGTTTTTATGTGGTTTCCATGAAGCAATCTCTCCCTACCTCCCTCCCTCCCTCCCTCCCTTCCTCCCTCCCTCCCTTCCTCCCTCCCTCCCTCTCTCCCTCCCTCCCTCCCTCCCTTCCTCCCTCCCTCCCTCGCTCCCTCCCCGTAATCAATCTTGCACCCAGCTTTAGATGTTTGGATTCAGGGTCATTTTTGGATAGGCTGAAGATGGTGTACTTTGTTTTCCCAGTGTTTATCTTCAGTCCCCATTTTTCAGTCCATAAGAAGAGGCCATCAAGTGCGTCTTGCATCCGATATTTAGCAGCTATAACTGATGAAGTCTTGTCCCAAAGGGCTATATCATCAGCATACAGCGAGGCGCTAACATTATTTGGGAGATTGTTTAATACATCATTAATAAATATGATGAATAACATTGGGGATAGAACACCACCTTGGGGAACTCCATTTTTTATAAGTTCGATCCGGCTCTTTATTCCCCTAGAATGTACTCTGGCCTTGCGCATTTTCAGGAAATTGTGAAGCCATATCAGTGCCTTGCCTGTTATTCCCATGTTTGCTATCTTAAGGACCAGACCTTCCATCCAAACTCGGTCAAATGCTTTTTCCATATCTATCCAAACAGCAAGGGTATGTTCCTGATTTTGGAATTCATCCTCAATTTCCTGAGTTATATATGCAACCTGATCTTCTGTGGACCTGTAATTCCTGAATCCTGCTTGCTCAGGAGCCATCAGATTGTTCTTTTCCAGGAACCAAGTAAGTCGTTTATTGACAATTCTCTCCATAAGCTTACTCAGGCAACTTAATAGAGTAATAGGCCTGAAACTGGAGAGCTCATGCTTTGGTTTACCTGTTTTGAGAATGGGAATCACGGTTCCTTCCTTCCAGATCTGGGGGATCTCGAAGGGCGAATCTGGATTTCGCCCTCATTCCAGCTGGTGTTGAAAAGCCTTAGGAATCTCTTTTTTGCTTTAACTCCTAGGTTTATTATCATTTCATTCATTATACCATCTATCCCTGGAGAACTTTTAGTTTTCAGAGAGTCGATGGCATTATCAAGCTCGGATTGAGTGAAGGGAGTATCGAGATGATTCTGGGTCTTCTTAGAAAATTTAAGATGGCGTTTCAGCTGTCTTTTTTTCTTTGTTTTCTTTGTTTGTCGATCCATCTGAATCTCACAAGTCTTACTAATGTGTTATAAACACGTCTGCAGCTGCTTTTCCTGTGAGAAGTTTCCCTCAGCTTTCAAGGGTAAGAGGGTCATACTTTGTATGGTCATCTGCTAATGATTTGGCTAGTTTCCATATCTTATTGCCATTTCGATCTAAATTCAGATCTTCTGTTTTTTCTTTCCAGGTTTTTCTTTTTGATCGATTTATCTCTCGTTTTAGCTTGGCAGTGATTTATTTCAACTTGATGCAAGTGTCTTCTTCAGGGTCTGTTTCTGCATTGGTTCTTACATAAGACAGTTCCCTCTCTATAGCCCCAATTTCTTCAGTCCAAAAGGGTTTATAATCCTTCCGTGCTCCTCTTGGAATACTCTTTCCAGCCGCCCGAAGAAGTGCCACCGTGAATTGCTTTGCGGATTGGTTGACCTTTTTCGATTTTGCATTTATTGCTGCAGTGTATATGTCCGGTAATTTCCCGTATTTGTCCCAATGGGCTTTTTATCACCCCCTCTCTCTCCCTCCCTCCCTAACTCTTAACTAATTACAACAAGGACTTAGCCCACCTACAAATGATAAAGCAAACAAAATTTTTTTTTTCTGTTTCTTGAAATCCGATATTATATTTTTAGATTACTTTTGCATTGTTAGGTATGGAATGCCTTACTTTATTATAGTATTATTCTATTCCTTTAAATCTGGAAATACAATTTAAGTATCAAATGATTTGATATGAAATTATGATTTTCTTCCTTTTATATATTTTTTACATTTTTATAGTTTTCATCGATGACCGGCTAAAATTAAGACCCACGCAATATCAATTAATTTCCTCCTTATTTTCCTTTGTTCCTTCCTCTTCCTCCGAATTTTCTTGATTCTTTCAGTGTTGCGTCTTTCTTCTGTTTATCCTTCTCTCCGGGGCTCTCTCTTTTCTTCCCCAAGAATCTTTATGTATAAAGGTCTTTTCCTGGGTTGGTTTCTATCTTTACAGTCTTCATCTGTGTTTCTCAGCCTCCCGAATTTGTCCTTCATTTGCTTGGTGAACTCCCTCCACCCCTCACATGGCTCTTCAAAAATTTGTTTATTCATCCTTGCTGGATCCATTCTGACCATGTGTCCATAGAATCTTATCCTGATCGTTGTTATTATTATTAATGATGTGCTAAATACTTAAAAGATAGAATTATCGCATTTTTTTCAATTTAAAAAAAACTGTAATATTTCCTCGGCATGAGTTGTGATAATGATCAATTATAATTTAAAACTACTTTTTAGCCTCAGTATGAATGCATTTCTTGCTTTAAATGATATGTAGGTAGATACCCTGTCATTATTTATTTTTTTATGTTTTAACCTTACAGGAAAGCTATAGTTAAATTCAGAAATTCCCATATCTTTTTTACGGCAATTTTCTCTTGGTAATAATCAAATATAGCTCGAATAAACTCAGAAATCTTGATTGTAGGTGCTGGTTATTTGTTTAATTTTAACGCATTATTTTTATTGATGATAAATAGTAATAGATTATTAAGAACTTGCATATTGAAGCATGATATAATGCAATTAATATTTATATAATAGTAATAATATTATACTATATTAATGTAATATACTATAATATTATAGTATATTAGATGACTTGAATGTATAATTCTATCTCTGTACATCATCATAGACTATGGTATGATTGTAGATGATTCTACATTACTAACTGACATGGAGCTTGTTTTGGGTTTTATTTTATTGTCAAGCTTATTAGATTTCCTTAGAGCTGTCGAAATATATTTTTGTTAAGTTAATTTGATGTCTAAATATTTAAAAAAAAAAGTTGCTTGAAAATTGTAAGGAGAAATAGCACTCTATTGACAATGGTTGGGACTCTCAGCAACATGAACCAACTTCTCTAGGCTATTAATTAAAATCTATTGTCTCTGAACTTGATTCTTTTCCAAGCCCATCTTAAGCTACTGTTGTTTTTGTCAGCAATGTAAGTTGTGGCTTTGTTTTTTTGTGGGACAGTTACTTTTTTAATTTGTCGAGGGATCGTTTTTCGCAATTTGTTGTTCATTTTTGTTGTGCCTTTTCACCATACTTTAACTTCATTAACTCTATTGCACGCGCACATTGTGAGCTTTAGCCTTATATAATTTTTATCCTATAAGACAACAAATTAGATTTTCTATTTATTTTTCTGTATATATAAGTTTGGATACCTTTTGTTCTTGACAGTAAGAGATAAGTGAAGACAATATGACGCCATTACTTCTCGTTGCAATTCAGTTGTTTTGTTCTCAGGTGTTTTCCCAGATACCGTGCATGTGTTCATGGCATTAGTTTTTTTCTCTCTCTTGTGTAATGTAAAGTATTATGTAATATTGCGGCTTATGCCAGTATTAAACCTGCGTATGCTATTGATATCTCTACTCTTAGAATTAATAATAGATCCTAATTCGTGGCGCACAATTGTTTTCCTCCATTGCAAAGTGTGTTCATTGAAAACATTTTTCAATTATTCCAAAAAGGAATATTAAGAAAGATACATCCAAAGGGGATATCAACTCTCAGATTCCTTAACTCACAGAATTATTATTGATCCCCTAATCGAGAAAAGTAATAATTATTTCGAGTCCGTGAAAAATGTATCAAATCTGTCCTTCAGTCATTTTACACCTTCAGACGCATCTCAGTGATCAAAAAAGTTATTTGAAAATTAAATTTTAGTTATAGTGTGTAAGTACAACAAAAAAAAGAATGTGAGCCACACCATCTAATAATTACGGAAAACATAAATAGAAATACAGCATTCATGAAATCGTTTGTTCCTTGAAACAAGTACGATTAGTATTTAAACAAATTTAATTATGTTTGGAGCATGTTATATTTCCGAGTTATCCGATCATAATCCTGAGTTATCAGATCATTGTGTATGTTGGTATTTTTATTTCTCATCGCGTGTTCACCAGGATTACCAGCCGACACGAAAGCTTTACAACCAACTACAATTAACCTGACATCTTCATTTCTTCACACCCACAGACGTTATTCCAAATATTCATCGATATAATTGTTTTTTAAGTGTAATAAATAACAAAGTTGTATAAATAACGAAGTTGCTCTTATTTCAATATTATAATTAGTACTAGGCAATTGTTTCAGTAGTTTTCTCTGAATATAAATATGAAGCAGAACTGATTTTTTTAAGCGGTTTCACCATATAAAAAAATATGAAACGTTTTTAAGATAATAAAAGAAACACAAAATATTGACACTGATTCATCTGTCCATTTCAGATAGGCTTTTATACATACAATAGAAGAAGGGATGATTAAGGAAATAAAACTTGTTTAACGCTGATAAGTAGGAACAATAACATCCTGGGTTATAAACCCTATTTAATAACTAATACCTCCTGGGTCAATGCCATGAGTTAACTACACAATTAAATATTGGACACGGGAAAATCGAAATATACGGTTCGTAGGAGATAATCGAAGAAAAAAAACTCGCAAGACAATGAAAATATAAAAATAAGATGACACAGTTACGTATACAAGAAAGCCAGACGCAACAAACATCGGCAAGCAGATAGATTAAGACAAAGGCAATTGCGGCAACACATCACTGATAAATGAATGCAGTTAAATCGACAGTGGATGCAAATACAACCAAACGTTCAATCGTTTTGCATTTGAGTATGATCCAGATATTGAATATTCATCATATTCTAAAATGATTATTGGTTAAATAGATACTGCCATGCATTTAAATTTAAAAATGAAACAGATGGAATGTGTTGCGCAGCAGGAAACAGTCGTATTGCCTACTAGATATTCTACATCTATCTCATTATTTAACCCATTAATGCTTCTTTTTATTTGGTTCCCTTCTCAAAGGGAGCTACAATGCCTATGTTAGATTTTATTCGATGTTTCTAAGAAACCTTCCTCTTTTATCATATCCCTTTTCGAATTCAGCTGTTTGAAAGCATGGTATCTTAACAGGTGGTTCCTTTTCGTGAAATTATCCTTCTTTATTTTCAGAACGAGTATTGAAAAGGAGTAAGTTTTAGTTGTTTTTTTATTTGAAAAAATCTGTCCCTTGGTAATATTAATTAATTTTGAAATAATATTTTATGTTTTGAGAATTAAATAAATTTTGGTTTGATTTGTTTTACTGGAGAACATAGATGCACCATTAATGGTACTCTGGATAGTATTGCAACATTTTTATCGAAAATTTATGATAATGCTTAGATTTTTTTTTGTGTTAGATTTTTTTTAGTTGTCCACTAAGAAAAAAAAAAACAACAACTATAGTTCTTAGCGTATAAAGCTTCTTCTATGTACAAGCTTCTTAGACCAGGTTTCACAGTTGATGAAGTAATTGACATCCTATTGTGTGACAATGAAAATGATTTAAAGCAGGCAATATTTATAATCCCTCCTGATGTTTCTATAGAGGCTGATGAGGAATTCATAGCAAATAAATTATATTAAGTCATATTTTGCCCTTTAATAAAATAAATATTTGTATTTAAGAGAATTTAATTACCATTCGTATGATCTTAAACGGAATTTACCATAAAGTGCATACTTTTTTTAGCTATGCGCAAATAAAATTTCCTTTTATCATAACTTTTTTTCGCCACATTTCCTCGTTGATATAAGGCTTTAAGGGGAAGACTGTAAGCAAGTTTCATCAAAATAGTTGTAGCTGTTTTCGAAAAGAGTGTAATATCGGTGATTTTGGCAGGTAATGTATTTAAGTAACTTTATGTTGGATAAAAGCTGATCTATTGAATGAACAATGAAAAGTCAGGGCATGTGGACTTCTAATGGAATAGGACAACTACAGCAAAAATATAGTACAAGACGAAAAAATATATTTTACCAGAAATGGTTGTCTTTTAAATTAAAAAAAATCTGGTGCGATACGCGAATCACACAACTTTCCCTTACCACCCTATAATAATAGTAGTTTTTTAAAAAATATTTTAAAGAGATCACATAACCAACTTGAAATATTCTTACGAGCATATAACTTCTATATATATATATATATACATATATATATATATATATATATATATATATATATATATATATATATATATATATATATTTGTTTTTAGAGAATTTAATTACCTTACATACGATCATATACGGAATTCACCATAAAATGCATACTTTTTGAGCTAAACGCAAATAAAATTTTGTTTTCGTCATAACTTTTTTCGTTTATATAGGGCTTTAAGGAGAAGACTGTAGGCATGGTTCGTCAAAATAGTCATAGCTGTTTTCTCAAAAAGTGTAATATCGATGATGCTCGATAATAAACAGACACACACACACACACAAACCATTATGTGGTACATGGTTATTTGAACTCAAGGGACCTTAAACCTCAGCATTTCCGTTGAAAACTAGAATTAGAAATTTTCAACATTGCAATACTTCTCCTAACTGTACTTTCCATACATACGTTAAGTAAGGGAAAGTAAAAATTTAATAATGATGTAGAAGACAAAAAAATATATTTTAACAATTGTGTAGATCAAATTTTGTGCTTAGGTAACGTATTTTTAATCATATGCAATCCTATAAAACGAAGTAACAAAGTAACAAATAAAACGAAGAAACAAATCCTCTTACATCTTACATGCTACCTAATGAGAGATATTTATATTCACACCAACACTAAAATATGTAGAACTTGTTATTAACGTTAATTATGTTTTGTGTTTCTTTTATCTTAAAAACGTTTCATATTTTTTTAAAAATTATTAACCACTTTTATATTATTTAATGAAAATAAAATGTTTCTATGGATACTAGATGAAAACCTTTAATTTTTTTTTTCTGCTTGTTAAACCAAAAATATATAGTGCATAGTGATACTGCAATTTTTGAATAAACTAATTTTATTCAACTTTTGTGAGAGAAGAAGAGAAGTTATATGCTGGTAAGAATATTTCAAGTTGGTTATGTGATCTCTTTAAAATATTTTTTAAAAAACTACTATTATTATAGGGTGGTAAGGATGTGTGATTCACGTACCGCACCAGATTTATTTTAATTTAAAAAATTACCATTTCTGGTAAAATATATTTTTCCGTCTTGTACTATATTTTTGCTGTAGTTGTCCTATTCCATTAGAAGTCCACATGCCCTGACTTTTCATTGTGTAGGCTGCTCAATAGATCAGCTTTTATCCAACATAAAGTTACTTAAATGTATTACCTGCCAAAAACAACCACATACGGAAATACAGAAATTTATCATCAATCATCACCGATATTACACTCTTTTCGAAAACAGCTACAACTATTTTGATGAAACTTGCTTAAAGTCTTCCCCTTAAAGGCTTATATCAACGAGAAAATGTGGCGAAAAAAAGTTATGATAAAAGTATGGATTCCTCATATGCCCCTACAGAAACATCAGGAGGGATTATAAATATTGCCTGCTTTAAATCATTTTCATTGTCACACAATAGGATGTCAATTACTTCATCAACTGTGAAACCTGGTCTAAGAAGGTTGTACATAGAAGAAGCTTTATACGCTAAGAACTATAGTTGTTGTTTTTTTTTTTTCTTAGTGGACAACTAAAAAAAATCTAACACAAAAAAAAATCTAAGCATTATCATAAATTTTCGATAAAAATGTTGCAATACTATCCAGTGTACCAGTAATGATGCATCTATGTTCTCCAGTAAAACAAATCAAACCAAAATTTATTTAATTCTCAAAACATAAAATATTATTTCAAAATTAATTAATATTACCAAGGGACAGATTTTTTCAAATAAAAAAACAACTAAAACTTACTCCTTTTCAATACTCGTTCTGAAAAAAAAGAAGCAAAATTTCACGAAAAGGAACCACCTGTTAAGATACCATGCTTTCAAACAGCTGAATTCGAAAAGGGATATGATAAAAGAGGAAGGTTTCTTAGAAACATCGAATAAAATCTAACATAGGCATTGTAGCTCCCTTTGAGAAGGGAACCAAATAAAAAGAAGCATTAATGGGTTAAATAATGAGATAGATGCTCTAGTAGGCAATACGACTGTTTCCTGCTGCGCAACACGTTCCATCTGTTTCATTTTTAAATTTAAATGCATGGCAGTATCTATTTAACCAATAATCATTTTAGAATATTCAATATCTGGATCATACTCAAATGCAAAACGATTGAACGTTTGGTTGTATTTGCATCCACTGTCGATTTAACTGCATTCGTTTATCAGTGATGTGTTGCCGCAATTGCCTTTGTCTTAATCTATCTGCTTGCCGATGTTTGTTGCGTCTGGCTTTCTTGTATACGTAACTGTGTCATCTTATTTTTATATTTTCATTGTCTTGCGAGTTTTTTTTCTTCGATTATCTCCTACGAACCGTATATTTCGATTTTCCCGTGTCCAATATTTAATTGTGTAGTTAACTCATGGCATTGACCCAGGAGGTATTAGTTATTAAATAGGGTTTATAACCCAGGATGTTATTGTTTTGCTTCCTACTTATTAGCGTTAAACAAGTTTTATTTCCTTAATCATCCCTTCTCCTATTGTGTGTATAAAAGCCTATCTGAAATGGACAGATGAATCAGTATCAGAATGTAAGTATTAGAATGTAAGATAGAGCATATGAGAATGTGAGACCGTTCATTCTCACTATGTTAGCTGTCTAGTAGTAACATCTTTACTAGAGTCTATCTGTAGTTAACACTATCAGTAGCTCACTATTTTATATCATGTAACTCTGTACTCTTATTAATAAAGTATTTTCTAAGACTTGCACGCATCGACTTTGTTAATTGTGTTCATTCTTTTGGCAAACAAATTTTATATTTCGCGCCTGCCCTAGAATAAAGAAACTAATAAAATTCGAAATTGTTAGAAAATCACATCTAATGTTTATTTTTATTTCTAAACTTTTAAATTATTTCTCATTAAAAAACAATAAGTATTTGGAATACCCATTCGTAAGGTATGACAATTGTTCAGTGTGCTTTAATAAAGAAGGATTAAAAATTATTATCCAATCATTTAAATTTTTTAATTGTACCTTTAACCTAAGACAGGTGCGAAACATTAAATTTATTTAGAACAAGTACTACAATATAGGAACTATAGCAAAACCTACGGGATCCTAACATAGCTGTAACCATCATCTCGAATTCACAAATATATTAGTATCAATATGACATTAATCGGTCTAGTCGAAGTTACACGGTTACTAACATGCATATATATGCTGGAATTCAGTCCTTGATGAGGAAGCACAGTTTCTAGGTTTTTAGATAAACGGATACGAGTAGGATTAGTGGTTATTATCACGCTCAAGCACCAGGTTTTCACAAGGGCTATTCAGCGGCACGTTTCCTGAACTTCATGAAAGTTTCCCTGTCATGAAATTGTATTTTTAATAGTTTGTAATATTGTTTTAACCACTAATAAACGTTGAGAGCGGTAATGGATCATGAAAAAATGTTTTTTGATATAGTGACTACTTAAAAGAATCCTAAATTTTATCCCTCTTAATATTTTTAGTGATAAAGTTGTTTTAAAAACATATTAAAAAGGTTATTAAATTAAAAACGATAGCAGACTTTATAACTGTTATTTTTTATCACTTTACTTGCTATATTTGTTTTATTCATACAATTTATATTTTGTCATTATCAGTAAACATTTAAAGATAGTGTTATGCATAATCTAGCTCTATCCCCTTTGTTTGTCTGTGCGTACGAAACTGAGGCTCTACCAATGTAAAGTCTGTACTTCTGTACGGCTCAACAAAAGGTGTCACCTGGAAGCTGCAGGTATTTACCAATCGCTGTCTCCGCGGTATCCTAAACATTATATAGCCCGAAAAAGTCTCAAAACAAGAGCTCAAAGAGAGCCGGATGAGCAAGACATGAGAAGAAGGAAGTGGAACTGGACTGTCCATACACTCTGAAAACATCCTGGGGCAGTGGAAAGGTCCCTACTTGATTGGAACCCCCAAGGAGTACGTCGAAAAAGACAACATGGTATCACCTGGAGGAGATCCGTACTAAATGAGGTGGAATAGGCAGGAAGGACTTGGAGCGAGTTGAAGACGCTGACTGATATTAGAGATGGATGGAAGTTGTTCGTTGGGACCCTCTGCTCCACTGGGGGCAACAGCAGTCAATAGAATAGTTATGCATAATCTAAGCTTCCTTATTACTGAAATTTTCTTATAAAAAAATTATAAAGATTAATAAGATATAAAAAAAAATGTAATTATAGGGAATCATAATAATTCCGAATCATGTATATAGTAACTAAAATTTATAATTTAAATGATGAGTACTATTTTTATAATTAAATAGTTACCTGTGAAAACTAACGTAAATACAAAGAAGTGAATGTTAGAATTATACATATGCATATGAATGTCATACAAAATTAAGAACAATTTCTAGCTACTCACTGCGAAACAGTTAAAACGTTTACAACATTTTAATGAAACTCACCTGAAACAGAAAAGAGGAGACATTTTATTGCATGATTAAAAAACAAAAATAAATAAATTAACAGTATGTATTAAAATCTGAAATTTCAATATAACGTAAATATAATATAAATAATATTAAAGTTACTCATATTTCACTCTTTATTGTAATTTTGGACAATTTTATTTCAAGGATATTATCAAGTAACTTCAGGGTAATTTAAAATACAAATTATTTATCTATCAAATGGATTTTTATTTAAATACAAATATTGTCCATCTCTTGTTATCTGTTGATCATACGGAGGCACATGAAAGCTAAATAAATTAAATTAAATATTTATTTTCTTTTATTTTATTTTTCAATTATATTCACACCTTAAAAAGGGAAACAACTAAGAAAATAGTGAATGAACTATGATGAGAACTATGTCAGTTATCGGCATAATTTTTGCAAGTTTTTCTTCGTGAAATTAGTCACGAAATCATTTGCTATACATTTGGAAGAAGTCTTGGCATTCAGAATATCTTAATGTTTAGTAGTATTTAGGTCTTGTCAGAAATGTGGCATTTTGAATCCGCAACCATTTTATTTTTTTATTTTCATTGAAATTTCAACCATTAATTTGTGCTAGTTTAAAATGAAAAAAAAATATTACAAACCAATGTTGAATTTAACAGGCAATTTCGTAGGCAAAATCGAAGGCAAATTTACAAGATAAGATTGGGACATACTTCTAATTCCTACTGACTTGGGACACTGTTTAGTAAGGTAAGAGGAAATCAATAATCCGTTCCGAACAGATTCTTGGAACAGAAATGAAGTTGTACTAATTAAATAAGAACTAAACCTAAATATGTAATATTTCAAAGATCTGAGTAGGGTTGAGATGGCTTTGGAATCTAGCAGTTATGCTCTCGAACACCTGGATGGGATAAGACAAAAGCAAGTAAATAACGCTATCTGCTCTTGGAAGCAATAAAAGATCATTACTTCCGTTTGATTGTAATTACTGTTTAATACAATCTGAAAGTTAATTATATGCATATTATAAAGTAAAAGCATAAGGGCGAAAATATCGTAATGGATGAATTATAATATAGCAGGATAAATGAATACAACAAGATGAAAGTTCTTTTTAAATCTGACAGCTTCTGTATCTGTATGTATATGTGAGAGATCGAAATTGCTTTATTCGAAACCACATAACATTCTTTTACCACCGTTTAACACCGTTTCTACATCCGCATATCCGTATTCATACATTCGGAAATTTTGAGAACGACCCTAGAGATATCTGAATGTAAATTACGAATTTTGATAGAAACTTAAATAATACTATTAAATAAAGTACAATAAAAACCGTTAAATAGTGTAAATTGATTAGATAAAAGATGTTTTACAAAAAAGAAAAGTATTTAGGCACTATGATAAACGTCAATCATATAGCACATCAGATGCAAAGAGGTACAACTCAAAATTTCCAACGTCAGAAATTTTAATAGAAGTCAGAGATTAAATTTTACGAGTAGCCAGACCTGAAACATAAAGCCAATGGAGACAATAGATAATCTTCTAGCAACGTGTGTTAGAGAAAACACCTCCGGGTCTTTTTATTAGCCTGTGTTTAATGTTCGTTCAAACAATTTTTTTTTTCATTCTGGCTGTACAATGTGGGTCTAACCAAAAACAATTTAACTTCTCCAAGGAAATTGTATTTTCACCAACTCTTGTTTTTCCGACATACATCATAAGAAAGAGAAGAGCTTTCTTCGAGGTGTTTGTCGAATGGACAACACCATTAATAATAATAGTGTAACGGACAATGCTTAATAAAGAAAGTTTCTTTCTGGAAGTAAAAGTTCATACTTTACCGATCGCTATCCCACAATAAAGAAAAAAAAATCCAGACTAAATAAAATAGTATGTCTTTTAGGCCTTATGCCGAAAATTGATTCCACAAATTTAGCGACAAACGTTAGTGTAAAAATAAATCCAATATTCTTCACGGTATCAGAAACTACTCTGCTAAAAATCTTTATTTAAAAAAAAAAAGTCAACCAATAAATAATAATAATAACTGCAACAACGATTACAATGATTATTTCTAAGTATATAATAATTTTTTTTTTTTGCTTTATTTCCTTATTTACACCTTTTAAAAGTATAAAAAAACCAGGAAGATCGTGAACTGAAAATTCAGTCATTAACTTTCTACGCCTAACCGTTTTTGAGTTATGCGAGATACGTCCGTACGTACGAACGTACGGACGTACGTACAGACGTCACGACGAAACCAGTCAAAATGGATATTTCTGTTAAAATCTGTAAAACCGAAAATTTTCGCGATTGCAATACTTTCTTTACTTCGTACAAGTAAAAAAACCATTAAAAGATTGACCATTTTTTACTAATACAATATAACGAAAAATAAACTAACGAAAAACTAAATATAAAACTTTACTTCACGGTTCATGGATATTTTTTCTATCAATTTGATCTTTAATCCTTAGTTATTGTTTAAAACAAATATAAGTCATAAATTAACAATTAATTTTAAACAAAATACATAAAATATTCATTCTGAAATTCAACCTCTGTTTTTCAGCCATGGCTTCTTGGATACCAATCCATTATTCGTCAGATTGTTCGCCAACGACATATCGTTTTTATACTTCTGCCATGATCATTAATTAATTCTCCTCAAAGGCCTAAATATTTTTACTCCCTAGCTTTAACAATGGAGTAAGTTCATAAAATCTTAACAAAAAAGATTTAAACATTATAGGGAAAACAGTCAAACTTTCTTAAGCTTTGGTGTACTCTTCATTTCCCTAGGTCACATTCAACATTTAAACTTCAGAAAATATCCTCCAGCATATTAAATATTCTTCGTTTAGTTTTTCCCTGCTTCAACAACCTTTTTTTAAAGAATCAAACTCTTTTACATAATTTTAAAAAAAATAAGAGAAAAATATAAAAAATGTAATTAGGGATTGATAAATTATTTGCCACTTCTATAATTCGTCGTTGGATGGTGTAATATGCGAATTATCAGACGACTATTATATTTAACAATTTTTATAACTATAATTTTAAACATTAGTTTAATATCAGTTAACTGTCTTTCTCAGGGTTCTCTAACGTCTTAGACCATACATATGGGAATCCTTAGCATGTGGTAACACCTTGTCACTGTCAGTGTCGACTGACCATTCACAAAAGATATTTTGTCTCCTACCGGAAAGCCTGTCAAGCTCTCTCTTATATTCAACAGTTTATTGCTACCATATTCTAGTTCAGATGTCAATTGTATACTTTAACTGAACCTTCAGAACAGCCTTCACAAGAAGTTCACATGAGCTTCCAAGAATTGTTCCTAAATAGGCCACCCAGAATTTAGCTGTAGAGGAAATTATCTCCCTCCCTCTGCTCCTTGCAACTTCATCCCCTCTCCCTTTCTCATCCCTATAAAGCCTTCTCTAAATTTACTATAGACACATTCCATATCAGAGTTAGCCATGATGTAAGATAGCTAAGATATTGTAACTTAGTTTGTAAGAAGCATTTTAAATGTCATTGTAACATTTTGTTTAGACAATAAAAGTATATCTTAAAGTCTTCACTGTTGTGTGTTCGTTAATTGGCGTCCAAAGAAGGAACAGTAAGCATCGGGAACTCACTAATCCTAGGTATTCTCGTGTAATCTTCACTGTCCGAACCGAAATCTGAAGAACTTTGGCTGGCAGACCCACTCTTACGAGGTATCTGTTTGTCATCGATTGGCCCACTCACCCGAAGTACCAAGATTCTTCAGCTACATCCAGTTTAAGAAAATCACTCATCCGAGGTATTCTAAACTGACGTCTTCTGTTGGCCCACTGATCCCAGGTACTAACAAAGAAGACACCGATCTACTTCAATAAGCTTAAGATTTTACTTTTATTTATGATTATTTTATAATTTTACATTTTATTATTACATATTGTAAAATTTATTAATTTATATAATTGAATTTTAGTGAAAGAACTAAAATTGTTAAGTATGGCATCATTCCAATTAAATAGTATGGATTTAGATCATATACCAAACTATGATGGTAATCCGGATAAACTTTTAAGATTTTTAAATATAATAAGACGAGAAAAAAAAATCGTATGCGAAAACAATAATATATTTAGACAGATTAATGAAAAAAATTATTAATAGAAATCTTAGATCGTCTCACTGCAAAAGCAGAATTTATAAAATCAACATATAATTTCGAAACAATTGAAGATTTATTAAATTGTCTCGAAAATACATTTAAGGATAACCGGTCAATAGAACAATTGACGTTTGAATTATTTGAAACAAAAATTAAAAATAATGAACACCCCTTAGATTTTCTTCAACGGTTGAATAAAATTCGCAATTTATTAATATCCCGATATTATTTTGATAAAATAATTAATAGAGAAACTGTGATAGCTAAATTAGATCATTTTTTCTCAAACTTACCAATGCAAATTAGTATGAAATTGATGTCGAAATCTGATCAATTAAGAAGTTTGGATGATTTGAGGATTTTATTAAAATATGAAAATGATCTAATTTATTCAAAACCTGTACTAAGTGTACAAAAGAACGATAAAGATCGGAAAATTCGAGAACTAGAGGAAAAAATAAATTGGTTCTATCAATTAGAACATTTTCTCGGTGAAGATTTTGAAGAAGAGCCGGAAATAGAACAATCGGAAATAGAAAATAATAATTTTGTACAATTTTCAGACATCAAACATAAGGAAACTAACATTGATGCTGAAGACGATATAATAATTAATGACAATAAAGCAATTCCGTTAAAGCCCAATGAAAATAAGATTATAGAAACGTTAATATCAGATGAAGAACCGGATAAAATTACTAATGAAATTAATGAAGAGGAGACAAATATTAAAAAAAATATGGAAGTTGATATTGAACCCGAAACAGTAAAACTTAAAGTAAAAGCCGAAGCAATCCAAAATAAACATTTAGATAGTAAACTATTTATAAATGTACAAAACAAACAAATCAAAGAGTTAGAAGCCGAAAATATTGAATTAAACTCTAAAGAAATTTTAATAAAAAAGAATAATATAAAACCGCGAAATTTTAAAACATTAATAGATGATCATAATTGTTTCCGAAAAGTAAAAACCGTGGAAAAAGGCATAATAAATGAACATACTGATTACACAAATCAGATTAAACTGGACGTAACGTTCAATAAGAAAAAAGATCTAAAAGATAAAGAAATAAAACCGCCGACTAAATTATATACTTTAAAATCAATTAAAATAGAAGATGATTTGAAGAAAACGGTGTCTATTGAATCTTTACATGAGAAAGATTTAAAGAAGCCGTTAAAAACAAATCAAGAATGTTTAATTTCGAATAAAGATTTACAAGTAAATTGTAAAATTAAACATGAGAATTTTACTATAATTCATAATTTCTCGAAACAAAACCTTGAATTAAATAATTTTCCAATGTTTCATGAAATAATATCTCAAGATTCTCCAGCAATTACTGGAGGTAATAATACAAAAAAAAGTGGTAACATTCAAGATTTATTAACTTTTAGCTCAAAGGTAACTAAAAAATATGCAGAAATTAAAAGAAAGCGGTTAACAGATTATTGTAAATTTAATAAAATGATTAAACGAATAGGAAATAAAGCTGGCGTAGGAGATATAGTAATCAAATTAAAAACAAGAATAAAAAATAAAATTCGCTATTTGAGTAAATGGCCTACTGGCAAGAATAAAATGTGTCTGTGGATGTTGAGACCTGATAACTTGCCCATTGCTAAAAATAAAATTTTCTTATGGATGCTAAAACCGGACCAAAACTTAATAACAGGCGCTGTGTATTGAGATATCCATTATAATATTTCAGATATTATAATAAATATTATAATATCTGATTAACATATTATTTAACATAAATAATAATATAACAATATAATAATAATAACATAAATAAACCCCGTAAATTAACATAAAACAAAAAAAAAAAAAACCTTAATACTCAACTTTAATAAAATAAAATAATAATAATAAAATAAACAAACACATTAGTAATAGTAAAATACATTTAACACACACACAAAAAAGGTTTATATATATCGAAATAAAATTGGTATCAAGATATCCAGTTATTTCCAAAAGATACATCTGACGTTTATAAGTGTCACAAGGAATTATATATAAACAAAACTTGAGTGGTTGATACAATTAAATTCTCAATTTGAAAAACCGTTTGATATAAGTTTTAACTCCTTAAAAACAAAACAAAGTAGCCCATAGCCTCAAAATTCTGAATCAAATCGGTTAAAGTGCTAAAATAATTTTCTTTATATTAAAGAACGTTAATAGATCCTATCATTTATCATTTATTCAGGTATATTCATTAAATATAACAGGAATGATGGCGTATTTCAACATTTCACACCAATATGTAAATAGTAACCACTATTTTATTTTATTGATGTTTTCCATCAACATTTAGCCAATTACGTCATATTATGACAGAATAAAATTTTAATGCTTAAAATTGCTGTATTACTGTATTACTGAAAAAGAAAAGGAAAACATTGTTACTTCCTGATTCCGATAGTTATATGAATATAATATTGCTGTATTACTGAAAAAGAAAAGGAAAACATTGTTACTTCCTGATTCCGATAGTTATATGAATATAATGTATTTTCTCTTATTGTGTTAGAAAAAATTAATATTGTATATAAAATTTATCAATATTGATTTTATTTTCGAAAATGAAGAAACAATTATAGTTTGATACTTTATAAATTGTATAATTATATGATTGGTTTACCTAAGAAATTATATCAACATATATTTAGTAATATGATTAATTGATTGAGGAGAAATATGTATGAAAAAGAATAAAACATTATTTAGCGATGAATCACTATTGCATTTAAAATAAAAGATATTAATAAAAGAAAAATATTAACTATACGTATAAATAAAAAAGAAAATCATAAGTGAAAAAACGTAAGGTTTGATTAAATAATGTATTATTGTTTATTTTCTGATAAGTAATACAAGTATCTTTATAGAGATATCGTTACTAAACTATATTATTTAACTTTGTACCAAGTATAGGTATTATTATTATTAAATGCAATGAAAATTAAAAATGAGAAAGTTAGATTAAATTATTTATTGATAATGATTACTAAATAAGCTATAAAAGTGTTATTTTATTATAGAATATCGTTTCAAAACGAGTGTACAGTTTGTACAATTTGAATAATAATTTGTGTAAAACAAAAAAGGCATTATTATTCATATTATATTAGGCAATAAGCAACTTACTTAAAAATATAAACTAGGATTATAACTTTATAGTACTTCTCTAGGTATAAAAATTATGACTGATTGTTTGGGATTATAATATTAAACTATATCATCTTAATATGCTAAAAGCTTCGTAAAAAAAAAAAAAACTTATGAATAATAAAAAAGGGAACTAGATACTATTTTTCCGATTAATTAACAAACTTAGAAATGAAACTAAGTTAATACATATTATGTATTAATAGTGTATAAACATATGTTAAATATTAGAATAATAAGTTAATAAGAAGATATAATTGTTTACTGTATGTATATATTTATTGTATTAAGTTATCCTAATTCATTTGTGTTTATTTACCACTCGTATGTTATAATAATGTCGAAGTTAAGATTATCCACTATAAAAGATGATAAAGTTAAACAATTAATATCCTCTAGAATAATTATAAATATAAGTAAATTATTATTTGTATAGTATATAAAACATAATAATAATATATAAAACATCAGTATGTTAGTAAAATACTACTATACCTGTATCATAAAATAGAAACTAATGACTGTAACTTATAAAGAAAGGATTCATGGATGTAAAGAGTAACCATTATTGTAATCTATCTTTAAGGAATTCTATTTCACAAAAGTTATAATTTATAACCAATGTAAGCACAGCAATAGACAAAAATGTCTGCATACCCGATCCTAACCTCAGGAACCTGATTGATATTTCCTCACATTTTGATAGTAGAGCTTAAGAAACTCTATCCAAAGATGAATTAATGTCTCGGGATTTAATATATTATTAATAGCTTCGGAGGACCTTGCTTTTGAGGGGAGGGACGAATTATCAGACGACTATTATATTTAACAATTTTTATAACTATAATTTTAAACATTAGTTTAATATCAGTTAACTGTCTTTCTCAGGGTTCTCTAACGTCTTAGACCATACATATGGGAATCCTTAGCATGTGGTAACACCTTGTCACTGTCAGTGTCGACTGACCATTCACAAAAGATATTTTGTCTCCTACCGGAAAGCCTGTCAAGCTCTCTCTTATATTCAACAGTTTATTGCTACCATATTCTAGTTCAGATGTCAATTGTATACTTTAACTGAACCTTCAGAACAGCCTTCACAAGAAGTTCACATGAGCTTCCAAGAATTGTTCCTAAATAGGCCACCCAGAATTTAGCTGTAGAGGAAATTATCTCCCTCCCTCTGCTCCTTGCAACTTCATCCCCTCTCCCTTTCTCATCCCTATAAAGCCTTCTCTAAATTTACTATAGACACATTCCATATCAGAGTTAGCCATGATGTAAGATAGCTAAGATATTGTAACTTAGTTTGTAAGAAGCATTTTAAATGTCATTGTAACATTTTGTTTAGACAATAAAAGTATATCTTAAAGTCTTCACTGTTGTGTGTTCGTTAATTGGCGTCCAAAGAAGGAACAGTAAGCATCGGGAACTCACTAATCCTAGGTATTCTCGTGTAATCTTCACTGTCCGAACCGAAATCTGAAGAACTTTGGCTGGCAGACCCACTCTTACGAGGTATCTGTTTGTTGAAGCATTTTAAATGTCATTGTAACATTTTGTTTAGACAATAAAAGTATATCTTAAAGTCTTCACTGTTGTGTGTTCGTTAATTTGCGTTATAGCTTGCCTCGCTTCATAATCAATCAGCGTCCGTATGATGGTATAAAAGGATCAATCTAATTAGGGATTGATAAATTATTTGCCACTTCTATAATTATAGAAGTGGCAAATTATATAGTAGCAGTTAATTCCAAATTATAGAAGTGGCAAATAATTTATCAATCCCTAATTAGATTGATCCTTCTATACCATCATGTGGACGTCAACTGATTATAAAAACTGTATTCTTTGGCTTATTAATTTATCTTTCATTACTAATTACTAATAGATGATCTGTAGAATAGAAGTGCCTCCTGAAGTCTTGTTTTTATTCTAGTTTATGATCAAATCTATTTTCTATTCTCCTAGATTAATAGAATGTTTTGTATAACACAAAAGTTCCAACCTTAGTTATGTTTTACACAAAATATATAAGTTGTAATTAATAAAATAGCTTAAATTATATTTAAATAAACGAATAAGAAATCATTTTAATATAACTTATAGCATATTTTTTTTTGTTTGTGATGCAAACAGTTAAATTAATTACTGTTAATTTAAATTTTTGATCTTTTTTACATTTTTATACTTTTCAATAAATAAAAAGTAAGGCATGTATTGCAAACAAAGATTGTTTCATGACTATATATATGATAATCTACCAGGTAGAACATTAAAAAAAAGTTTCAATTCACGAAAAACTTATATTATGCATTCGACATATTTTTGAACTTCTTTTCAATAACAAGTCAAACTTAGCCAACACAAAGTCCCCTCACGTCGAACACTTGTTAAGGAGACTTGTTTAAGAAATTGGATTCTACATTGCTTCTGAGAATATATAAAAAACCACCATAGATATTTTTATTAAATCCTTTGTTGTCCTAATCAGTTCTACACAAGAAATTGGAAACAGAAAAAGAAAGAATAAGATTATTAAAATAAATTAAAATGTGAAGAAAAATAACCTATTTAGTTGATACTTGTATGCATAGTTATGTGTTCATTGTTAACCAACCAAAACCGCAAATTTTCGGATCCATTTTAAAGCTCCCTATCTGATTAGTTTCCAAACTGGTATCATATTTCCAAGCTGATATTAATTACAATTCCTCTAAGACTTGGATTTATGAAAGATCAGGACATCGGAAAAAAATCGTGTTTAATTATAGTGCAAGCTTAAAATTAATAAATAGTTATAGAAGCAAACATCAAGAACCAGCAGATAGAAAACGTATTTAGGAAATTCTGAACAGCTCAAAGCGCCAATATTATTGGCATGATGGTTAGGAGATTTTACCATTTTTCAGAATAAGTATTATCTATTAAAAAGAAAAAAAAAGAAGATGAACATGAACCTTGAAACACGAGAAAGGGTACTGTCGTCTACATGAGATTTCGAAAAACCTTTATGTTTCAAAGAAATCATCTCTTACAACAGGATTTGGATAATTCTGGATAAGATGTCGAAATTGAAGATAAATATTATTGTAAATATCTATTTTCGAAAAAAAAAAGAACCAAGCAGAATGAATTTAAGTGCGCACGAATTGGATGGAGAAATTACAAAATATCATAAAATTTTCTGCAAAATGCATGCTGATTTGTTATACCCCAGACCTCAGCTTTTTTTGCCAAGAATGATTTTTCAACCCTGCTCCAGAAATGTAGATATTCACCACACATTTCTTCTCCGCTTCCCTTCTTTTTTTGTTCAGATAGGATCACTGTTTCCAATCCGTAAATTCATCTGGTAAGAGATTTATCTTGTTAGATATGCCTTGAATATTTCATCATCCAACTCTGATTATATTATCTCTTTCCATTTTCTGAGTTGATACCCATGAGACCACCCAATTATCCAAGACTTTATTTTGAGACCTGGTTAAGAAGCTCTACGCAAACTGGAAGAAAGATTTCTTGCTTCAGCGTTCTCAGTCAGCACCGAGACTGCCAAGAGTGATATTCATCCCGCACGACGTAGACGCACCAGAAAACCATGCAGCACCCTTCGCTTTCTCCACAAGAGGGAAAAGAAATAATGGTGGGCTTCAATAATACAGAGTGGGGCAGAAATAGCTGACACGTTTTGAAAGGTTCTTAAAAACAAACCAACGTCCCTTGAAAAAAAAAATTGTTTTATTTTCAAAAAGTACATTGAAAACAGCTTTATTTTAGCGGTTTTTTTTTAAATTGCATGTTCAAAATGTCGGCCGTTAATGACAGCGCACTGACGAAGGCGTTTCCGGAAATTTTCTATCCCACTAAAATGGCATGGTGGAATGGTACCTACTGATTTATTTCCTGTTCCTCTCCTTTAAATTACCCAGACGGTGTTGTAACACTTCGTTCTTGAGATATCTCCAGAGAAAAAATCGCATGAAGATAAATCTGGTGACCGTGCTGGCCACCCAGTCAGCCCTAAAAACGGTCAATCTGTCAGGGAATATTTTCCTCAAAACCTTTTTTGAATAATTTGTTTGGCCCACTGAAAAAACACTATTTTCAATGAAATTTTTGAAAATAATATCATTTTTATTTCTAGAGAAATTGTTTTGTTTTTTTACAGCCTTACAGAATGTGTCAATAATTTCTGTCCCATCCTGTATCAGAGAAGTTGTTTCTGTTCAGAAACTATGTAGTGTGATAACCTGCTAATTATTTATGTTGCTGGATAATTTCACTAAAGAATCGGACCAGGTGAATATTAAAATAAATTTTAATTAATGTAATTTTAGCTGTAGTCTCAACAACATAAAATCTTTCATCATTCATTACGCTTTTGTTGGTCAATATTCAGCAAGTAGAATAACAATATTCAGATATGAAAAAAACAAAACAACCTTTAATGTTTTTTACGTTATTAATATTTAAATTTAAATTTATTTTTAATCTATTCTACTGTCATAAGCTAAAAGACCCTAAATCCAAATCATTTTTTTCAATACATTTTTGTATTTTCCTCGAAACGCTCTAAAAACTAAACCTTTTTATGCCATTAGAAATATCTAAATCCAACGATTAGGACCTGACCAATGGATTTAGAGCTTTCTAATGCCATAAAAGATTGTCGTTTTTTCGGAATTTCGGGTACAATACAAAGATGTATTTAAAAAAATTGGTTTGGAGTTAGAGCCTTTTAGCTTATCACGGCACTATTGTCAAATTTGTACTATTCAGTATATTAAACAAATATAATATTCAAACTGCCGATCCAGCAGTCTGTCCATGAAACCCTTATTCTGGAAAATTTAAATTGTCATACTTTGATAGCTATCAAAAAAATACTTTTAATAAAGATATTAAGCTGTAATACCCTCAACTATTCAGTATTAATCAGTGACCTCACATTATTAGTAAATGCCTCGTGAAAAAAAATTAAGTTTAGAGCGCATGACTCAACTAATACTCAAAAAAATAAAAATAAATATAATTGCCTAGCCCAACTCTAACTGGTTACAAAACGGAAACAAGCTGTTAAAAAACTGCAAGCAGGTTAATATGAACATAAATAACGCGAAATAAATTACCATTTTTGCAAAAGAGAACTAGCTTTCAAAGATATCAGTTATAAAAGAAATTTAATAGAGAAAAAGTAAATAACCCTCAAACTGCTGAATATTTGTTTGCACAGGGCTTGGGCAGCCTTTATTGAAGATGCCCCGATTTATTGAGAATCCGCCTAACATTAGCGAGCAGCCGTTATTAAATACTTTAATATATTTATACTTTTATAAATTATACTTTTATTTATACTTTAATATATATATATATATACTTTAATATTCTAGATATTTTGTGTTACAAATAGCAATTTATTCATAAAATGTATTTATTCCTAATTTCAAATAATTCTTTCTTATTTTTTTTAAATATATAATGTTTAAATAATTTAGTATTGACACAATCTGATTTTGTACTTGGAATATATTTATATCTAAGTACATCGAATAAAACATTGTTTAAAAAGAAATTATTTACGGATGACTATGACACTATCCCACCAAAGTGTTAAAGGATTGCATATTGCAGACATAAAAAATCATAAAAGTTGTTAAAAGCCTATTGGTAAAATTGTATTGATAAAAGTATATTGGTATCAATGATAGAAAACTAAAAAATAAAAAAGGGTCAGATGATGGCAGACAATTTCAATCAGTAAGAAAAGAACAGGCTCCCCTCGGCTAAGTGGGGACAGTATTATTGGAAAATTCTTCCTTGTGCTTAGGAGAATTTCGCTTAAATTAGAACGACTTAGAGGGGAGAAATAGAAAATTGTATCTTCGTTCATCTTTGAGAAATCAGAACTATTTATTAACAATCATTTTATAGAAAAAAAATCACAAATTATGATTTAAACACTATATTAATAAAAAAACAGAGTAGATTGGAAAACTAAAAAAATAAACCAAACAAACAATGAAAAGCGAATAACGAACGGTGATGCAGAGTCCGATACGGCGGAAAAAGATGAATGATTTTTTGATGGATTGAAATTAATCAAACGAATTCACCCCATTCCATCCCACACTTCACCCACGTTCGATTTGTTTCACAATGACCAGCCATGTTGTCTAGGATAATAGTATCGTCTATGGTATTGCAATTTAAAATATAACGATCAGTATGGAATATTATAGAATAATATAAAACATTCCCATATTGATATAGAACAATTATTCGTAATACCAACAGAAAACAACAGTTGGTAGAGATTAAGGAGGTAGATACAGGTTCGAGTGAGGGTTGACATCCGTAGTGGACCCAAGAAATTAATGTCGACATCCACACTTCGATTAAAATAGATTAGTAACCCAAATACCAATCCTTTAATTCCGACTTATCCTACCTCTCTGCTCCTAGCAATTCCCTGCGGAATATCACAAATATTCGAAAATCTCACGATCCCCTCTGGCGAGGTGACGGCTCCAGGTCATTGTCAGATGAACATAAAAACGAGGAAATTCCTAAATACCTTTCCAATACATTCACTCCTCAATCGCAACTTCATTTGCAAGTTCCAAAAAAAAGAATATTCAGTCACTATAATATAGACTCCAGCAGTCAATAATCTAAACAGGCTTAGCTGCCATTGAGAGTCCATGGCATAAAAATTCCTTGATTAGGCCAATACGAAGTATGATGAGAAAAAAAAAATGTAACTGAACTCATGGTCAGGATTATAGCCATGATGGCATGCCTGGGTAATAAAAGTATTTTGTATCAATGATACTTAAACATTTCCATTAAAAAATATGTATCATCACGCAAAGGGTAAAATATCATCATAAAAATTATTTTATAGGGAATTAATAAAATCGGAATGAGAATAACATAGATGAGATAAAAAGCGAAATCAAAGCTATCATTTCTTCATAAATAGAGGAACAATTAAATAAAGAAAAGTAATACTTAAATAAAAATTTGATCGTAATGCCAATAAGATTCTTCAGGGATTATTTTAATAGCTAATATAGAGGACTGTAACATTTAAAACAAAATGTAATGGTAGTGTTAATAGCTATAATAATAATAATAATTTATTCGTTTGTTTTGGGGGCTATATCCTTACAAATAGAGTTGGCCAGTACAATAAATGCCATACAGTAGACACAGAGAAAGATTTTAAACAAAAAATCATTAATCTACATAAATTATCATAATGCAATTTATCAGTTGCTATAATCATTGCATAATGTATTAATCTCTTAGAATACTTATATAACAACCAGTCAGTTAAATTCACAAATCATTTGTATAAGATAAGTATTCAGATCTAAGTTTGAGGTTTTCTTGATACGCGGGATAACTTGAAAAAAATGGTAGCAATCCTCCAGTCCTCTAACCTTCCATCGCTGGCTGGACAAGCCTTGGAGGTCCAAAGTACACTTTATTAGTATTAATTTATCAATAACTGCGAAAAAGTATCTTGAAGTAAAATGAGAAATGGAGTATGCAGAAATATTCGGAAGTGTTCGATACACTCTTTGAGTCAGATATTGAATACAGAGACTGTATCAAATGTGGGTGTGGGACAGATACGCCAAACTGTTCCGATTATTAGTATGTCCGGAATTCTGAAATTGAAGTCCACGAGCACTGAACCTAGTTCAAGCTAAGCTGTGATTCAAATTTCAAAAATAGATATTGAAGACAATTCGTTTATAAAAAGGGAATGAAATAATTTTTCAACATAACCATTCGAAGATTGGAAAAATTGTTTAATACTAACAACATTAGTAAAAAAATTGAATACTTACCAATAAAAGTATAAGCTTGCTGTAATATGACTAATGCGTATTTATTAGCCTATTTTAAAAATACCAACAAAAACTAGGTAATGATTGTACGTTCATGATTAAAGGGAAAAAAATACAAAAGTATTGTTTTTAGAATAAAACAAATTAAGTTTTAGACTTTTTTAAAAATATATCGCGGATGTTTGGGAAGTGTTTCTATTTATTATTATTTCTTTTTTGTTGTGCGTAAGTATCTCTCAATTGTTTCCATTTATTCATAATTATATCATATTATTTTTTTCCTTCTAACATATAATATAAATGTGTGCATATGGTTCTATTAATAATTGCTTTTTATCAAGCTAGATTTAATTAGGATTTTTTTTATTTATTTAACAAAAATAAATTCCCTATTGCATAAATTCCCTGAGGAATATGTCCATCTGAGATATTTTACGATGATTTAATGCTCTATCACTTGTGTTTCTTGATAAAAATCATTTCAATGATATGTAGAATTTAAAAAAAAAACTAAGTAAAGATAAGGACCAAAACTTTGTGAATTAGGAGTTCTTAGGGGAATTCAAATTTAAGATCTTAGACTTCCATATGAAAGGGGAAAAGATGTAGTAGCACTACTATCTCCTATCTTATCAATAATCGCGTCCTATATAAAATTTTAATCTATATAGTATATATCGATTATAAATTGATTGCTTACGTACAACCGATATAAAGAGCCTAGCAATCTAGGCAGCAATATATATATATATATATATATATACACACCCGTAGCCAATACGGAAGGATACCCCTCTCTAGCCAACTGCTGCATAGAACGGAGAAAATGGGAAGACATTTCATCCCCTATTTGCCTACCTGCAAACGTTGTACTCTTCTGCTTTCAGATTCCATATGCTTTAATGAGTCGTTTTTTGTTTAATGAGTTGTTTTCTCTAATCAAGTTCGGTAGTTTTGGAAAAAATTATACCGTTATTGATTTTCTTATTCTGTAAACGGTACCATATCTATTCAATGAGTATAAGAACGATAGCTCCGAAAGAGATAAGTTTCGGTTTTTGACTATTAATCAGGTCTACCTCGAACCCCTCATTCCCGTAGCTTCACGTAATAAATGTTCTCTTGTGATGCCAGAACAACTAGTAGCACCAATGTGTCAATGTCTTCCCATATTACTGAAGCTATGGGCTAAGAAAAAACTTTTTCAAACCTATACCACACGATACTTGAATCTGGAAAGTGAAGAGAATCATTTTCGAAGAACTATAATTTTAGAGACATAAAATAATAATAATAAAATGAAAACAAATAGACACGAAACAGTTTTTCCACTACCGTCCATCTGTCTAGCCTTCAATTGTTGTGAAAGCCACTACAAACAACCATTGCACTAATTTCTGGGCTACATATTTGAGAATATTTTTTTATTGAATTGAAGAATGAAAATGCTTTATTAAAGAGTTCATACTAGCAGAGAATTAATTAGATTCGAAAAATGTTAAAATTTGCAACTAATAACTTACAAAGAAAAGTCTTTTATTAATAATTTGGACTGAAATGATGCTATACTTTTTAAAGATACATATATTATGAAAACATTATAAAGTTACATTCTCAGGGCAAAATACAATAAAAAAACAAATATTAAAAGAATATGCTTTCAGAACAAGTACACGCCTTAATATACCATAGTTTTAGGCCGAAACGTAAACAAATAAAAAAATAAAACAGACATTAAATAAAACTGTTATGCAAATAAAATAGGTGATATTCGATATTAAATTGTTATAGTTGTTATAGTTATAGAAGTTATACACACTTCATTAAACCAGTGTAGACATGAAAAAATCACGGAAACAAAGACTTGAAACATTTATACTTATCGCAAAACCACCTTGATATGTTATTAGCTAATATACATAAACCACTACATAAACCACACAGACTCAGTATAATCGATTTAATGACAAAGTACTAAAAAGAAAAAAAACTATTTGCAGGGAAAATGTCCTCAATCAGCATGCCTGAGTAGATCAGAAGAAGGCTGAAAAGGGCTTGGATGAAAAACCTAATTCCCGTAACCTCTTTAAGGAGATTAATGTTGTGGAAGAAATACCGCTGAGGATAGTTCTTCCTCATGCCTGACATCCCATTTTGAGGTTCATTACGACAGGAAATATATTGATTTTCAATATATATTTTTACTAGCGTGGGCATAAAAACACGCTATTTATTAAACAGCTATACAATAAAACATAATTATAAACAACAATTTAAAGTTTGATTTTTCATCATGGACAGAACAATAGAGAGATAAAAAACATAGCTAAGGCCTATATGACCATTAATAATATGAGGCAAATGAAAAGGAGCTGTATGAGAGATCTCTTTTCGTAATTCACGGTACTAAGAACAAGATTGCTACTAGATACTGGCCATGCCTGATATGCGTTAACTTTTTTATTTCTGTTTAGGGTTTTCATCTTTGCAATTCTGAAGAAGGTCTGCGCATGCGGTAGATTGGAATGGTAAACTTTCACATCGTGTCTCAGAGTTTTTTTTTTCAGAAGAATTTTCGGTGATATTTTACTGAAAACCTGACGAGATCATAGATTAACAGCAGATATAAAAAGTGGACTAATCCTATAGTGAGTACTATTATTATTTACTGTGTACAGTTGAAAAAAGTGAAATCTGTGTCTAATGGCTTATCAAAACCTGGTGACGTGTCTACTTTGGCCAGCTGACGCCAGTTCGGGTCCATCCTCGGGAGGGGCTGGTCAACGCCCGTCTTAGAGACAAGGTCAAGTTCAAGCAGACCTAATATTTTTTTCCCCCTATAATTATTTTTATTTTCCAATGAGACAGGCGCTACTTTCATCAAGTAATGTCGAGTAAGACCACTATAAAAAGATCGAGATCAGTTGGTTCGACACCTCGTGCTTCACCAGCCAAACAAAAACAATGTCGCAGTAAGCGGGTAAATCTACCAGTAACGCCATCTAGCTCAATAGAATCAGAACATCAACCAGGGACATCAGCACAAGGGATGTCTGAAGAATCTCCTTTATTCACCCTAACTCCTATCAGCCACTTTAGAACAAAAAATAAATTATGGAGACTGCACCAATAGCCAGGGATCTCCGAACGCCGCCAATTTTTGTTAAAGATATTTAAAAAAATCAGATACTATACGCCCAACTAAATACAATTATTGATTCTGGCAGTTACCCGTGTCTTAGTAGAATCTATGATACTAAAATATCAACGGATACAGCCGAGGCATATCGAAAAATTGTGAAATATCAAACCGAAACTAAAGCGGATTTTCACACATACCAACTACAAAAGGAGAGATCGTTAAGGGTAGTGATTAGAAATTTACAACACCATCAGACGCCATAGAGGAGGAGCTGACGGCTCTAGATTAAAAAGTCCGCCAAATAACAAATGTTATAAAAGAAGATAAAGAGCAGTAAGGTGTGAAAAATAAAGTTCCTCTATCCCTAATTTTCGTAGACCTAGGACCATCGCCGGGGGTGGAAAAATTTAAGATATCAACAAGATATATTATAATAGGGTAAATTTTGCAAAACCTTATACCAAGAGG
The DNA here is from genome assembly GCA_948150685.1 of Rhaphigaster nebulosa. NCBI lineage: Eukaryota > Metazoa > Arthropoda > Insecta > Hemiptera > Pentatomidae > Rhaphigaster > Rhaphigaster nebulosa. The sequence goes on from OX411306.1 coordinate 128,756,118, forward strand.
GATACTGTCCAGTGCCACAATTTCCAGGCATATGGCCATACTAAAACTTCATGTCACCACTTACCGCGTTGCGTGAAATGCGGCGAACAGCAGAAATGAGAACAGAGCAAAAAACCGAAAATAACCCCTGCATTAGGCGCTCTATGTCTGAAGGGACATGCGGCTGACTATAAACGCTGCCAGATTCATAAGAATCTTAAATCAAGATTCCAAAAACCATGGTCCCAAGATGAAACAATCAACTTTGTTTGTCAACCATTGGTCAACCAGACCTAGAACAGAACCTTCTAAAATCGTGGAATCAGTGGTATCTTTCGCTAAACTACTAGGAGGTGGAAACAAAAGCAATGAATGTGATTCTCTGTCGGAACAACATATATTTCAACATTCCCAGCAACCTCATCTTCAACCTCAATAACCTGTTCCACAAAATGTATTCACTCCGCAACAAACCTATCAGCATACATCGTCACATATCCCTCCTCTATCAAATGCCACAGATCTTACTAGTCTGCTAACATCCTTCCTTTCTGAATTCAAATTTCTTGTTGCCTCTCTGATATCACTCTTTATCAATATCGTATTCCACTTCATTCCTCCCTTAAGAAATCCTTAAATGAGTCCTACTAAACCCATATCCATTCTCCACTAATTACTGAAACTAGACTGACCAATAAACAGCTTTTCAAAATACCCCAATACCTAAAATATCGTACTGACCACCCAGACGGTAAAGCCCATGCCGGTACCGCTGTTAATGTCCATCAGTCCCTCTCTCATCACTTACTCCCATTGCTTACTCACGATTTCCTACAAGCCACCGCCATCGTAATTAAGACCTTCTGCTTCCCACTCACACTTGCATCAGGTTACTGCGCTGCTAAGCAATCTATTTCCGAATTCCAATTCACTTCGCTCCTCAATTCCTTTAGTAGCCATTTCATATTGAGTGCAGACTTAAACGTTAAGCATCAACAATGGGGTTTCAGAACCACGATTACTCGTGGAACTACATTGCTGTCTGTACTCAATTCCCAACGTTTTAACCTTCTTCCCCTTCCCCCTCTTCCCCAACTCCCCTACCTACTGGCGTACTGATCCTAACCGTAATCCTGATTTCGTTGATTCTTCATCCACAGCAGATTAGGCCCTCTCAACTGCTCCATTGCTCGCCGTGATGAACTTTCCTCTGATCATAGTCCATTAATCCTAAAATTATTAATAGCTCCCGTTCCAAAATCCTCTCCTCCATCTTTCATTAAAAGGCGCAGTTAATTGGAATCTCTTTCGCCAAATCCAGAACAATGAAATTGACCTCAGAGTAAACCGAAAAACCCCAAAAGACCTTGATGATACCGTTTATTCCTTTACCACCACAGTTCAACAAACTGTCTGGATTTCCTCTTCCCCCAGTTACTTCCCAAGTTCCTAACAAAAACCATTATAGCAACACCTCACAGACCTAATCCATATCAAACGCTACGCCGGATCATTATGGCAACGAACCAGACATCCAAACGATCGCCGCTCCCATAACTATGATAAGCAGGAGCTGGCAACCTTTCGTTCTCAATCCTTTAATTTCTAGCAGTCCTCCCTCTCTGCTCGTGAGACTTCCCTTTGGAATATCATCAAAATAATTCGAAAATCCCAGCATATTTCCCATCCTCTCCGGTGAAGTGACGGCTCCTGGGTAGCGTCTGATGAAGATAAAACCGAGAAATTCGCCAAAAACTTTTCCAATACATCCACTTCTCACCCAGACTCCCATTCCACTCCAACCACATCAGTAGAAGAATTCCTTACCCAATCCTTACCCAGTCTCCTTACCTCCTAAATCAGTTAATCCCTCCGAGGTCAAATATCTCCTAAAAAAACTTACTCCCCGTAAATCCCCTGGATACGACCTACTTACGTCTCAGATCCTTCAACAACTTCCACCCAAAACAGTCTATAAAATCTATATAATATTTTTATAGACCAATTAGTCTATTCCCAATCCTTTCAAAAATCTTCGAAAAGATAATTCTAAAACGAATCCTACTCATAATAGAAGCTCAAAATCTTCCTTCCCATCAGTTCGAATTTCGTTCGCAACATTCCACTGTTCAACAAGGACTCCGAATTGAAAAGTGGAATCAGTATAAATGTGCAAACAGTATTATTCCGGTGCTTTTGACCGGGTATGGCATGCCGGATTTCTCTTCAAGCTTAAAATTCATTTGCCTCAATCTTTATACCTAGTCCTCCGATCCTACCTCTCTAACCGCTACTTCCGATTTTTCCTCATGGCAGCGTCTTGGGACCCTCCCTCTATATTTTATAAAACACTAACATTCCTATTCACCCCGAAACCTTCTAGACACCATTTTCTGATGACACCGCCATCCTATCAGACAACTCAGATCCTGAAACAGCATCCTTAAACGTGCAAAGGCACCTTTCCCAGATCGAACACTGGTGTAATAATTGGTGTTTCAAAGTAAACGAATGCAAACACGTCACGTTTACAATCCGACGCAGATCTTGTCCGCCAGTTCATTTTAACTCCATACCGCTTCCTGTCTCAGACACAGTCAGGCTTCCTACTTGATAAAAGACTAACATGAAACCCACATACTAAACTTAAAAGACAAGAACTAAATAGACGATTTGGCCAATTATATAGACTGCTAAACAGAAAATCTCAACTTTCAGACAAATTGCTAATTTACAAGACAATCCTGAAGTCTGCCTGGACCTACGGACTCGAATTCTGGGGGACAGCCAAATTTTCGAACATCAAACGCATCCAATCCTTTCAGTCGAAAGTCAATGGAAAAGTATCCAACAATACCCTACATCATGACCTCAATATCAAATTTGTCTTGGACCTTATTCCATTTAAATTCTCCAAATTTCACCAGAACCTTGCTCGTCATCCTAATCCCTTGGCACAATCCCTATCCAGCTCCACCCATCCCTACAATCCTCCTCGAAGGTTGAAACGGCAGTGGCCCCGAGACCTGTTGTAAATATGTAAATTGGAGTTCTGGCAATGGCAACATTCTCCACTCAAGTTATGTATGCCTGCGGCTATAGCGCTCTCGCTCAGTCTCCACTGGCTTTTAATACCAGTGACGCGACTGAGTGAGGAGTGCTGGGATATCCTTGAGTCATGTTTTTCCATCCACAAGTTCTTGCATTAAGTTTATTTTTTATTTTGTTATTATTTCATTTTTTGTAAATATGGTATGAATGATTTAATTTATCACTATTATCATTGTCCCTATAAAGAAGGCCTGCATTCAACCCATAAATTTAAACTTAATACATTATTATCTTCTACTTACACTGCCGAACTTCATGAGATAGCTTCAGCACTAAACTTCTCTAAGTCAATAGTTCAGAAGTCTATCTTCGTAATGTTGGATTTATTATGCTCCCTAAAGGATTTAAAAGGTATATACCCGAAAATCCAGTAGTTATAAGAATATAATCTTATCTATCAGTACTCCTAGTCTCGTTTAAGTACGTATATTTCATTTGGATTCTTAGTCACATTGGCATTGTAGGCAACGAGCTCGCAGATCAAGCAGCCCGAGGGGCATTTCTTTGTAATTTTGTATTCCTTTTTGAAAAAATCCTTTGGTTTTGAATTGAAGAAAGCCAACACCACTTGATTGAATTCATGTTCCTGCCGCTTAATGAGTTTTGGAGACTAGGAAAAAATTGATAATCCGAAGGCGCTAAGTCAGTAGAATATGATGAAGAATAATTTCCCATCCAAAATCCTTTAATTTTTGCATTGTTTATTTTGCAGTATGGGGCCTCGCATTATCATGGTGGAATAAAATGCCTCGTCTGTTGATAAGTGAGGAACGTTTTTCCTCAATTGTCCTCTTCAATCGATCCAGCTGGTCACAGTACAAATCTTTAGTGATAGCTTTGTTAAGATCAAGGAATTCATAGTGAAGGATTCCTCACATATTCCACCAAACAGACATCATTATTTTTTTTGTGTCAAGTCCTTCTCTTCTCGATGTTTATTTAGGACTTAACCTCTGTCACGACCGTCTAGCATTGCGATAGAAAACACACTTTTCATCTCCAGTTACTATCCTGTTTGGATAAGTTTCTCGATCTAAGAGAAAAGCAAGTGTTCACCCGTTGTTGCAAATTAGTGACGCTTAACTCGTGAGGGACCCGCTTTCCCAATTTCAGTACCTTTCCTATCAGCTGCAAATGACGGTGGACAGTACAATGTGTAGATCCAAGTTTTTCTGCTAATTCTTCAACTGTTACAACAGAACTTTCTTCAACATTAGCCTGCGGGAGTTCGTCGTCAAGCTCTATTGGTCGACCTGTCCGAGGCTCGTCTTCAAGTTTGCAGTTTCCCGCTCGAAACTTTTCAAACAACCTCTGCACTTACAGTCCACTAATGACGTTTTTCTATATATTTCTGCAAGTTTCCGATAAGTTAAAGCAATATTTTCTGCTTTATCGAATTCCCGAAATATAACATAGCGTAATATAGGTTTTTGGAGAGATCTATTTTAATTGAAATTTCAGCACAGAACTAACTTTCTCCTACAAAAACATGATAAATAGAAGAGTACGTAATGCTATAATAAACGAAATATGTAAACAAAATTCCATTATAAAGGAGGGATTAGTATTATTAACAAATATAGACAGATTTTGAAAAACCGAGATTACTTATGGGACGACCCAGTAGAACGGATAAAATAGTGGTCAAACGTTCAATATGGTTTTCATCTTTAAAACTTACAATTTTTTTTTTCAATTATTAATTGATGATAATGATGATATTATCAACTAATTTTCCTTTTAGCTCGGAAAGTGTTTCATACCTGAAAACCTTTTTGAATAATATTATAATTATTTTTGATAAATTTGTTCAAGGAAAAACTTGTACAAGTAATGGACTAGCAAAAAATATACAATTTACGGACATAGATATTATTTATCCGATAATTGTATGGTAGCTGAAATGTAGACAAGTGAATAACAGGGCCTGGCGTAGGGTCCCTCAATGGACTTAATTAATAGTTAAATTACTCCAATTAAATTAAATTAAATCGTAATTAAATATTACCACTTGTACGTACGGCAACATGCTTTTTAGTTAATACGTAATATTGTGGCAATAATAATAGATCCTGTGGGCCTCTGTTAAGGATCAAACCAGAGGTTTGGTAATTATTATATTACATTAATTTTACATACTCTTGGCTCATAATTCTGGTCATTCTGTATTGATTAACTGACATACTATTCTTTATCCTCTATAAACATAATGATTATTTTTTCATTGACATATAATATAACAAACTAACGAAAATGACAGGCTTTGGGTATGAACTCATAACGCCAGCCTTTGATAAAAAGATATAGTTATGATAGGATAGAAACGTGGTGAGGATAGGCCTGGATTGTCACCTTTTATTCCATATATTATCTCTTACTTTATGGTCTCGTCTGATCTCGAAAATATATAAAAGCCTGTGTGTTTGTAGATACTTTTCTTATTTTCAGGCAATATCCATGGTGGATATTGATTTTTCTCATGCTGAATCTTTTTTTCCTTCATAGGTTTGCTATTTTGTTTTTTTAGTATCTCAGATAATCAGAATATTCAGAAATTCTTTATTAATATGTATCTGGATATAGGGATTAAAAAAAAATCGTGTACTTGTATTAATTTGTTCAGCTAAAACTTAAAATTCAAATCTCATTCGAGATTGTATATTATTACTGTGTCAAGATAGATTTATTTTTATTGTATTGAATATTTTACTGTATTAATTATGAAGGAAAAGATGGTCCGGGTGGCGGTCAAGATTAGCATCAAAATAATAGTAAAAAATACTCCGACGCTTCGGCCAACATTGCAGGTCTTCTTAATTTAGAACTACTTATTTATTTATTGAGCAATATTACATTCAGTCTCAGCAGGGACAATGATAATAGTGATAAATTAAATCATTCATGCCATATTTACAAAAAATGAAATAATAACAAAATAAAAAATAAACTTAATGCAAGAACTTGTGGATGGAGAAGCATGACTCAAGGATATCCAAGCACTCCTCACTCAGTCGCGTCACTGGTATTGAAAGCCAGTGGACTAGGGTTGGAATATCGAAACGCGATATATCGATATATCGGATTTGAAAAACCGATATATTATATATATATATCCTAACACCCGATATATCGATTTTTTACACCGATATATCTGTGATATTGATATTATAAACTTTATTATTTTATTTTAATTAGAAATTTTATTCTTTATCATATTTTGAATGTTATCCGTGAGCTGTACTTAACATTATATTTAATTATTTAATCAATCTGATTAAAAAAGGACGCTGTCTTTGAGCTGTTGTAACTTCCTTATTGTTTTAACTCATAGGCGTCACTAACGGTCACTAACCTGTTGTTCATTGCTGTTGTTAGTGTGGTGATTAAAGTGAAAATAGAAACTAAAATGTCGCCACCAAAAAGTGAAGTGTGGAAACATTTTAAATGGAGAGACAGTAAAAGTGCGGAGTGCAAATATTGTCACAAAATATTTCGGACATCGGGAAACACAAGAAACCTGCACTCAAATCTTTCCATTCGCACGTTTTTTTCGTCTCCATCAGGGTCAAGTTTGTCTGCAACACCATCTACTTCTAAATGAAGAAAATGAAATAATTCCTCCGTCAAAAGCTTCTGACATATTCAGAACTGCGCTCTCTTATTCAAAAACATTTGAAAGAAGTAAATTCAGTGACATTGACTTGTGACATATGAATGGAGTCCCACCAGATGAAAAGTTTAATTGGTGTCACTGTTCATTTTATTTTAGAAACAAATGATGAAATGTCCTCAGTGTTCCTGGGGACACAACTTCGAGAACTCAGAGACAGGCATACATCCCAATACATATCTCATGTTTTGGAAGATGTGTGCCGACGTTTTAACATCTCAAATGAAAAAGTAACAAAAATTGTCACTGCCAATGGGGCAAACATTGTGAAGGCAGTGGATACGTTCTCACAGGCCAAACATGTACACTGTTTTGCTCACTTGTTAAATCTAGTGTGCGAAAAGACTAGCTGGAAGAATTTTTAGAAAGCTTCGTAGCATTACAACTTGTTTGCTATTGTTGGCTGTGACCAGTTAAGAAAAGCCACTGAAGGTAATTTCAGATGTTCCTACCAGATGGAACAGAAAATATTACATGGTCCAACGTTTCCTAGAACTTCGGCCTCATATCAGCGTTATATTGATTGAACACACAAGTGCTCCAGATATGGTGACTGCACGGGATGTTGAAGAATATTCAAGAAATCGAGGTATATTAGGTAGATGCTAACAACTAGTTTTAAATTTTATTGTGTTTCAACATTTCCCAGAGTGTCATATGCATAGTAAATCATAGGTCTACTCGCAATTGTACTTTCGTACTTTATTATGAAATAGAATCCAGGTCTTTTCTCTTTACCCTTAAAATAAATTCAAGAGTTTATGATTACCAAAACAAAAAATAATATGGATCAATCATTCACCAAATTGAAATAAAATAGACAATAATATAAATGTTAAAATATAGCACATGTTAATTTATAAATATAATGGCGTAAATATGAGAATAGGTAATATTTATTTGCCAAACAATAATTAGTAGATAAGATTGAAACACATATACTGTTAATTAATTCTATGTAAAGACAAACAGGTAATAATATAAATGGTGATTGTACTAAAATATATATCAGATGAGTTACATGTTTTTATATAAATGTTTTGAGAATGCTCAATGTATGCATGGAAACTGTATGAAATACAATATTTTTTTAGAAAAATAAAACAAGATTTTTTTGTTTTTAAATCTGTAGAATAATATAATATATGAAATATAGCAAAAAACCTTCAAGATGAAAATGTATTATAATACTTTTTTTTTTGTTTACCAATGTATTATTCTTTTCTATCTTTTTTATAATGATTCATGGATAATAAAAATATTGTTCTATAAATAATAATTATATTATTTCATAGCCTTCATCACATTTTAACGTTATACTCATTTAATGCACGGTTTCTTTGCTTTTTCATCCATTTCCTTTCGATATATCGATATATCGATATTTTTCTACCGATATATCGATATTTTTCTACCGATATATCGATATTTTTCTACCGATATATCGATATTTTTCTACCGATTATCGGCGGACATCGATATTTGGTTTTGCGATATATCGAAATATCGAATATCGATATTTTTCTTTCGATGTTCCAACCCTACAGTGGAGACTGAGCGAGAGCGCTATAGCCGCAGGCATCACATTTATCACATTAATAACATTCTACCCGAATCACTGCTTATTGATGAGTAATTTGATATACCTCTTTTCAGGTTTTAAACCTGAATTACCTTGAATATTGAGGAGGTTCGATTTGAAACAATGTGTCTTGTGCCTTGGATCATTACATGGTCATGTACTGATCAATGATCGTAGGAGCATGGTGTTACGATTATTTCTTTATATTTACCTTTATTCCTATAATAATCATATTTTTAAAATTAAATCAATATGTTTCATTTTTTAAACCAATTTATTTAAATTCTTTATTACACCTATGAGTTTGAGAAGATGAGTGGATATTTTAATAATTTTATGGATAGTGCTAACATTTTAATTTCGAATTTTAAAATTATTTGTTCTGAACCAAACTTTTTACGAATTGGATAAACATTTATATATTTATATACGTTTATAATAAAAAAAAATTGTGTAATTAGGTAGTTTGGTGTCCGTAGTTTTCCTGCCGGAGGAAGCAAGTTGGCACACTTTATTGGGTTAACTTTATTTATTATTATTAACTTTATTATTTATTATTAACTTTATTTATTAAATGAGCGTAATAAAATATGAATAACAAAAAAAGAGACGGAGGGATTTAGAAGGGAAAAGTATTTAGTTGATTCTTGCTACTTATTTCTCTCTCTTTTTTTTTTTTTTTTTTGCTGCTGTTTGTCTGCTATGTTTTATACTGAAATGAAGAGGAATAAATAAATAAATATTATTTTTTGTATTTTTTAAAGCCATCCTCGTGATGGACTCCTCCCTCACTTATTTTCTAAAAATTATATCACGAATTTTTGCCGAGTCGATCATTTAGATAGCAAAATAAATAATTTATTAATTTTAATATTAATGTAAAAGAAAAAATATGCTTTTAAACAAAACGAAAATGGTTCAGAACGGTTCTGAAAATAAAGTTATCATCAGTATTCCTCTGTATATTCTGTTATAAAGAAGGTAAAATTCACAATTTCACAGTCACTAGCACAAATGGATAATTAATAAACAATTTGCAAAGAGCAGACACATAAAAAAAATTCTGTTTTAAAAAATGAGAATGATGATTAGGGTCTCTGTATTATAAAAATATTTTTTTATATACCTTGAAACCAATATGTCTGGAGTAAAAATAATTTTTTTTCTTCCACATTATTAATTTAAAAAAAAATGTTGACTGAAAAATATTTTAAAAAATTGGAAAGTAATATGTATTTTGCCATATTTAAATTAACGCTATTTTTATGAATTTCGTATACCTTATAAAGTTTAGTAACTTCATCTGTCACAAAAAAAAATAAAATAAATAAAAATAGAATAAATATAATGACAATTAACAAACCAAATAAAATAAAAATGACGTTTAAGCCTGAAAAAGAAAAATTCCCAATAGTTATTGGGATCCCAGCATCTTTTTTTGGGATTGATCTGCAGTAAGTCTGTAAGAGATCATGAGACTGCATTCCTACACTCTTTTCCTTTCAATCTCCTGTTTATGTTCTCAAGCATACTGGCAGAGGCCATTGTTTTTATTAGTATATTGTTGTATCCTTATATTTCCCTTTGAAATCGTTTTTAGTGAGCCCGTATGTATTTTTTAAGTGTTGGCTTAATTTTCGTGGCTTGGGTAAAAAGTCTCAGTGTTTTAGAATGAAAAATCTGAAGTCTTTGCATGTTTGTATTTTTTGCTGTACAGAAAATCTGAGAAACATGAATCCTAACGGTCTTATTCGAGTAAATGTAAGTAGCAAGTCTTTGTCTAAGTTGTGATTAGGATTGTTTGAGTAGTTGATACACCAATTTCAGGCCTTGGGTATTTTTTCTTTATGTGTGAGTCTCGGGTCATTCTCCAATAAAACAATAGCCCTAAGTAGTTTATTTTATCTATGGTATTGACGTGTTATCACAATTTATATGTCGGGTCTAATTTTAAATTCAATAAGTTATCATTTATCCCAGTTTAATCCTCTGTTCCATACTTTGCGTTGGTCGAGTAGTTTTTTAATATAAATGAGACCTTTGTATGATTTGGATTCCTTGTTATAACCGCACTGTCGTCTGAATATGTTGCAATCACGATGATCTGACATTCAGGTATATCTTGCGTGCTTATGATGTGGAATAATGGCGCGAGGATAGTGTGAAGTAATGGTGTGGGGAGTAATGATCCCTGTGGTATTCCTTTTAAGGATGGCCCAATTGAAGAAATTGTTGGTGCCTATAGGACGGAGAAAAATCTGTCAGAGAGAAATGATGGAAGAAAATATGTATTTGATTGTACCGAACTTTAAGAGGTGCCAAACTTTGTCAAAAGCCCAAGCGACAACCAAAAAAGACCCTTGCGGATAGGTTCTGCTCATATGTCATCAATATGTAGTGAGTAAAATTTTTGAAAATTGATAATTTGGAATTCTTTATTTTCTGTCAATATGTCAAAAAGTATTTTTACAAACATTTTTTTCGGATATTTTATAACAAATGGAAAGTAAGTAATGTGATAAATTATTAAAGTTTAAGCACATACCATAAATACAAAACTGCAAATATCATTAAAGTCTCAAATATCATTAAATTATGCTGCTGATTATTTTCAAGGGCTAAAAGTTGTTAAACTGCCTTTGTAATTTAACAAAACTGTTATCTATCAATTTACAAATGTTTGCTTGTGGTTAATAAGTTTAGTATAACTTTATTATTAAGCGATATGGGCTCTTCGAAATAACTGAAGACATTATAATTCAATTTAATATTATTTTTATAACTAACAATAAAAAATTAATATAATGTATATTTTACATTTTTTGATGAATTTTATGTTCGTTGTCGCTCAAGCTGACGAGGTATAAGATATTTTTCCAAATGGTTACTCTCGTCTCCTACAGTTAACTGAAGAGGAACTTAAAACAGCCGTAGACATTATTATAATGTCTATTCAGGAGGCAGCTTGGTCGTCCTGGTTTGGTTACCCACCTGTTCCGAGTATAATCTTCGAATATATGACTCACTTTAGGAGTTCCTGCAAGATTGAGACTGCGGTGGCTTTCTTTTTGCCTTCAGATAATCAGAGGAACTGCTTTGTCCAATTCTGAGAAGTTTGATTCACTTAATCTCTTCTACGCTGGATGACAAGGCTCAGCAAATTGGTTTGATGGTATCGGTTTTTCTTAGGTAGTCGAAATACACGGATTAGGAAAACGAGAGTTCATTTAAAAGAATTACATTAATTATATTTTTTTACTTACGGGTTTCAAAAATGTTTAAGTAAAGTGAGATCTCAAAACTTTCTTTTCGACCCACCACCATACTTTACCATTGGAAATTGAATGGACTGAGATGAACCTTATCATCATAAAAAAATCCGGAAACCATTATTGTTAACATCACAACCATAATCGCAAGAGGCCATTAACTGATGAAAATTTATAAGATGATTTATAGTTTAATATCCGTTGAAATAAATGGAAGATAAAACGATATTGTGATGAAATAATTCATTGGTATTTAACCCAGTGACAAAGGTAAACCTTTGACGTTTGTAATGTCATCTCGAAAGCAACCTAAAAGCGGAATGGCTCGTTAAGCATTTAATCAGAAGAACGGGAATTTAATTCCCTGCTAGGTTTGCCGTGTCATTAAATCATTGACATTGTTTCGGATGAATAAACTGTGAAGAATGAGAATGATTAAATAGGCACTGATCATAAAGTTGAAGAATGCTAATTAATTTAACTTATCTAAATTGCTTGATATTAATTTTTAAAATAAATTCTCTTTCATACTCGGAGGACCTTGAGCCTTTTTGGAATATTACAAATTAGTATTTTATGTTAAAGTTAATGGAAAATCATCATTTCGCCTCTTTCTTGCGTCTTCGGGTCTGAAACTTACTATTAACTTAAATCTTTCGATGAAATCATTAAACAATTATTGTTTCGGTTGTTGCATTAAACATGAAAATTATAAGTGCACTAGAAGTCAAAAAGCAATGTAACTGATCCCAAAGAAATGGCTAATGCTTTAGTGAAACACTTGAAGAAAATAATTTTCTCAAGCTACAGTCCTAAACCGGGAGCTCAGGCCAAAACATGTGCCAGATATAAAGAGAATTTTTGATCGTTTAAGTCGAAAGTGCTCTCACCATAGACTGGAAATATGATCGTCTGCTAACCTAGATCGGTTGCAATCAAACCTTATAGGTGAACCAATTTGTCATTTTCGTGACTTTTTAAAGTAACGAAAATTATTTCCAGTAACTCACTTCTAGTGCATTTTAGTCAAAACTATGTCATTACCACTTTTAAATAAAATTAAATTTCCTGCAAGTTTTACATGTAATATTTTTTAAAATTTGAAACAGCGACTGAGATACGGAGCCATAAAAATCTGCAAAATTTCAAGATACGCAAACAGTTAGATATTTAGTTCTTTCTTCTTAATAACAATTTTTTAGTGCAATTTAGAATAAATTAACGAACATATTAACCAGTCTTGTAGACGATTCAATTTCCTACAAGATTCAAACAAAATATATGTAATTACTCTCAACTGGCGTCAAGAAATATTGAAATAACCATTTTCCTTTCTCTAAAATTGTTATTTCAATATTACTTGCGTATCTTTTAATCTTTTAAATCTTTTAGGAAATTTAATCGTCTACAAAACAGTTTATTATGCATTTTGTTCTAAAAAATAGTCATTATGGCAAAAGCACTGAATACCTAACTTTTTTCGTTTTTTTTTTTTTTTTTTTACATTGTTACGGCCCCGTATCACTGAATCCCGAAGGCGTTCCGAATTCTAAAAAATACTATTTATAAAAAATTCAGGAAATTTATCGTTCTTTAAAATTTGTAAAGTCGAAGTTTGACCTAAAATGCACTAGAAGCGAGTTCCTAAGGAAAATCTGAATGAATTTGTTGATATATAAAGTTTGATTGTAATCGATCTAGTGTCGCAGACGAACGATATTTCCTGTCTATTGTGAGAGCACTTTCGGCCTAAACGATCAAAAATTTTCTTGAAATAAAACTCGGTCTTAGCTGCCGGCATATCATGTCCCTAATAGCTAAGTAAAAACTAAATATTGTTATTCAATAATATTTCGTACAAGCATTCCCCGGCTTAAAATATTATACAAGTATTAGGGTTACATTACAAGACAAAATACTCCAGCGATCATTGCTTCGTAATTCTTAACAGAGAATATTCAGTACATATATCCTGTTTTAAATATTCAACATTTCCAGGTAGGTAAACAGAGGCTACGTATTTTCGTGGCCATACAATATACCTTAATATGGACAGCTCAAATGTTTCAAGAGGAGGTAGAGGTGCCTGTACATGCATAATTCCGCGTTTAATTAAAATCAAAACTTCACTACCGTGTGAAGTTCTCTCGTTACTATACAAATTAATATTCATATCCCTTAATACTATTTGCAGCCATTTTTATTTCATATAGAATTACTAGTTCATTGTATGATTTGAGATTGTTATTGGCTATATTTATATTAATTACTCTGAATTATATCAACATGATTTGAGGCATCGGATTCGGAGCTACTCAACTTATCACTACTGACAGTTTTTTTTTTGTTTTTTTTTAATGAATAAATGTTATTTACAAAGAGAGTGCTTCCAGGCAAGTTCGGAATTTTCAGCCCCCTTTTGTACATTACGGGTAGCGACCTCAATAAATCTGTCAATTGGTATCAAAGGCATCACCGTAATTTCCATTTTAAATTTGAGTTGGCAATCTAGAAAGTCGTGGTCTTGAGCAAGCTTATCGCATTTGGGTGTTTGATGAAAATTATATTGGGCAGGTGCCGGGACACTCTTACAAATCCATCATTATTTTATACACATACAGATAAACATATACATATCATAATAATAAATAATTTAAAAAAAATAATAATAATAAAATAAAAAGAGAAATATATAAATCAATTAATAAAACATAAAAAAGATGACATTATACAAAATCCTAATGATGCAACTTTTTACCTTCTGCAAGTCTTTAAACAATAAAATAATATAGTTAAGAGAGAATGAAGTTCTAATAATTTAAATTCTCATAAAGTTTAATTGATAATTCGCAGTATCTACCTATTTATAATTCTTTAATTTATAATTATAGTTTCATTAGTGATATTTTGTCGATGAATAGCTTTTGCAACATGATTTATTCAAGGTAGGCATTTAAATGTCGCTCGATCCTACTTACATTAATAATAATATATGTAATTATTCGCTAGTACATTTATTATATGCCGAGAGTATTTTTCGATCACCCCCGTAGTATTCTGGATTTGTTGATATAGGCAAAGAACTTAAAGAATGAACTAATGATGAACTTAGGCAATAAATGATGGCTCTCTGGCCGATGCACCACCGTTCTCACCTCTTCAGAACTCAGTAGACCTCTTAAAATGAAATTATCAGAAAGATGGAAAGCTGTATGGGAAGAAAGCCATTCTAGTAAATTAAAAACTAAAAAAAAAAAAAATAGTAAAACTATGACCTACATACAGCTGCAGGCAGCCGCATGGAGGAAATACCCTCTTAAGAATAGGCCAGAATGGCCTTACGTACCATTTATTAAAACTGCCACCGCCATCATGTCAATATTGAACTCTATTCTTGCGGTTAAACATATTTTTGAGGAATGCACTCACTATATCCCAATAATAAATTGAATAAGACTGACCCCCAATTTATCTAAAGCTCTTAATAACAATGAAACATCAGTTACATTGGTATATAACTTTTTAAAAGCACATCACCGCCTGCCTAGATTTTTTGTTTAATCATCTATTACATATATAAATATATTACAGACTAAATATATTCAAAATCTCTATAGTTCATATAAACCATAAGCGTAAATAATCTAAGGGTTTTACGCTTGCTAACAAAAACAAACGATCTCTTAGTGTTCGGAAAGAAGAAGACGGACAAGCCTGATGAGGACTGGTGAACTCTAAAAATTAAAATTGTTTCCAAGTAGACTTATTTTATTTTTACTTAACATAAATTTTCCTTATTTTGGCTTTTAGTTATTATATATAATCATTATATATATTAAAAAAAGTACAAAGTATTAAAAAAAAAAAAAACGTAAAGACAAGAAGAAAGTTTCTTCCATGACTAAATAAACATCCACCACTTCGTCTCAATATGGCTTCATAACTGCTTTACTTAATCAAACTAGAAGGCCCAAGGCTATGATAACTTTAGCAATTAACTCTCCAGCGTGGGTATCTGGGGACGGCTAAAGTAAAAAGTACACTACTTGCTGGTTTTTTGGAGACTCCAATCAAAACTATACCATCGTCGGCTTGCACTTTTCCATAATATTCCCATACTAACCTCTCTCTCAGAAAACTAGTTAACATTTAAAAAAACGGACAGGTGTAGTATATAAAGCTGATTTTGGCAATTTAAGCTAATATAATTTTTCGTATTGTCAAAGTAACATTTTTTTTTATATTGGTTTTTAATTCTTCTTCCTAACTTCATACGAAACGTAATAGAAGCGAAATAAGTACAGGAGTTCCCTCCTTACTTAAAAACACACGGATGAAGTATAGATTATGAGCACTATAATTTGTCGATTATTTTGTGGAAATCGGCAGTGCTTTCCTCCACAATCAAAAATATCTGTCTTGGCAGGGAAAAAGGAAAAATTGCGCTTTAGGAAGATGAATTTGAAGATACTTTACACTACAGTTTGTTCCCAATAAAAGAAATTCAGAATGCAATTCACTCCTCGGAATACTGCAAATAAATCTTTTATGCAAATAAAACTATAAACATTCTGAATGGCCAATGTTAAAAAATTCTATATTTATATTGAAAAACGACAGTACATTAAAAACAGGTAAGCTGGTGCACGATTCCTCCATTCCATCCACCGCTAACATTAACTGCCACGTGGTCTTGCCTCGACCCTACCTCAACCACCACGTGGTCTCACCTCGACCTAACCTTAACTGTTAGGCCACGCCCTTTTTAGTCACGTGATCCTTATGCCCCGCCCCATTTTAGTCACGAGATCCAGTCACGTGACCCATTGCGCCCTCCGGTATATGCTCCGCCCACATGTTTCTACACCACCATTTTGTTTTTCCACCGTTTGAGATACTTTTGTCGAAGGGTCAGGCACCCACCTTGTAGAGCATGAGTATACCCGACCTCCATTTTGTTTTTCTTACACCGCCATTTTGTTTTTCTACAGTTTGAGAGACTTGAGGTTTTGTTGTAGGGTCAGGTACCCGCTTTACAGGCTGTAACCTTCCCAACGGATATATAATTATAACCTATACGATGAAGTGTCAGGTGCCCTCCTTATAGAGCATGAGTGTACCCGACCGCCATTTTTTTTCTGAGTGAAATGTAAACATGAACTTTGAAAACATAGACAAAGGGTAGGACCCCTTAATTCTATGACATCTTATGGATTTTGAACTGTTTATCTCTAACATATAAATAAATAGTAGAGTACCTTAATCCTATAAAAACTGCTGGACTTTGAACTGTTTATTTCAAATGCAAACCATAAATAAATAGTAGAGTCCCTTAATACATTAGTAACTGCTGGACCTTGAACTGTTTACTTCTAAAATATAAGTAAATGGTAGGGCTTCCTAATATTTAAATAGATTTTGGACTTTGAACTGATAATCCTTAAAACATAAACAAATAGTAGGGTTCTTCATTCCTATAACAGCTTTTGGACTTTGAGCTGTTAATACTCTATCTTTACTTATCTCGCTGAAACATAAACAAAACAACTTTTCAATGTACTACGTATTTTTAATATCTGATAGTATAAATAATAGTCTTAAAAGGATTAACTTTTAATCCTTTAAGTTCCTATCGAACTTTTAATCTCTAAAGTATATCGACAAATCGAAACGACTGTATCACGCTGGCCAAAGAGGTTATACGTTTTCATAGCTTTGAAATATTTTCAAAGTACACGAGTCGGTATTAATAACAACGAACACGATGCATTAAATTTTAATTGATGAATATTAATTAATCATTAATTCATACTCGAACTTTAAGTTCCTATAACTAATTTTTAATTATCACCATTGATAGGACTTACTAAAAATATTTGAATAGCTTAAGGAGTTTGAACTGTTAATTCTTAAAACGTTTAAATTTTAGACGTAAACAAAATAACTTTTTAATCTTCTATCTATTTTTAATCTCTGATAGTATAATCAATAAACTTAAAAAGTTATAAATACATCGATAAATCGAAATGGTATCACGCTGGCCTATGAGGTTATACCTCTTCATAGCTTTGAAATATTTTCAATACCTTTTCATAGCTTTGAAATATTTTCAATACCTTTTCATAGCTTTGAAATATTTTCAAAGTACACGAGTTGGTATTAATAACTTCGAACACGATGCAGTAAATTTTTAGTAATGAATATTAATTAATCCTTAATTAACACTAATTCATAATTAGTACTAATTGTAATTTATATTTTATTGATACTCTGTTCGATTTGCCTGTGTATTGCATGACAGGTCAGAGCAGGTCGACTCATGTCCGCTTCATACAAAGTGGTCTGTTTGAGCTGTGGAAAATTGTATCACACTGGATTTATCGACTTGTCCGATTGCGACCATAGAACATTTTGGTGTGATGATTGCCGTCGTCAACCTATGAAAAATTCTATTTCTTATTTACGTATCTCTGCAAAAGCATTCAAGATTGATGAATTATTTAACAGAAATCTTAACATGGAGGAGAAATTTCAGGAAATAGTGTAGATATGATACCTAATGACCATGACTCGACACCTGTTGACCATTAATCAAAACCTGATGGCCAGGATTTAAGATCTCTCGGCCCTGATGATGTAATGAATTATGACCCTTTTATTAATGACCCTGATCTAGTAAATTACGACCCTGTTTTGGCTTCTCTATCTGCTTGTCTTACAGGTTCCCTCCAAGCTCTTATTTCTTCTTCAGTTGTTGGACGTGAGCCGAGACTCGTATTGTAGCTATTAGCCGCCAAAACATGGTCGTAATTTACTAGATCAGGGTCATTAATAAAAGGGTCATAATTCATTACATCATCAGGGCCGAGAGATCTTAAATCCTGGCCATCAGGTGATTAATGGTCATCAGGTGTCGAGTCATGGTCATTAGGTATCGTATCTACACCATTTCCTGAAATTTCTTCCTCCATGTTAAGATTTCTGTTAAATAATTCATCAATCTTGAATGCTATTGCAGAGATATCTAGATAAGAAATATAATTTTTCATAGGTGGACGATGGCAATCATAACACCAAAATGTTCTATGGTCGCAATCGGACAAGTCGATAAATCCAGTGAGATACAATTTTCCGCAGCTCAAACAAACCACTTTGTATTCTCCTTTCATCTTACAAAGCTTGCTGGAACAGAAGATCGGAATTTCCTCTTCTGAAGATTCTTCGCTTGATTCTTCCTTCAATTGTTCAACGGACGTGTCAGTCAGTATCTTCTTTCACTTCTTTGTCGTTAATTTTATCTCATTGCCTGGGTTGCACAGGAACATTAGAATATTATCACAATTTTAGCAGTAGTAGCAGAAAAACTTTGTTCAATCTCTGGGGTTCGAGTCGAAATGGCAGAGGCCAGGAAGACCACTGTTTTCTGAACGAGAATACTTGAATCTGATTCGCTCTCGAACAGTCTGAAGGCAAGTCGAACATCGTACCAATAAAATAAAATTAGAATTAGTACTAATTATGAATTAGTGTTAATTAAGGATTAATTAATATTCATTAATAAAAATTTACTGCATCGTGTTCGAAGTAATTAATACCAACTCTTATACTTTGAAAATATTTCAAAGTTATGAAAAGGTATTGAAAATATTTCAAAGCTATGAAGAGGTATAAGCTCTTTGGCCAGCGTGATACCGTCGTTTCGATTTGTCGATATATTTCTAAATTTGTAAGTCCATTGATTATACAATCAGAGATTAAAAATATATAGAATATTAAAAAGTTGTTTTGCTTACGTATAAAAGTTAAACTTTTTAATGATTAACAGTTCTTTGTCCATATACTATTCAAAGATTAAGAAGCCCGATCAATGGTGATAATTAAAAATTAGTTATAGGAACTTAAAGTTCGAGTATGAATTAATGATTAATTAATATTCACCAATTAAAATTTACTGCGACATATTATCAGCTATTAATACCGACTCATGTAATTTGAAAATATTTCAAAGCTATGAAAAGCTATAACCTCATAGGCCAGCGTGATACCGTCGTTTCGATTTATCGATGTATTTATAAATTTTTAAGTTTATTGATTATACTATCAGAGATTAAAAATACGTAGAAGATTAAAAAGTTATTTTATTTACGTCTAAAATTTAAACTATTTAAGAATTAATAGTTTAAACTCCTTGAGCTATTCAAATATTAAGAAGCCCTATCAATGGTGATAATTAAAAATTCGTTATAGGAACTTAAAGTTCTAGTATGAATTAATGATTAATTAATATTCATCAATTAAAATTTACTGCATCGTGTTCTTTGTTATTAATATCGACTCGTGTACTTTGGCCAGCGTGATACAGTCGTTTCGATTTGTCGATATATTTTAGAGATTAAAAGTTCGATAGGAACTTAAAGGATTAAACGTTAATCCTCTTAAGACCAATATTTATACTATCAGATATTAAAAATACGTAGTACATTGAAAAGTTGTTTTGTTTATGTTTCAGCGAGATAAATAAAGATAGAGTATTAACAGCTCCAAGTCCAAAAGCTGTTATAGGAATAAAGAGCCCTACTATTTATTTATGTTTTAAGGATTATCAGTTCAATGTCCGAAAGCTATTTAAATATTAGGAAGCCCTACCATTTATTTATGTTTTAGAGATAAACAGTTCAAGGTCCAGCAGTTGTTATAGTATTAAGGGACTCTACTATTTATTTATGGTTTAGAGATAAACAGTTCAAAGTCCAGCAGTTGTTATAGGATTAAGGTACTCTACTATTTATTTATATGTTAGAGATAAACAGTTCAAAGTCCATAAGATGTTTTCAAAGTTCAAGTTTACATTTCACCCAGAAAAAAACAAAATGGCGGTCGGGTACACTCATGCCCTATAAGGGGAGTACCTGACCCTTCATCGTATACGTTATGATTATATAAACGTTGGGAAGGTTACAGCCTATAAAGTGGGTGCCTGACCCAGAAAAAACCGTAAGTCTCTCAAACGGTAGGAAAACAAGGAGGTCGGGCACACTCATGCTCTATAAAGTGGGTACCTGAACCACTAACAAAACCTCAAGCTGTAGAAAAACAAAGTGGGTATAAAGTGGGTACCTGAACCATCAACAAAACCTCAAACTGTAGAAAAACAAAATGGCGGTGTAAGAAAAACAAAATGGTGGTCGGTCACACTCATGCTCTATAAAGTGGGTACCTGAACCACCAACAAAATCTCAAGTCTCTCAAACTGTAGAAAAACAAAATGGCGGTGTAAGAAAAACAAAATGGAGGCCGGGCACACTCATGCTCTATAAGGTGGGGACCTGACCCTTCAATGGGTGGAGGGGTGTAAATCTTGTGGGTTGAGCAAAGGTCAGGAGGTTTCATGGGTCACTTGACTAATCCTTGTGGGCGGAGCGTAGACCAGAGGGTAC